>JAHVAK010000056.1:1200000-1718072 GCA_019845155.1 Luehdorfia chinensis | reverse complement strand
ACTGGTGGCGGCTCCCGGTGGCGGTATTGGTATTCTTGTGCACGCTGTTTTGGGAGGGCGGGCGGTTCTCTTCAAAACTAGGTAATACACACCATTTTACATTTTCCATGCGAATCTCAAAGTAACCCCTGATTCTATTAACTATAGAATTTATCAATCAATGCTGGACATTTAAATGAAACTAAGTTTACGGATTTTATCGCGTTTAATTTTTTTACTTTTTTACTATTTATAACCCGACGTTTCGAGTGCTTTACAGCACCCATGGTCACGGGAGGACTGAGGTGACAGATGTCCTGATGTCATAGTTAACCTGGGGTACCTTCAGCTTTTAATTATTATTTTTGGGTCCGATCTACGCAGAAAGAGCTAACTGTGTCTTGAAGTCTTGCAGTGGTATGCTTGGTTTTTGATTTAATTTAATTTATTATTGGATCCCAAGCTGGTGGTAATACCCAACCATCTTCCCTATTGAAATTAGGATGTTTTTTGATTTCAATAGCCTCGCGTATCATCCTTGGTAGGAATCGGTGTTCTTTTGCAAGGATCTGTGGTTTATCAAATCTGATGTAATGGTTGGGATGATCCAGAACATGGTCACAGACTGCAGACTTCCTAGAACGACGATGCTTCACGTCAGCTATGTGTTCTTTTACGCGGGTTTTAATTGATCTTTTTGTTTGGCCTATGTAAGAGAGACCACATTCACAATCTAGCTTGTATACTCCTGTGTAGTGTTCGCGTAAATATAAGAAATCACAATGCTGGACATATAAAAGTGCCATACGTATTCGGAAGCAATCGTTCGTGTTTGTATTGTCTTTTTATAGAAGGTGCCGAGAAGAGATGCTTTCATCTGATGGTAAGTGCAGGTCAAGTGGCACGACTGCCCATATCAGTTCCAGTATAATCTACAACCTTACACTCAGTTTTGTGCGCTCGTCACTATGAGATATCGGTTCTGGGCTGAGTCTTCTCGTTCAACATACCTTTTCTAAGCTTTCCGTTTTTGAGTTTCTTAGCTTGTCCTAAGAAAGGACGATTTGCCGTGATCGCCAAGTTTGGTAAGCGCATCGGTGATGGAGGAACAAAGGTGATGATCAGTTGAACTTCAAAGATATTGCGCGGAAGACAATGTTTTACTGAATTAATGACAATATTCTCTGTCATTCATTAAAACATTGTTGTAATGCTTGCAATATTATTTTTTTTAATTTAAAACAATATGCCACGCGCACATTCCATCAAAAAGTCTATATTCCCAAATTAAATAAATTCGTACACTGGCCGCGTCGATATTTTATAATTATGTTTTTTTTATTTTATTTATTTCATAAAGGTGACGGAACGAGCAAAACGTTCACCTGATGTTAAGTGTAACGTCTGCCCATAACAAATGCTGTGTCACCCAGAAAATTACTGCGTGACACAACACTGCGCCCGTCACCCTGAGACATCAGTTCTTAAGTCTCATATGCCCAGTGATTACGCTAGCTCTCAGTGCCCTTCGAGCCGTAACACAGTAATGTTTGCACACTACTGCTTCACGGCAGAATAACTGGCACTGGAGTGGCACCTACCTAGGCGGATTCCAGCATAGAAATACTACCACCATTTTATTAATCTCATTAAGTTGGGAAATTAACAATGTAAATACGAGTAGGTATCTTCGAAAATATTTCGCCGGTACCATTACATATTTTTATAGATTGCTTCCAAACAGATCCAGTATATTTTTGGTAGTTACATCATTATGATTTCTTATATTTACGCGAACACTACACATTTAAATGAAACTAATTTTACGGATTTTATCGCGTTTTATTTTATTATTTATAACCCGACGTTTCGAGTGCTTTACAGCACCCACCACCACCCAGCGCCCGTGACCATGGGTGCTGTAAAGCACTCGAAACGTCGGGTTATAAATAATAAAATAAAACGCGATAAAATCCGTAAAATTAGTTTCATTTAAGTTACATCATTGTTGGTAATTAATTATTTTATGGCTTGAATAGACAAGAAAAAAAAGAATTGTGGCATATGTTATCGGAACGAATTGTTTCTGACGGGACATATGTGATGTAATGTTACCACCGAGTAGCCCAGTGGACAGTGTACCGGACTTCTACGCTGTGCCAGGTAGGGTTCGAATTCCAACCAGAGCAAACATAACAAAAACAAAATTAGGTCGGGTTCATCACTGGTTGTGTTGGCCCCACACTGCATCCTAGCCTACTTTCGATCTTATCGCATAAGCGTCACATACGGTAGGTTAGGACGGGTGAGTAGCTCAGTTCGAGACAGTACTCTGAAGTTGAAATCGGTCAGGAGAACATGGTCGTTGATCTAACAGCATCTAATTTAGGAAAGGAAGTTAATTTGCTAAGATCCGCATGTAAAATATAAAATGGCGTACATTACCTAGTTATTGAAACGCCGTATTCTTATTTATTCTTTTTTACAAGCGGATCTTAGCCAATGTAACTTCTTTTCTTACATTTTAATGGATTTCCGCATAGTAGCGCCTGATTCTACTAACAGCGTCTGTTTTCAGTTTCAACTCAGATTGGACGACACGAATAGGTACTACTTAGGAACGTCCATACTATCCATATTATATTATACTACTCGTATATCCATATTAATATTATTAATGCGATAGTGAATCTTTCGTCTGTTTGCTGCCATTTCACGGTTCTAAGGCCGAACCGATCATGACGAATTTGGATTCAATTCACAGAGATATTGATGGCGCATTTTTTTTATACATAAAAGTGACGGAACGAGCAAAACGTTCACCACTGTTGTCACTGTTCACTGATGGTAAGTGCAACGTCCGCCCATAACAAATGCTGTGTCACGCAGAGAGTTTCTTTGTGGCACCACACTGTGCCCGTCACCTTGACATCAGTTCTTAAGTCTCATATGCCCAGAGATTACGCTAGCTCTCAGTGCCCTTCAAACCGAAACAGTAATGTTTGCACACTACTGCTTCACGGCAGAATAACTGGCCATGGGGTGGTACCTACCTAGACGGATTCCTGCAAAGGAATCCTACCACAAAAAAAAAGCGTACTGTATGTATGTATGTGTGTTCAGTTCATTACACATGAGCCGTCCTTGCCCCCGCGAGGAGGGGATACAGGACTAACACAAATAAGAAAATAATTTATTATCGTTTGTAAATAAAGCTTTTGTCTTTGTTCCAGCCCCCACGTGTGTCGGAGTCGTAACAGCACGCATTGCTGTCCAGGCTGGACTTCGAGGCCCAACTCCTTACTTTGTGTCGTCCGTGAGTACTGCTATCGTTAAATAATTGGGCGCAAATAAATATTTACCGTGCTGCAAATTTTTACGGCGGTGCAGATACAATGATTATTGTGCATATATAGATGTTGCCATTTAAAACCTTGTTATAATGATATTATGTTTTGCGCTAAGTTCGCATGTAGTGGTGAGAACGTGTATGTGTGAAATGTAAAACACTTGATTTTTGTATGACAAAGGTCATGTCATAAAATGTTTTCATAGAAGCTCAAATTAATCGAATGGGAACTATTAGACCCTGAAAATCGTTTTGATACTGCGGCCGCCAATCCGTCTGCCAAGCGTTGCCGGTACGGCAACTTTCTTCCAATTTGGAAGAGGTCTTACTACTTGACTTTTAGAGGCCGCGGAGGAAGTTAAGAATAATTATTTGGCGTGTTTGGTTCATGACTTCAGTTGCAGCATACATGTTACTATCTAACGGTTTAAAAAAGTCGTTGTATACGCGCGTTAGATGTACTTTTTTGGCGTGACTAAAAAGTGCAAAAAGACATGTTCATAATTAAGAATTTTTTTAATATAACATACAGTATATAAGATCACGACTGTATCCCACAAGGGGTAGTCCAGAGACTGGGCACTCACTGCAAAAACAGATGACCTGCCAACAATCCACGTTTCACCAAAAGAATATAATGCACTTGGTGTGATAGGTGGTGAGCCCATCGCCACCATGCGCTCTTGGGTGCACAATGCAGTTTAATTCCTTACTCGCCTTTTACGAGATCCATTTGATGAGATGGAGTGAGATAGAGAAATATAAATAATATTATGTAATATATAATACTAAAGCTTTAATATAAAGCATTAGTTTAATAAAAAAAAAAAAAGGATGGGGTTATTGAAAAGTTTTTTTGATTTAGAATTAAAATGCTAGAATAATCTTTTAAAAAAGATATTGTCAACTTCCTTAAAACACATTTATCAAAAACTCTTATTCTTACAGCTGTCTACTGGTGTAAGTATAAGTAACTTGTTTACTGGTGGTAGGATTCCTATGCAGAAATCCGTCGATGTAGCTACCACACCAGGGCCAGTTATTCTGACGTGAAGCAGTAGTGTGGCAAACATTACTGTGTTTCGGTTTGAAGGGCACTGTGAGCTAGCGTAATCCGGCATATGAGACTTATGAACTGATGTCTCAGGGTGACGGGGCGCAGTGTGGTGCCACACAGCATTTGTTATGGCAGACGTTGCACATACCATCAGGGGAACGTATAGCTCGTTTCATCACATTAACCAATAAAAAAAAATATTCACGATTCAGTATAAGAAATATGCATACTTAATTCTCTTTGATGGCCCGACTTTTCTGTGTCGAATTTTTAAAACACTGCGAACGCAACTTTCGTCGAACACTAAAATTGTACACTCGACACTCATATAGAACTTTACGTTTACAAAAATTATCATTTTCTTTTTGATCCCCTGCAAATAGCTACCAATCGTGCATTTTTGCCAATGTCGAGTAATAATTTTCCTGTTACATATATTATATATTATTTACTGGTGGTAGGATTTCTATGCAGGAATCCGTCTAGGTAGGTACCACCACCAGTGCCAAGTTATTCTGCCGTGAAGCATGTAGTGTGCAAACATTACTGTGTTTCGGTTTGAAGGGCACTGAGAGCTAGCGTAATCACTGGGCATATGAGACTTATGAGCTGATGTCTCAGGGTGACGGGGCGCAGTGTGGTGACACACAGTAATTTTCTGGGTGACACAGCATTTTTATGGGCAGACGTTACACTTACCATCAGGTGAACGTTTTTTGCTCGTTCCAGTCACTTTTATGAAATAAAAAAAAAAAAATTGTTTATTATATACATACAATCGTAAACTATTTCCCAACGTCAAGTAACATATCCAGATATATATATTATTTTTAGCTAAGTAGCAATCTTCAAGCAACCAAAACTTCAAAATTTCAATCGACAGTAACAATGATAGTTGAGTATTACTGAAGAATGAAGGAAGGTAAGTTACTTTGGCTAAGATCCGCATGCAAAAATATAAAAAATGGTGTATATTACCTAGTTTTTGAAGAGCACCGCCCGCCCTCCCTCAGTAGCGCCGCCAACAGGAACCGCCACCAGGTACCCTCCACCAACCACTATATTTTGCATGCGGATCTTAGCAAAGTAACTTACCTTCCTTCATTATAATGGATTTCCGCAAAGTAACGCCTGATTCTATTAACTATATTACTGAAGATTCACAGGACTGTTGGAGACAAAACGAAAGGTGCAATTCTGGTCTTGAATTTTCCAGTCACTGTACTGTAAAAGATTACGTGCATTTGCTGCGTAACAAACATCTAAACTATCAATACTCCAATATACATCAAACTCAAATATACACAGAAATTACAAAATTCAATAAAAACACTACCAGCCACTTTTAGAGGTGGCGCCAAAATAAAACTAAAAAAAGTCCTTGTAATAAGATGCATTTTGTTTAATAATTAAAATCAAATCAGATCAAGACAATCGAATCTCAAAGTGTTCAGTTAAAGGTTAAAGTCATTTCATAGGTAAGCACCTAATGTATGGTCAGCTTAATAATAATATAGTTTTCATTAATTTATGACATAATCAATAACGTGACATTCATAATCCATTAAATACTGGCGACCCTTAATACAGCAATTTAATACTAAAAATAAAAAAAGTTAGTAATCTTATTTAAATAAAATCTTTGTGAAGAAGAAATTACTACCGGCCACCGGAGAATTAAGTTATTGGCCTTTCGACCCCTACAAACTAAGGCTATTAACGGTTGGTCACCTCTGACGCAAAAGCGATAACAATCAAGTAGACGAGTCCCTGTGGGATCGCGCTTAGGTAAAACGTAGTGCGGGTTGCCTCCGATTAGGTAGAGCTAAGTTTGGAAGCAAATGTACGAGGAAAGCTGAAGATACATAGGGCCTTTGTCAACCAGTCCAAGCGTAAATAAAACGGGATATATGTGAAAGAACAAATATCCGTTATCATACACATACATACAATGACAAACCTTTTCCCCATAAAATTGGTAGGCATGACACCACATCCGTAGCTTACTTTTTGCGCCCGCAGTAAACGAGACGTGACGAGTGGAGAACCACTTTGCCATCATTTTGGTATGAGTTGAAATTCTTGTTCCCCACCGCGTTACCACGAGTAGCTAGCCATTGGCATGGCAACTACTGGCTTGACGGAGAGTATTAGGTTGGCAATTGAATTAGGGTAGCGAATGGAAAGTTGGAAAAGGAACTACAAGATATAGAATACGATTATCTCGTAAGGAGCAGGCGGAGGCAGCAGTAGCTCGGGAGTTCGCTTATTCGATACTCTACCATATTTGCCGGACAAGGCAACTAGGTCAAGTATCCCTGGCAGTTTTTACAGACTGGAAAAGAAAAACTATAGAGAAAGATGTGTTAAAGAAATTTCTAAATGCTGAAAGAAATAGATGAGTTTGGTTAAATATTTTTTTTTGATAAAAAAAGAAGGCCCTCGGTAGGATTTCTCCTGTAACGTGGGTGCGTTTTACAGACATACATTTCACATGCACAACACAACCAGACCCGAAAACCAACAATTTGTGTTTTTGCACAAATGAAGGCTGCCGCTGGGATCCGAACCCAGGATGCGAAGTCAGGTATTCTGACCACTAGGCCACGCGTTCGACAGTGTACGCTATTTATTTATCCGTGATCAAAAATCTGCCAGGAAGACGTCATTTTATTCTTATATTATTTAGGGGTTATGAAGATTTTAACTGGCGATATAGCGTGGCATGGTGGTCAGATAATAATGGTCGAGTAAGCCGCGGGGCCCTGGGTTCGAAATCCCAGCCGGAGCCAAAAATTGTGCTATAACACAAATTGTTAGTTTTCGGGTCTGGTTGTGTTGTGATTGTCTTCGTGTTTCTGAGACTTGCATCCTAGTCTACCTCCGATCTTATCGCATCAGCGTTACATCGGGCGCGGGTAGGTTGGGACGAGTGAGTGCCTCTGTGTTTGCGCGTACACTATAATATTTCCTGCGTAGTTGATAGCTCTCGACAATATTCGAAAGTTGTCGCCGTTGAAATCGGTCAGGAGAACATCATACTGTCGAAAGATATAGGCAGGAGGTGATAGTGCTACAGTGTACGCGTATACAATCGGACAAGATCGGAGGTAAGCCAACCAATCAACAAAAATTTGTGTGTTTGCCCAATATTTGCTCCGGCTGAGATTCGAACCTAGGCCCCGCCACATAGTTCGAGAATATCATATCATGTCATAAGATGTATAGTATTATTTGCTCATAATAACCGCAAAGCTTCTTCAGCTACTATCGGATAAGAATAACATCCTGTCATAAATCATATTAAATCATTACAAACACATCAGAAACAAACATTCCCTCTAATGGATTAATCTCGGACTGCGAGTGTTGTATGTTTATTGTAATAAGTCAAAGGTTACATCAACGTTAGATTTAATTATCGTATGTTGCGAATCTCAGTGATATAGTCACTGTAATAGGTTCATTACATGAATATGTTTACAATTACATAACACACTAGCTCTGTCTCGCAGTTTCACCCGCGTAAAAAAGCCGACCACGATCGGTTATATACAATACACATCCCTATTTGAATCGGATTTTGGGGTTTTAGTATTTTAAGTAGCTTGAGTTACCCGCTATAATATCAGATATATGTCAGTGAAAGTCCCCTCAAGTTCGGTCCTGACGTTTCGGAGATTAGCCGGAACAAACAGACAGACATACAGACATACAGACAAAAAATTTAATTTTTTTTTATTTAAAGTAAGGTTTACTTTCATGAGCATTGAGTAAAAAGCCTTTATTTTGCAATTACAAACAGACACTTCAATTGATTCAAATAAACATTGCATTTTAGGATTAATCATTCATTTGTAAAAAATCATTTGTTTAGGTTTTTGAAAAACGCGGCCTCACACTAGGATTTCTCCTTTGTTGTGGGTGCATTTTACAGACAAAGTTCCACATCCAAAACACAACAAGACCGAAACACAATACTGCTTGCACACTAGTGCTTGGCGGCAGAATAACTGACTCTGCGGTAGTACCCACCTAGATGGATTCCTGCATAGGAATCCTACAACCAAAACATGAACATGCTCAAACACCCAGACCCAAAACAACTACCGGTCGCTAAGGTATTGTACGGACAGCCTTTATTCTTGCAGTATAACACCATAATATGCAATGCTGTCACTATACTGCTCGAGGGAACGTAATATGTAGTTAGAATTTTTTGATTCCAAATGGCATTGACGTGTTTCGCCGCTCGTCGCGTCTCGTTTCCCGGGCCTAAAAGAGGGCTACATGAGAGGTCTCTGCCTATTCCATACGGGTAAAAGACGTGAATGTATATATTTACAGGATCAGGCAGGGCTTGTGTATGTTATAACTTTCGCTATACGCGAGGGATGTGAGTTTTTTATTGGAGAAAGGGACGAGACGAGCAAAACGTTCACCTGATGTTAAGTGCAACGTCTCTCCATAACAAATGCTGCGTCATCCAGAATATTTCTGTGTGGCACCACACTGCGCCCGTCCCAAGAGACGTTAGTTCTTAAATCTCATATGCCCAGTGATTACGCTAGCTCACAGTGCCCTTCAAACCGAAACACAGTAATGTTTGCACACTACTGCTTCACGGCAGAATAACTGGCCACAATAAGTGTTACAAATTGCATACCGCTGAGGTACGGAATTATGAAATGATATTACATACCGTACCAACCCACAAAGCCGCACGGCCTGCACAGATTGTTGATGTTTGTTAGCTGAGCGATCTGCTTCTGTACCACTGGTTGCAGGTGCGATTCCTGCACGGAATAATATCTTTATGGCCTGCAGAAAGCCGTTATAGGTCTGGCCGACTGCAGTTTTATTTAAAAAAAAATATGTCTGTGAGATGCTACCACGACACAGGAGAAATTCTAAACGAGGACCGAGGTTTTTTTAAGAGAAATAAATAGAATGAAATTAATACAACTTAGTACCAAATACAGTACAATCTTATCTCTCAAACCATTCATAAGTATTCTGTTGTGGAAAAAATTTAAAGATTTGCATTTTGCTTACATCATCATTACAGCCTATAACTAGTTCACTGCTGAATATAGCCCTCCTCACAAAAGTTTGTAGTTCTCATTTGGGGGCATTCTGCTATATTTGCCACGCTTGGCAGGTTGGCAACCGCAGTTTATTTATTCAAATGTCTAGAAGAAGATGCTGCTGTCTATCTCCTTTTTATTTTCCGTCTGTCGACACCCACGGTATTTTTTGGGGTGGTACATTCTCATAAGAAGCCACCACCACACGGTACGCTTTGCTTACACTTTTCCGAAATTAGTTTATTACATACAACGTGACTGTACTTTCTGACTGACTGTGGTTGAAATAAAATCCGAATAAAATCACATCCGATCAATTTTTAATCCGCGTTGTGTGGAATCCGCTTAACGTGTCATGTAAAACGAGATATTACTAATTTTTTTTATCTTTAACTGTATCAGTTTGATACATAGTGTTTGTTTATATATATATACTAGATTCATAGAAAAACAGTATCAAGTACTTGAGTAAGCTTGAGTTGTAGATTTCGCCGTAATATGTATTGGGACCCAGCGGATAGGTTTCTGAACTTTGTTAAATAAACTGGTAAAGACTTTAAAGTTGTGAACATGACAGTGAATCTGTACCTTATTTCGACAATAATTAGCCATCTTGAATTCAAGAATCATCATAATTTCAGCCTATCACTAGTCCACTGTTGAAATAGGCCTCCCCCTTAGATTGCCACAAAAGTTTGTAGCTCTCATTTGGGGGGATTTTGACGAATTGAAGTAAGCATATTCAATAAGTTATTTTACGTATTTACTTTTTTGTTGGAGCTAGAAACTCTACAGAAGTTCAGAACAGACTATTAACATGTTCTGATAGTTAATTTGGTCACACTGACTTGAAAATGTATATAAATTTGGATGAAAAAACCTTTTGTGAAATTATAAAAAAAAAGAAAATCCTTGCTCATATTTTTAATTGTAGACTCTAATCTTAATAATGATCATCATCATTAGTATATAGTGTCCATGTTTATATATAATTATATTTATTATAAATGATATGTATTATTTATATTGTATTAGTAGTATCGTATTCGTATATTATATCATATTGTATTTAGGTATGTGTATGTATGTATATGTATGTGACTGTATATAAGTTAATTTATTTAATAGTAATTCTATTCTTTAGTAACCGACTTCGCTGATTACTCACTGCCCTAAGGTTGACTGGCAGAGAATGCTTTTAGCCTTACAATAAATAAAGGAACAAAAGGCGGACTTAATGCCTTTTGTTCCTTTATTTATTGTAAGGTGCAATAATCGTGTGGTGGCGGCTCGTTAAAAGAATACTACCACTCCATCTCATCCAATGGATCTCGTAAAAGGCGAGTAAGGAATTAAACTGCAGTGTACACCCAACCAGCGCATGGTGGCGATGGGCTCACCACCTATCACACCAAGTGCATTATAGTGTTTTGGTGAGACGTGGATTGTGGCAGTCATCTGTTTTTGCAGTGAGTAACCCCTTATGGGATACAGTCGTGATCTTATGTATGTATGTATGTAAGGTTCAATAAAGAATAAATAAATAAATAATGCAAAAACCTAGGATTTCTCACTGTAATATGTGACAACATGACAAAAGCTTTAGCAGTATATTAGTAAAAATTTAGAAATGGACGTATGAAATGCCCTTGGAAGTATGAAGGGTATCGTTATTATTGTAAAGGTAATTAAACAATAACTTAATATTTAAATAAAAAGTAATTGTTACGGATTTTATCGCGTTTAATTTTGAACTCTCCTCCCGTGACCATGGGTGCTGTAAAGCACTGGAAACGTCGAGTTAGAATTAGTTCAAAATGAAACGCGATAAAATCCGTAAAAAATTAGTTATATTTAAATGGGATAGTATTAGCGTACATAAAAGAGATCATTATTATAACGTAATATGCTTCAACAGTTTCTGATCTACTTTATATGATGGTTTGCTTCATTTAATGTTCTCTTTCCAGCAATATGCCGGCCGGACTGCGGTTCGCCGGGCTCGTGTGTGGCGCCTAATATGTGCCGCTGTTCCAACGGCATAGAAGCGCCTTCTTGTGGTGGTGGAGGCGGTTTCTATCCTTATTCCGGTAAGATGTGCTGCCATTTAATATGCATCATTATCGTCATCATCATGTCAATTCAGACCACAGCTGAATATGGGCCTTCCCCATAGACTACCACAAAACACCGTCCTGAGCCACCTGTATCCATCGAATTTCGCGAAACACGGTCGCCCGTTTCTGGCAAACGGGCGACGCGGTTGCCACTGGAGAACCTTTCTTCCCCAACTGTTATTGGTTCTGCGAGCTACAGCCAGCTCATTGCTATTTCATCAAACTTGCTAACGCTTAGGGATGTATCGGTTATTCTAGTTCTGCTGCGGATGTGACTGATACGGATTCTGTATCGCAGAAAAATACCGAGCTTTTCATAGCTGGCTAAGCTACTTTGAGCTTTCACTTGCGTACTGGTAAAAAGTATAATCACTGCAAGCCATCAATAATATATTTTAAACCAAATACAAGAATCCATTATCCTATATGTATTTCATGGCATCTCATCCCACTGGGCTGAAAATCACTTTTTTTTTTATTTAAGAGGGGGCAAACGAGCAAGCGGCTCACCTGATGGTAAGTGATAACCGCCGCCCATGAACATCTACAATACCAGAGGAATAGCATATGCGTTGCCGGCCTTTGAGAAAGGAATAGGCTATTTTCTTGACTGGGACCCCTGGGATTGCTGGCACACGCAACATCTAACGCACACACATTGCGGTTTCCAAAGCTAAAAAGTGTCAATCTTTGTAAAATGTTAGATTTTGTAACTGAATTAAATTTATGCAGATCGTATAAATTACAGCTTTATCTATATAGATAGATTCTGATAATCTACTGAACCTGTGTTCAGTTGCTCAGGCCTTCTCTCATTCCTGAGAAGGTTTTAGCACCGGAAACTGTCCACCCACGCAACTTGCAAGTTTTCTCGCGGACTTTACGATGCTTTCCTTTACCGCTGAGTACGTGGTAAATTAACACTTAAAATTGCATTAAATAATTTTAGAAATTATATCACCGGGAATCATTTGAACCCCTTTTCTTACCCCTGAACTACCACGGTTCCTGCACGATGATATGTTATTTAATAATAATGTGTTTATTAACAGCCCGAGCCCGAGGTGGATGTCGACGTATTTGCATGAACGGCGGCACCTGTACCAATGGGACTTGTGCCTGCGCTCCTGGATGGAGCGGGGAGTTCTGTACCGAACGTGAGTACAATGAACCTAAGCCTTATTTTATCTATCATGATCATTTCAGCCTATCACTAGTCCACTACTGAACATTGGCCTCCTTCATATATTGCCACAAAACTTTGTAGCTCTAATTTTGGGGGGATTTTGCCATAGTAACCAAGTTTGGCAGTCGGGTTGGCAACCGCAGTTTATTCAGTCATATGTTCCAGGAAGATGCTGCTGCTCTTCTCCTGGTTTTAATTTTCCCATGGGGTGGTAAATTCTCTGGCCGCCACCACACGGCATATTATTAAATGTGGAATCTTTGAGTGGTATATGTATAGTAATATAGTGGTATAATGTATAGTATAGTTACTGTCATGCTCTATCACTTGACGAATATAAATATATAATATACTTATTTAAATGGAGTATACAAGCTGGATTGTGAATGTGGTCTCTCTTACATAGGCCAAACAAAAAGATCGGTAAAAACCCGCGTAAATGAACACATAGCTGACGTGAAGCATCGTCGTTCTAGGAAGTCTGCAGTCTGTGACCATTACATCAGATTTGATAAACCACAGATCCTTGCAAAAGAACACCGATTCCTGCCAAGGATGATTCGCGAGGCTATTGAAATCAAAAAACATCCTAATTTCAATAGAGAAGATGGTTGGGTATTACCACCAGCTTGGGATCCAATAATAAATAAAATTAAATCAAAACCAAGCATACCACTGCAAGACTTCAAGACACAGTTAGCTCTTTCTGCGTAGATCGGACCAAAAATAATAATTAAAAGCTGAAGGTACCCCAGGTTAACTATGACATCAGGACATCTGTCACCTCAGTCCCCCCGTGACCATGGGTGCTGTAAAGCACTCGAAACGTCGGGTTATAAATAGTAAAAATTAAACGTAAATTAAATTAAATTAGTTTCATTTAAATGAGTAGTGTTCGCGTAAATATAAGAAATCATTATATAATATACTTATGAAGTGGGACATAAAAGAGATATTACTTCGCCCCATTATAGCGATCTGTCGCGAGCCTTGTCTTCACGGCGGTCGCTGCATAGCCCCGGACAGATGTGTTTGTTTCCACGGACTTTCCGGCACGAGGTGCGAGATCGACAGGAGAACTGGTAAGCAAGAATGACATGAAAATATATTTTAAATGAATAATAATTGCAAAGTAAACTGTAAATGATAGTCAATTGTTTTAGTTATAATTTTAGCTACCGGCTAATAGAACGCCATTGGGTTTTGCAGTGCTTAGACGAAGAAAATTTATAAAAAAATCCAAGTGAAGTACAAACGAAAACAGAAATATATTATGTGTCTTATCAAAGGTTTCACTACCATAATAATGACGGCGTTCTGGAGAATATTACTGAACTGGTAAAACAAACAGGATGAAACATAAGTCCCGGTCTAGTCTTTCACCCGCGTTAAAAAGCCGACGCCGATCGATGATATACTCGTATATATATACATCCCTATTTGATTCGGATTTTAGGGTTTTAATTATTTTGTTCTGAACCCTAATTATTTTTCTTAAATTAAAGTAGCCTAAGTTACTCGGTATAATTTCAGCTATCTGTCAGTGAAAGTCCCATCAAAATCGGAACTAACAGACTAAAACTTTAAAAATTGTTTTTTTCTTACAAGAACCGTATATCATTTAATATGAGCATTGAGTAAAAAGCTGTTATTTTCTTATTACAAACAGACCCTTAAATTTTATTTATTTGTATAGATAACCTGTGTAAAATACATGTCAATAGGTTAAGTAGTTTTCTAGTAAAATCCATGAATGGTCTCTACTAATATGATATGCAATATGCAGGTCCGTGCTACACGGACACTCGCGGCGCGCTGTGCACGGGCGCGCTGGAGGGCGTGGTGTGCACCAAGCAGCTGTGCTGCGCCACCGTGGGCGTGGCCTGGGGACACCCCTGCGAGCGCTGCGCCGACCTCGACTGCCCCACGGGGCACCTGCGGAATCTTGCTACTAAAGAGTGCCAAGTAAGTTGCTTATCAGAAAAAGTCTTTACTTGCTTTACACGGTACGTGTTACAGTATTTAAGGTTCCAAGTCATTTATTAGGTAAATAAAAGATATATGTGTACATAAAGCGGAAATGATTGCGGCCCAATAGCTTAGGGTACGGACTGCGAAACATAACGTCGCAGGATCGTGCCCTCCTAACACAAGCTTTTAAGCATAGTTGTAGGTTGTTGAATTGGATATTAACTTTCAATAAGACGTCACTGTAATCTTAGTATAGTCGGTGCTGCAGTGTTTAATATTTTAATTTTTTTTTAATGTTGTGTCAAAATTGAGAATTTGAAAGTACTCTATTGGAACTGCCAAGAATTTGCCGATAGGTGTTTTGTATTGACTATATGAATAATTATAACGTGTATCCTTATTCTATTCCAGGACATAGACGAATGTGCCGCTGTGCCAGGACTCTGTGAAGGAGGACGATGCGTTAATTCTATTGGGTCTTTCTCGTGTGAGTGTCCTCCAGGACAGAGAAGGCACAGGATTACAAACAACTGTGAGGACATCGACGAGTGCGAGGATCCCGACATATGCCCGGTACAATATTATTTCTTATATTTTATAGGTTAAAAACTTCAAATTTAAATTAGAGTATCATCTAAATATTAGAAGTACAAGATGGCAATAGAACATCTGTATGACAGTAGATACGACGGTATCGACGTACGACTGCTATAAAAGTGCACAGACACAGAGCTCACTTTAACTTAAAACTGTAGCTTTACGATCGAAGGCACGTTCAGATGTAGTATCAATATGAGAATATGAATATAGTATGACCACTATAGAATTACAATTACTTTATTTGCTTTTAAATAGTTTTAGGGTAGTATTAAGTTTAAACGTATTTAACTGTAGTCAACGGCATGCAAACTACATTTAAACTCGAACACTGACGGTTTTAGTATTGCATAAGTAGTGGTTTCGATCTTGATTCAAACGAGTCCTGCACTCTCGTTAACGCAGTCGAACACTTCATTTGCCACGTTCTTTAGAGCCACGTTGTCTGATCTATCAAACGCTGAAGTAATGAACGCTGTAAATCTCTGTCTTTATCATGATACGACATATTATGATGCATATGTCTAAATATTTTTTTTTATTACAGAACGGAAAGTGCGTTAACACGGAGGGGGACTATTATTGTCTATGCAATCCCCATTTCATACCAAGCCCGGATAAAAAGTTCTGTATAGGTAAGTAAAACAAACTTAAGAGTTCTGATAACCACGTGGCTTAGTCACAGAATTTGATTTCTACGCCGCGGGTCTTGGGTCCGAATCCCAGCAGGCGCAATTCGTTGATTTTCGGCTCTGGTTGTAAAATATCAGTTCAGAATGTTAACACAAAAAACACGACCTGTAACAACAGTTTGTATTTTTGTAAAAAAAATAGTTCCGAGAGCGCTACAAACCGAGGACCGGCGGCGAGGACGTCAGCAGTCTGTCTACTAGGTTTCGTGGGATGTATTGTTTATGCCAATCTTTTTTTATAACATATTTTTTTTCCTGTTTCGCTTTTATAAATGTAACGAAAGATTAAAATGAAACACAGGTAATAGAATGATGTTCTCCTAGCCGATTTCGACCACGGCGACAACTGCCGACTACTGTCGAGAGCCATCAACTGCGCAGGAGATATTATAGTGCCACAAGTGTATGCGCAAACACAGAGGCACTCACTCGTCCCAACCTACCCGCGCCCGATGTAACGCTGATGCGATAACATCGGAGGTAGGCTGGGATGCAGTGTCAGAAACCCGGGGACAATCACAACACAACCAAACCCGAAAACCAACAATTTATGTTTTAGCAAAAATGTTGGCTCCGGCTGGGATTCGAACTCAGGACCCGTGGCTTAGAAGTCAGGTACTCTAACCACTTGGCCACGCGGTCGGCGGTAATAGAATACGATTGCTAAGAATTAGTAAGATAATGATTGGGTAACAAGAAATGGTCGATACGTGTATTTATTTATTTAAAATTAATTATATAAATTAATTTAAACTTTATTGTAAACCTTAAAATAAAGGTAACAATGGGCGAACTTAATGCCTATAGGCATTCTCTGCCAGTCAACCATGGCGTGGTGAAAAAACAGTGGCAGGTGTATGTTATAAATGAAATTATGATGAATTCAGATGGTCGAGTCGGCAGCTGCTTCACGTACTTGAGTGAGACGGGGGATTGCGGCGACCGGCTGCCGATGCCGCTGTCCAACCGGGACTGCTGCTGCGGCTACAACATGGGCCGCGCCTGGGGCGACCTGTGCGCACCATGCCCGCCGCGCGGCTCCAGTGAGCACACTTCTTATTCTTAAAGAAAGAAAGAAAGACAAGTTTATTTGAAGCACCCACAAAATAAATACAGTCATAATTGCAAACAACACGGAAAAATTAAAACAATAAATAAAATAAAACTGTCATTACAAACAATGATATAGTAGAAAAATAACAATCAAAAGTAATAAAGAAAAAAAAACGATGCACTGTATAATGTCACTAGGACAACTATATGGCAAATATCTGTATTAAAAACTATTGGAAAAAATAAAACAAACAGAATAAATGCCACTCTGGATGTGCTACGATGTGTTGAACTAACACCACCTCGTCCTGATTTTCAGTGATCCTATCTTTCATAGCTGTCGTACCGCTCTCTATCATATCGTAGCTATAAGACCCTGGCAGCACCTAGGTCATTAACCTACAAATATTTTATTATATTTCAGTCATCTTTTAACAGCTATGAATTATCATAATTTTAATTTTAAATGATAATGATGGGAGAATTTAGTTTAATATATACAATTTCCAGCGGAATGGACTCATCTCTGTGGTGGAGGTGCGATTCCACCTGATTGGCGACGAAATGACACGAGTGGTGGTGGTATTGGTGGTGGAAGTGATACTGCCCAGCCCATCGCCAAAATCAATGAGTGCATGCTGAGGGACGGCATTTGCGGACTTGGTGACTGTATTGACAAGGATATTGGGTATGGAAATATTTTTAACAAGTTATTAATAATTAGTCGCTTTATATTTTTCCTTTTAACACACTAACACAATTTTCGAACAAAATAAATCTTTTTAAAAGAAAGTGATTGTGATACTTTTAACAATATTTATTATTTAATCAATATTTAAGTAGAAATTACCAAATTTTGGATAATTTGCTGTGAGCTGGAAATCCCATAGTGTGCTTTTTGACCCAAATGACCAAAACTTTTTTCGTTCCAAGCTCAGATAAGTTTTTTATCATGCTACCACGTGGTCTAGTCGAAAAGTCAAATACTATATATTTGACTTCTTCGCCACGGGTCTTTGGGTTATTTACTATGAGCTGGAAATCTCAAAGTTCGTTTTTTGACCCAAATGGCTAAATTTTGAAGGTTTGACTTGTAATTTATGTTATAGTTATAAGCTATCAATATGTAGCCGTGTGCTGGCGGCTTAAGATAATCTACCACCCCATAATATACCGTGGGTGTCGTAAAAGTCGACAAAGGGAACATAAAAACCATTAGATGGGCACTAGCATCTTCCTGGAACATCAAATAAATAAACTGCGGTTGCCAACCCGCTTGACATGCGTGGCAACTATCGTAAAATCCCTCTTAAGTGAGAGCTACTAACTTTTGTGGCAATCTATGGAGGAGGACTATGACAGTGGACTAGTGATAGGCTGAAATGTTAATGATGATGATGTACCTTGTTTTTACTACTTTTTTTCCTTTTGATGCAAATGAAAACAATTATATAATGAAGTCATAAATACCATAGATACCAGTGTCAATGCTGGGACGGTGCGGAGGCAGCAGCCGAACAGGACGGAAATCCGACTTGTATTGACATCGACGAGTGTGCACTGGAATATTGTAAAGGCGGCACTTGTGTCAACAAACCGGGAGGTTTTGAATGCAGGTGAGTTAATTCGCATTTTTATTAGAGTCGTATTTACCTACAAGTTGCAGAATTTTCTGTCGTTCTGTTATTTAATTTGACGCTTACATTAAAAGTAAGTTATTATTATTTTAATGATCTGATTTATATATTACTCTGTCTCTATCAGATGTCCACCTGGTTTTGACCCTGTCGAAAACGGACTGAGATGTAGTGATAAGAATGAGTGTGAGATGACAAACGGCGGCATGTGTACCAATGGAGTATGTACTAATGTAGATGAAGGGTAAGTTAGAAGGAACTTCTTAATATGGTATATACTTTAAATAATATGTTATTAAAAAAATTGGTTAGATTAGATACAATACTTTCAACTTTAATTTTAATTCTTAACGAAGGCAATCATATGAATAATATTGATTTACAAGCACCAATGGAATAGTAAAACCATAAGTAGAAACAGCTGGGATAGCCGTAAGGGTTAACCAAATAATAAAATTAGCTGGTAACTACTCGAGAATCTTAATTTTATCCCTAACGGTTATCGATTTTTTGAGCTGGTTGCTGTATCGGTTACGGTAGTTTTGCTGCGCATATCATTGTTACCGATTAAATATCGCAGTGAAACACCGCGCATAGCTTTTTCCATAACTCGTTGAGCGACATCAAACTTCCTCATGCGGCGTACTGTGAAAGACTACGTCTTGGTTCCACATATCATTACTGGCAACATGTATGGATAGTAGAATTTTGTTCAGACATTGAAGTATAGTAAAATCACATCTCTATCTCGGGAACATTAGGTTCGAGTGTACGTGCAACCCCGGGTACGAGTCGACGGAGACCGGGCACGCATGCCGCGACGTGGACGAGTGCCGCGACAACCCGCGCGTGTGCCGCCGCGGCCGCTGCCGCAACACGCCCGGCGCCTACGAGTGCACCTGCGAGCCCGGCTTCGCGCCCACCGCCGGCGGATACTGCGCCGACGTGGACGAGTGCGCCGACACCTCCGTGTGCCAAGTGAGTGCCGCAACACGCCCGGCGCTACGAGTGCACCTGCGAGCCCGGCTTCGCGCCCACTGCCGGAGGAAATCTAATGCGTTAATTAAAGCAGTAATCAGAAGAATGCATGTTTAACTGTTATAGTTTTATTTAGTCTCATAGAATTCTCTACGGAACCAAATTATCTTCATTTATATGAACCATACAGTTTTTGTATTCAGCCGATTACAATTTCAAAATGTTAACAACATTCAATAAAATTTATCACTATGGTTATTTGGTCTTCAAGCAAATGCAACTTAAAACGGCTGCAACTCTTGTAGTGCTTATTAGACTTAAGTATGAGTGGTGGATACAGGGCGGGCGGTGCGTGAACAGCGAGGGCTCGTTCCAATGCGTGTGCGAGGCGGGCTACCGCGGCACGGCGGCGCGCGGCGCCTGCGTGGACGTGGACGAGTGCGCCGAGCTGCGCGTGTGCCGCAACGGACACTGCCGCAACTCGCCCGGCTCCTTCCGCTGCGACTGCCTGCCCGGCTTCACGCTCAGCAACGATGGACGCACCTGCCTAGGTAAGTTATCATAGTATGTTAGCTACTGTTTTCGATACACGGTGCTACTACAACTACAACTGACTGAAAGAAGAAGTCCCAAAAAATAATAATTAGTGTATTGCTTATGGAACTGACCTGATTAATGTTTTTAATTCACTGATCCTGACATTCCATTCCTATGAATATTGTTTTCTTTCAGATGAGGTTCAAGATCTATGTTACGAGAAATTTGAAGAAGGACATTGTACTGGACCTGGTACTAATCCAGTCACTAGATCACAGTGCTGTTGTAGTTCCAGTAAAGGTATTGTGTAACTATGTTATTTTGATCCACTTCTAGATTAATCGAAAATGTCAACTATATCCCTTATCATTCTATTACCTTACAGGTCTTAAGTTAGGTTGGGGTGTAGCGTGTAAAGAATGTCCCAAACAAGGATCCAAGGAATACGACATCTTATGTCCCGAGGGTTCGAGTAAAGACAATGGCGGTGTGGATATCAACGAGTGCACAATGATACCGGGAATCTGTCCTCACGGAGCTTGCGAGAACTTAGAGCCTGGCTATAAATGTATCTGTGACCCTGGATACCATCCCGATGCTGATGGAATATGCAGGGATGTCGACGAGTGTGACATGCATCAGTCGGTAAATTCCATTTTGTAAATAAAGTTATAGCATAAGCTACGAAAGGTAGTGAAGTTATCAGTCTCGGAATCATATTTCCATTATGTACTCGTATTTTATTTACTAACAGATTATATATACAACAGGCCGTGTGTTTGCGGCTTAAGAAAATCTACCACACCTTCTCATCCTGTGGGTGTCGTAAAAGCCAACAGAGGGTAATTTAAAACCAGGAGATGGTCATCAGCGTCTTCCTGGAACATCTGAATAAATAAACTGTGGTAACCAACCCATCTGCCAAGCGTGGGCACTATGGCAAAATCCCCCAAAATCAGAGCTACAAACTGTTGTGGCAATCTACTCGTAAGGAAGAGGCCTGTGTTCAGCAGTGGACAAGTGATAGGCTGAATTGATGATGATGATATATAATTGACCTTTTCTTGACGGACCTTGATGGCTTCTATGCAGAATTCCGCCTTGGTAATTATCATTAAAGTGCGATTTTTCTGCAATGCAGCAATAGTAAAAATTACTGTTGCTAGAGTAATTACTGGACACATGAGACTAAATACTTGATACCTCAGGGTGACGAGTGCAGTGCAGTGCAACACAGAAATTCAAAAGTCTGGGTGATACTGCAGCTATGGCTTGGCACTTACTGTTAGGCAGGACTTGTCACTTAATATCATAAAAAGTACTTTCCTTTGAAGTGAAATTTCCTTTAATTTCGTTTCTGTTTTTTCAGTATTGTACAGGAGGGCAATGTCGAAATACAATGGGAAGCTTCACTTGCGTTTGCCCTCCCGGTACACGTTACGAGGCCGAAGAGCAAATTTGTCGAGACATTGACGAATGCGAGGGTGAGCTTGTTTTCATCGTCAAGGATTATGACAGGGGGGACATACCTCCCATGTTCCCACTGCTCACAGGTTACGAACCTTTGTGAAATGCATCCGATATCGCACTGACCTTGCATTTGGCATTCTAACGTCATGCCAATGTTGCCACGTGAATCCATTCCTAAGTCGTTCTACATTTGCCTGATATCATGGGTACATACGTAACATGGGTTCATAACAGGACAAATACCAAAATTTTGCTAATTTAACTATCTAATAATTCACTATTACGACAAATTAATTAATATAAATCATTACTTTTCAAATGTATCAACTTGACAATTCATTAAAGTAATTTTCTGTGCTAATATTACCACCTTCTATCCGTTTCATTCCTCTGTTCATATTCTACATTCACGTTATCTTGAATTTATTACTATTAATGTATTAATTGGATGTTCATGGCGTCATTTTGTTAAAGACAAGTTATGTAGATAATAATTGTTTAACACTTTTCTACTATCTATTCAATTTACTATCTACTCAACAATTTATTTTAATTTTTCATAATCATTTCTCTCTCGTCTTCTATTAACTTTTGTAATTATCTCAATTATTATTTTGATTGAATTGAGAAATGGAAATGGTTCGGTTGGAAGTGGATCATTAAAGTTATTTTCAAGATTTGTTTTCATTATTACAGAACAATCGAATCCATGTGATAACGGACGGTGTATCAATACCCATGGAAGTTACGAATGCGAATGCGAGCACGGATTTGTTTTAGACGCTACGGCCCAACATTGTCTAGGTAACTTACTATTTTATGTATATTATTTCTTTCTTTCTAGCTACTCATTTTTTGAACTTTTGAAGCAGAATCTGCGACAATTCTAAGTTCTGTCAAATTGATGCTGTTTTGTTCAGTAATTGTCATAAGCGCAAATGGAAAAGCGATGACAATGATGCTTTTATTTTCGTCGTCATCATTCAATTATATTATTGGGAAGGTATCAGAATATTATGGACACCAAACGCTGACAAAATAGGTATATATTCTTAGTTTATGTTTTTAATTAAAAGACAGAACTGTATTCATTATGTACGTTATGTATTTATTTTCTTCTATTAATTTAGTACACTGAATTGCATGATTGACGGGTGCTTTTATCCTTTAGCCTTTGATATGGCCTCCAGGTTGACAACTGATGTGCCTCCAGGTTTGTTGATTTCAACAATGTGTATTTTTCATAAAAGTAAAACCACAAGGAGCACACAGACAACCTGAAGTAATCATTGCCAGCACAGATGTCATCCAGAATTACGATGTTGAGGTCTAAGATGGTATGCCACCTTACCTGTAGTTGTATTTGGAGCCTCCGTTACATACATTACGAAAGGCAGCAGTTGTAGTGCTAATTTGAGCTGGTATTGTGTTGATAAAATGGAATTTTTCTTTTCGAGCTAAAGATTTCTTTCTTTCTTAATGTTCACAAGAGTTCCAATTTGTATCAAGAAACGCGTTTTTCATAGCGCAAGAAATACTATAAATTGTAGAATGTTGAATAAAATGTGCAGACAACCGGCGCGGGTCGTGCTGGCGGCGCGCGGTGGACGGGCAGTGCGAGGGCGCGGCGCCCGGCCCGCTGCTGCGCCAGGAGTGCTGCTGCAGCGTGGGGCTCGCCTGGGGCTCCCCCTGCGAGCCCTGCGACCTCGACGACTGCCCCTGCCCTAAGGGCTTTGCTAAGGTCCCACTCTAATACTTCATACTTAATATTCATTTTAGAAGTGCCGTTCTTTTTTATTAAAATATTCTAGACTAACATTATTAATATTTCTGTTAACCACTCCAGCTAAGTTTAAAAGCTTGTGCTAGGAGATGGTTCACGGCAATAATGAAATGGCGGGCTCGATCCTGCGACGATATTTCGCAGTCCGTAGCCTTAATAGCAGTAGTGTTATTTCTATACAAATTATAAATTTAGTTAAGGACTTTCGTAATGCCAACAATTCTAGGAGAGGTCACATTTTTGAAAATAAATTTCAGTTTAAAAAAAAAGTAAATTAAATAGCCCATAAATGTCTCACTTTTGAACACAGGCCTCCAAAACCCTCTCAGAAATGATAGGCATTTCTGAGAGGGTTTTGGAGCCGGGAAAAGTCCGCCACGCTGCTCCAATGCGGGTTGGCGAACTTCACATGTCTTCGAAATATTTATTATTCCAAAGACATGCAGGTTTTCTCACGATGTTTTCCTTCACCGCCAAACAAGAAAATCGACACTTAAAATTGTAATTAGCAATTAACAATTTTAGTGGAACCAAGGTCACACGCGTACTTTGAAATTTAAAGTGAGCGCCTAGCCCCTGAGCTACCGCGGCTCATTTTCAATTAGTGTCAATCAATTTCAGTTTATGACGATTTATTCTGTTCCGTTTAAACATTAATCGCTACGTTTTACAGATCAGCACTAACATAGTATAAAAAACGATTATGTGGAGCTTCATATTTCCTTACGTATACTAATGGCTTAATTTGAGAACTATAGGTTAAAAAAGTAGCGATTTTCATTCATCATCATCTCAGCTTACCGAATCCACTGCTGCACATAGTTCTCCCGCATAGATAATCTAGGATTTTCATTGATCCACAAATCCAGCCCATGTCTAGACACACGGTGAAACAAGATCGTATTCATCAATTTTATCCCAGCATAATCAAAAAAATATATTTTTGGCAAAACGGTTTATAATTAATAGTAATAATAATAATAACATAAAAGATTACAAAGTAATTAAGAAACATTTTAATTAATTAGTTGGACGGAGCCACCTGCCGTGATGTAGACGAATGCATGTTGGATCCCGAGCTATGTATCGGCGGTTCTTGTGTGAATACTGACGGATCATATCGCTGTGATTGCCCGCCGGGACTTACCCTCGACTCCACTGGTAAGAAAACTGATTATACAACATTATTCATAATTGGTATAACATCCCGGCACCTATCCATGCTACTTAGATCTAATAAACACAACGGTGAAGCTTCCATGAAAAAATTGAATACTAAAAATGTCCATACAAATTTTTAAAATAATTTGTATTGTAAAAGTTTGCGCGCCACTAACTCAAAAAGTCGTTGCCCCGAATCAGACAAATTCAAAATACGTCTTCTTCTCCATTTAATTTATATTACCCTACTACGGCGCCATACCAACAGATTTCTTTCGTAACAGATTTCCATAAGCTTCATCTTATCCTAGTACTTGCGAGCTCTTTCGATGGCAGCTCAATGGAAAAACGCCCAATTAATTTTATGAATTCATTGCCTGGCTCAGCTGCATAACAGGGTAGTCACCTATGAGTTTTAAGCAAATTCTTTAACTTGATATTTATCTCCTACAGTTATCACGCTACGAGGCTCATTATATTTTTTTGGAGCATATACACATCGTCCTAAGCCCAGCCTGCCGGGATGTTTAGGACATTATGAATGGCCCTGTCATTTATGTACAATTTCCATGTTATGTTTGTAAACTTTAATTAATTTCCTGGTTCGTTTTATATCACATCCTTCCGTGGCTTACCCTGTATAAAGTTCGGTATTACATTGTATAGTCTAAAACGAAAACAGTTGGATTGCGGTTCTTCGACAAGAGAACCACAACATCTATCTGTGAAACTATTCAAATACGAAAACCCCATACGAACTCATTTGCGGATTTTACCTGCCCGTAAATCGGCCACAATGTCTACTAGTTGATTGGCATAGGACTGAAAAGCAGTACTTGACACCTCGCATCTTACCATAATTCAGAGAACATTTCTGTGTGGCATGACACTGCGCATCCCCTAGCTCCCAGTGCCCTTCAGACCGAAACACTGTAATGTTTGCACACTACTGTGTAAACTTGAGTGATTTTTACGATACCTGTGCGATTGGATAGTAGGATTGGATAATAGGACACGGTAGTAGATAGGAGAAGAGTAATAATGAAAAAAAAAGAAACCCATTTACTAGTGGTGGTTATACACACAATCGTGCTTTTATATATGGGAACATACGAGTATAAGGCAGTGACAATATTCGTAGCTCACTTTTCAAACAAACACTTTTTAAAAACAAGACGGTGACGGTGTTGCGAGCCAAGTCATCGCCATTTTGGTACGAGTCAAAAAATTCTTAGTCCCCATTGCGTTCCCACGAGCAGTATAGTGAGATCATTTAATATTATGGTATTATTCTGCACGAATAGAGGATGTACGTACAATACCTTAGCCGCCTCTTACGACACCTCGATAGGAAAGAGATAGGTGCTATTCTACCCTGCCGGACACCTACCGGCTAAGTTGTGGTTATGCATTAAAAAATGAGGTCATTGGTTTATCAGTATGGATGTGTTTAAAATATTAAAATAAAGATGATAAAGTTTTAGTGACAAAGAGGAATTCGGTAATAGCACCTACATAAACATTAAGACTTCTAATTTGTTTTAAGGTAACCGTTGTGTGGACACCCGTAAAGAATATTGTTACACGGACTACGTTGGAGGGCGATGTTCGAATCCGTTGCAAGTGGAAGTCTATCGCGCCATTTGCTGCTGTTCCTCTCTCGGAAAGGCCTGGGGTGACGGTCGCTGTGAACCTTGTCCCAAAAAAGGTAAGTCGATATAAATAGGGAATAAGAAAAAATTTGGGTTTCTGATACCCCTGAATACAACATACATTAACTATAAAAAGTATAGATATATTATAGATATAATAAGATGTACATTATTTAAGTTTAGTTCATTTTCTTTTAGATGAAATGCGATGTTTAATTGTGATTGTATATTTAGGTACGGATGCATATCGTAACCTCTGTATATCCGATGTAAGTGGACCACCAACAATTTGGGACAGACCGTACACCGGAGGACCGAACAAAACTAATATCTGGAGTCAGACCGGTCCGGGAGACGGTTCCGGGAACGATTGGGACGTGGATGTCGGAACCAATTTAGGTAATGGTTCCTTCGACGGCTGGGGACCCGGGAATGGAGTAATACCTGGACAAATGGAAGTTAACGAATGCGCAGCGTTCCCTGGGCTTTGTGGACATGGAAGGTGTAGGAATATGCTCGGAACGTTCACATGTGATTGCTTCCCGGGATACGAGAAGGTGTGTTCATTTGATAAGTGTTTAATTACTAGAGAATTTTTATTACAATAGTACTATATGAAATAACTCTTATCTAGAAAAGACTTGACAACTTTTATATAATTTACAGACATTTTAAAGAGAGAGTTTTTTCAAAGCATTTGCACTGGTAATTCAATGTATTATTACAAGTGCCTTTAAAATACATATCTGTACATTAATGCGTGAACCTTTTTTAAACATATTGCGCGCACGGAGATGTGTGAGATTGGGCATGGCCAAAGTTTGTATGGAGAAGAAAGGAGTAAGCTTAAATTTATATATTATGTGTTTGAATGTGCACAGTGTGGTTGTCCATAGAAATGTTCCGGGTACCACAGCATCTGTTATAGGCAGACGTTGCACTTAACATCAGGTGAACGATTTGCTCGTGTCGTCACTTAGTTCCCTAAAAAATTGCAGGACTCGAAGAACCACACGTGTGTGGACGTGAACGAGTGCGAGATAGTGGACGAGGTGTGCGGTGCGGGCGACTGCCGCAACACGGACGGCAGCTTCACCTGCCACTGCCACAGCGGACACCGCGCCGACGAACTCTCCAAAGTCTGCGTCGGTCGGTGCCCTGTTATGCTTATTCATTTTTATTCTGTACCTAACCTTTACCGTGTGGTGGCGGCTGAAGAGAATCCCGATCTGTGAGTGTCCTAAAAGTCGAGAGAGAGAAAATAAAAACCAAGTAATGGGCAGTAGCATCTTCCTGGAACATATGAGTAAATAAACTGCGGTTGTCAACCTGCCTGCCAAGGGTGGCCACTATGGCAACATCCACACAAAATGAGAGCAACAAATTTTTGTGGCAATCTGTGGGGGAGGCCTATGTCCAGCAGCATTATTTTGGGGGATTATACCAGTCACAGACCGCAGTTTATTTATTCAGATGTTCTAGAAAGATGCTGCTGCCCATCTCCTTGTGTTTATTTTCCCTGTGTCGACCTTTGCGTCACTGAGACGGGGACGAGATAGGGTGGTAGATTCTCTTAAGCCGCCACCACACGGCACGCTAACCTTAACAATCCATGTATTAATATAAATGCAAAAGTAACTCGCTTTGTACCTCTATCTGATTACCGATCTTGACTAAATTCTGTACAGAGATGCGTCCTGAAGACGGACATTGGATACTATTAATTTGAGATAATGAATCATACGGTATTTATAATAAATCTTATTCCATCCGTACCAATTATTATTTGAAAACTAGCTGATGCTCGCGACTTCGTCTGCATGGATATAGGTTTTTTTATATATCTCTTGGAAACTTTACAACTTTTAAACTTTACTTTTTATTTGATTTCCCGGAGTGAAAAGTATCCATCCCCAAGATGCAAGCTATCTCTGTGCCAAATTCGTCAAGATCAGTTCAGCGATTGGATATTATATTTGGAAATGTCAAATGACACGCCAGTTGTATGTTACACAAGACCAGTTGTAACAGACATACTATCATCATCATAAGTCCTACTATGAATGTGGATACGCACATAAGTATGCCAATTGCCAAAGTCACTAAGTTTGGCAAGCATTGTATATTGCGGCATAACTCAAATGTTTTTCAAAAGACCTTCAAGAAAACAGCATACTCTCAAAGGCCGACAACGCATTTGCAAATCATTTGGTATTGTGAATTTTCATAGGCCCCTGAGATTTTGGAATTTTAATTTTGTTAATTTAATCCCGTCTAACTTATTCACTGAATTACTCAGTAAACGTTTGAATAAAAATAAAAATAAAAATGCCAGGAAAATCGCACAGCCTCCGATTGGCAGTGGAATAACTACCATCTATTATGCCAGACTTAAATTATTGTTAAGGTATAAAGTGCGAGGCGTCTGTCCGCTTTTCAAGCTTGGCGATTACGGCAAATAGTTCTAACTTGGGAGAGGCCTATGTTCAGACTGGAGAGAGAGAGAGTGCGAGAGGAAGTTTACCTGCATTAGAGCAGCGTGGCTGACTCTTTCCGGATTCAAAAACCCTATCAGTAATGACAGGCTTTGCAGTGGGACATTTATAGGTTGTTAGTTAAGTTTACGTTTTACAGATATCGACGAGTGCTCGGAGAACCGCGCGCTGTGCCGCGGCGGGCGCTGCGTGAACACGCCGGGCTCCTTCCGCTGCGAGTGCGCCACCGGGATGGAACTCGCGCCCGACCGCCTCTCCTGCAAGGACGTCGACGAGTGCTCAATCACCTCCGGTATTCTAGTTACCCTACACATTTACCTGTTGGAAGGATCGATTGAGTCAGGCGTTACTTTGTTATTGTTATATTGTTAATAATAGTTATTAATAGTATATTGTTAATCCATTATAATAAAGGGAACAAAGTTAATTTGCTAAGATCCCCATGCATAATTTTAAACGCACCGCACCGCAGGCCCTTGTCAACAGGGTGCACAAGCAAACCAATACCCTCCACCAGTAGTGGTGTAGAACACTACCACTAGGCGATACACACCACTGAAGTCGAGAACACGACACGTGTTTCACCGCAAAACGAGGCATTATCAAGTGATATTGACTCTACGACAGTCTTCTGCCGAGTCTCGGCGCCGAGCAAATTAACTTTCTTTCCGTTACTGTTGGAAGGAGAAAACTGACCTCACAAAGATACTTAAGGAACTATCTTTTTTATAGGATGAAGTGACGAGACGAGCAAAACGTTCACCTGATGATAAATGCAACGTCTACCTATAACAGATGCTGTGTCACCCAGAACATTTCTGTGTGGCACCACACTGCCATCACATCCATTACCAAGAGAAATCATCTTTTAAGTCTCATATGCCCAGTGACTACAGTAGCTCTCAGTGCCCTTCTGTCCGAAATACAATAATGTTTGCACTCTACTGCCTCACGACAGAAGAAGAATAACTGACGAAGCGGTGGTACTTACCTTGACTCTATAATCGATGTTTAAATGAAACTAAGTTTACGGATTTTATCGCGTTTAATTTATTACTATTTATAACCCGACGTTTCGAGTGCTTTGCAGCACCCATGGTCACGGGAGGACTGAGGTGACAGATGTCCTGATGTCATAGTTAACCTGGGGTACCTTCAGCTTTTAATTATTATTTTTGGGTCCGATCTACGCAGAAAGAGCTAACTGTGTCTTGAAGTCTTGCAGTGGTATGCTTGGTTTTTGATTTAATTTTATTTATTATTGGATCCCAAGCTGGTGGTAATACCCAACCATCTTCTCTATTGAAATTAGGATGTTTTTTGATTTCAATAGCCTCGCGAATCATCCTTGGTAGGAATCGGTGTTCTTTTGCAAGGATCTGTGGTTTATCAAATCTGATGTAATGGTTGGGGTGATCCAGAACATGGTCACAGACTGCAGACTTCCTAGAACGACGATGCTTCACGTCAGCTATGTGTTCTTTTACGCGGGTTTTAATCGATCTTTTTGTTTGGCCTATGTAAGAGAGACCACATTCACAATCTAGCTTGTATACTCCTGCGTCCTGTAGAGGGATGTTACACTTGACAGATGGTAAAAACTGACTTATCTTCTTCGGCGGCTTGAAGAATGTTTTTATGGAAGCCCGCTTCAAGATATAGCCAATCTTGTCCGTGACTCCTCTGACATAAGGTAGAACAGCAGGCACACGCTCGACTGTGGCCGGTTTCACTCGGTCACTGCGACGTGGGCGCGGAACCCGAAGCTTGTTGTCGTGCAAAACTTGCTTGACATGTTGAAGCTCGGCGGCCAGGTGTTTCCTGTCACAGATTCCTCGTGCTCTCTGAAACAAGGATTTACCCACGGTAGCTAACTGTGATGGATGATGGTGAGATTCACCGTTTAAATATCTGTTAGTATGGGTCTTTTTTCTATACACAGTGTGACACAAGGTGTTATTAGGATTTCGAATTACTAAAACATCTAGAAAAGCTAAAGAGTTATTTGCCTCTAACTCCATTGTAAATTGAATTTTAGAGTTTAGGGAGTTAAGGTGGTCTAGAAATGCAGTTACTTTATCTGATGGTAAAATTGTGAAAGTATCATCTACATACCGCTTGTAGAATCTTGGATTTACTGGAGAAGTACGGAGGGCTCTCTCCTCAAAGTCTTCCATGAAGATGTCGGCGACAATGGGAGATACTGGGGAGCCCATCGCCACACCATCTACTTGCTTGTAGTACTGTTCCTTCCACAATAGATAGCCAGATGTAAGGCAATGTCTTAGTAGTTCTGCATATTCCGCTGGCATGTTGTTCTCAGCTAGCTTCCTAGATACAATTGAGATGCAGTCGTCTACTGGTAGGCATGTGAATAGAGACTGGACATCAAAACTGACCATAGTTTCATTGTCAGTCAGGTGTAGGTCTTTAATCTCACTGACAAAATGGTATGAATCCTTTGTGTGTGCTCTAGTGTGTCCTCTGAGTGGTGAGAGTACTTTAGCCACATGCTGAGCCAATCTGTAGGTTGGTGAATCGATCTGGCTCACTATTGGACGTAGTGGAGCATTTGGTTTGTGTATCTTTGGTAACCTCATACAACTTCGGTGATTTGGCACAAGATGGTATTATCGAACTAACGTCCAGATTCAATTTTTCGGAGTGTTTCTTAATAAGATCGCTAGTCGTTTTAAGCGTATTAGTAGTTGGGTCTGATTTGACCTTTTTATATGTACTTTCGTCCGACAAAAGTTCTTGTATTTTAAAATTGTAATCTGACGTATCCATGACTACCGTAGCATTACCTTTATCTGCGCGGAGGATCGTGAGTTCAGGTCTGTTACGTAGGTTGTTCAACGCCTTTAATTCGTCTTTAGGAAGATTTAGTTTCGGCACCGAACTTCGACGTAACATAGACGAAATGTCTTGACGTATGGCCTCCAAATCTTCTTTATTGATATTGTTTTTAAACAGACAATCTTCGACACTACAGATAATTTCCTCGTACGGTATTCTTCGCGGTGTTACTGCGAAATTCATGCCTTTCGATAATACTTTTAATGTAGATTCATCCAGTGTTTGTTTTGACAGATTATAGACCGCGCGTAATCTATGATCATTGTCCGTCAACGGTCGCGTTCCGTTCATGCGTTGAGATTGATGTTTGACATTTAATTTGGTCGTTAATTTTTGATATTTTTCTATGTGTTTATTTTTGCAATCATTATATCTAGCTGTTTCACGCTTATTTAATGTTTCAATGCAATTATTAAAATCAAATGTCGTTAAAACTGTTTTTAAAACACTGGATAAATTGTCTATGGACGTATTTATGACATGTAGATCGGTACGTTTTTGCTGAATACCCGTTCTTAACAACTTTTTACTTGCCTGTTTTAAGATCTTAGCGCTTCCTCGAATGTCCCTTTTAGCTGATATTTTGACACACGTAGGAATGAGATCATGGTCTCTGCATCTCTTCAAGAAATTCAAAGATGTTATGAATCTTGCGCGCTTGGTCTTGAGATCTTCTAACCGGCGTATTTTATTTGCGATTTCCAGTCCGTACTGGTTCACATAATGATTTCTTATATTTACGCGAACACTACACATTTAAATGAAACTAAGTTTACGGATTTTATCGCGTTTAATTTATTACTATTTATAACCCGACGTTTCGAGTGCTTTACAGCACCCATGGTCACGGGAGGACTGAGGTGACAGATGTCCTGATGTCATAGTTAACCTGGGGTACCTTCAGCTTTTAATTATTATTTTTGGGTCCGATCTACGCAGAAAGAGCTAACTGTGTCTTGAAGTCTTGCAGTGGTATGCTTGGTTTTTGATTTAATTTTATTTATTATTGGATCCCAAGCTGGTGGTAATACCCAACCATCTTCTCTATTGAAATTAGGATGTTTTTTGATTTCAATAGCCTCGCGAATCATCCTTGGTAGGAATCGGTGTTCTTTTGCAAGGATCTGTGGTTTATCAAATCTGATGTAATGGTTGGGATGATCCAGAACATGGTCACAGACTGCAGACTTCCTAGAACGACGATGCTTCACGTCAGCTATGTGTTCTTTTACGCGGGTTTTAATCGATCTTTTTGTTTGGCCTATGTAAGAGAGACCACATTCACAATCTAGCTTGTATACTCCTGCGTCCTGTAGAGGGATGTTACACTTGACAGATGGTAAAAACTGACTTATCTTCTTCGGCGGCTTGAAGAATGTTTTTATGGAAGCCCGCTTCAAGATATAGCCAATCTTGTCCGTGACTCCTCTGACATAAGGTAGAACAGCAGGCACACGCTCGACTGTGGCCGGTTTCACTCGGTCACTGCGACGTAGGGCGCGGAACCCGAAGCTTGTTGTCGTGCAAAACTTGCTTGACATGTTGAAGCTCGGCGGCCAGGTGTTTCCTGTCACAGATTCCTCGTGCTCTCTGAAACAAGGATTTACCCACGGTAGCTAACTGTGATGGATGATGGTGAGATTCACCGTTTAAATATCTGTTAGTATGGGTCTTTTTTCTATACACAGTGTGACACAAGGTGTTATTAGGATTTCGAATTACTAAAACATCTAGAAAAGCTAAAGAGTTATTTGCCTCTAACTCCATTGTAAATTGAATTTTAGAGTTTAGGGAGTTAAGGTGGTCTAGAAATGCAGTTACTTTATCTGATGGTAAAATTGTGAAAGTATCATCTACATACCGCTTGTAGAATCTTGGATTTACTGGAGAAGTACGGAGGGCTCTCTCCTCAAAGTCTTCCATGAAGATGTCGGCGACAATGGGAGATACTGGGGAGCCCATCGCCACACCATCTACTTGCTTGTAGTACTGTTCCTTCCACAATAGATAGCCAGATGTAAGGCAATGTCTTAGTAGTTCTGCATATTCCGCTGGCATGTTGTTCTCAGCTAGCTTCCTAGATACAATTGAGATGCAGTCGTCTACTGGTAGGCATGTGAATAGAGACTGGACATCAAAACTGACCATAGTTTCATTGTCAGTCAGGTGTAGGTCTTTAATCTCACTGACAAAATGGTATGAATCCTTTGTGTGTGCTCTAGTGTGTCCTCTGAGTGGTGAGAGTACTTTAGCCACATGCTGAGCCAATCTGTAGGTTGGTGAATCGATCTGGCTCACTATTGGACGTAGTGGAGCATTTGGTTTGTGTATCTTTGGTAACCCATACAACTTCGGTGATTTGGCACAAGATGGTATTATCGAACTAACGTCCAGATTCAATTTTTCGGAGTGTTTCTTAATAAGATCGCTAGTCGTTTTAAGCGTATTAGTAGTTGGGTCTGATTTGACCTTTTTATATGTACTTTCGTCCGACAAAAGTTCTTGTATTTTAAAATTGTAATCTGACGTATCCATGACTACCGTAGCATTACCTTTATCTGCGCGGAGGATCGTGAGTTCAGGTCTGTTACGTAGGTTGTTCAACGCCTTTAATTCGTCTTTAGGAAGATTTAGTTTCGGCACCGAACTTCGACGTAACATAGACGAAATGTCTTGACGTATGGCCTCCAAATCTTCTTTATTGATATTGTTTTTAAACAGACAATCTTCGACACTACAGATAATTTCCTCGTACGGTATTCTTCGCGGTGTTACTGCGAAATTCATGCCTTTCGATAATACTTTTAATGTAGATTCATCCAGTGTTTGTTTTGACAGATTATAGACCGCGCGTAATCTATGATCATTGTCCGTCAACGGTCGCGTTCCGTTCATGCGTTGAGATTGATGTTTGACATTTAATTTGGTCGTTAATTTTTGATATTTTTCTATGTGTTTATTTTTGCAATCATTATATCTAGCTGTTTCACGCTTATTTAATGTTTCAATGCAATTATTAAAATCAAATGTCGTTAAAACTGTTTTTAAAACACTGGATAAATTGTCTATGGACGTATTTATGACATGTAGATCGGTACGTTTTTGCTGAATACCCGTTCTTAACAACTTTTTACTTGCCTGTTTTAAGATCTTAGCGCTTCCTCGAATGTCCTTTTTAGCTGATATTTTGACACACGTAGGAATGAGATCATGGTCTCTGCATCTCTTCAAGAAATTCAAAGATGTTATGAATCTTGCGCGCTTGGTCTTGAGATCTTCTAACCGGCGTATTTTATTTGCGATTTCCAGTCCGTACTGGTTCACATAATGATTTCTTATATTTACGCGAACACTACACATTTAAATGAAACTAAGTTTACGGATTTTATCGCGTTTAATTTATTACTATTTATAACCCGACGTTTCGAGTGCTTTACAGCACCCATGGTCACGGGAGGACTGAGGTGACAGATGTCCTGATGTCATAGTTAACCTGGGGTACCTTCAGCTTTTAATTATTATTTTTGGGTCCGATCTACGCAGAAAGAGCTAACTGTGTCTTGAAGTCTTGCAGTGGTATGCTTGGTTTTTGATTTAATTTTATTTATTATTGGATCCCAAGCTGGTGGTAATACCCAACCATCTTCTCTATTGAAATTAGGATGTTTTTTGATTTCAATAGCCTCGCGAATCATCCTTGGTAGGAATCGGTGTTCTTTTGCAAGGATCTGTGGTTTATCAAATCTGATGTAATGGTTGGGGATGATCCAGAACATGGTCACAGACTGCAGACTTCCTAGAACGACGATGCTTCACGTCAGCTATGTGTTCTTTTACGCGGGTTTTAATCGATCTTTTTGTTTGGCCTATGTAAGAGAGACCACATTCACAATCTAGCTTGTATACTCCTGCGTCCTGTAGAGGGATGTTACACTTGACAGATGGTAAAAACTGACTTATCTTCTTCGGCGGCTTGAAGAATGTTTTTATGGAAGCCCGCTTCAAGATATAGCCAATCTTGTCCGTGACTCCTCTGACATAAGGTAGAACAGCAGGCACACGCTCGACTGTGGCCGGTTTCACTCGGTCACTGCGACGTAGGGCGCGGAACCCGAAGCTTGTTGTCGTGCAAAACTTGCTTGACATGTTGAAGCTCGGCGGCCAGGTGTTTCCTGTCACAGATTCCTCGTGCTCTCTGAAACAAGGATTTACCCACGGTAGCTAACTGTGATGGATGATGGTGAGATTCACCGTTTAAATATCTGTTAGTATGGGTCTTTTTTCTATACACAGTGTGACACAAGGTGTTATTAGGATTTCGAATTACTAAAACATCTAGAAAAGCTAAAGAGTTATTTGCCTCTAACTCCATTGTAAATTGAATTTTAGAGTTTAGGGAGTTAAGGTGGTCTAGAAATGCAGTTACTTTATCTGATGGTAAAATTGTGAAAGTATCATCTACATACCGCTTGTAGAATCTTGGATTTACTGGAGAAGTACGGAGGGCTCTCTCCTCAAAGTCTTCCATGAAGATGTCGGCGACAATGGGAGATACTGGGGAGCCCATCGCCACACCATCTACTTGCTTGTAGTACTGTTCCTTCCACAATAGATAGCCAGATGTAAGGCAATGTCTTAGTAGTTCTGCATATTCCGCTGGCATGTTGTTCTCAGCTAGCTTCCTAGATACAATTGAGATGCAGTCGTCTACTGGTAGGCATGTGAATAGAGACTGGACATCAAAACTGACCATAGTTTCATTGTCAGTCAGGTGTAGGTCTTTAATCTCACTGACAAAATGGTATGAATCCTTTGTGTGTGCTCTAGTGTGTCCTCTGAGTGGTGAGAGTACTTTAGCCACATGCTGAGCCAATCTGTAGGTTGGTGAATCGATCTGGCTCACTATTGGACGTAGTGGAGCATTTGGTTTGTGTATCTTTGGTAACCCATACAACTTCGGTGATTTGGCACAAGATGGTATTATCGAACTAACGTCCAGATTCAATTTTTCGGAGTGTTTCTTAATAAGATCGCTAGTCGTTTTAAGCGTATTAGTAGTTGGGTCTGATTTGACCTTTTTATATGTACTTTCGTCCGACAAAAGTTCTTGTATTTTAAAATTGTAATCTGACGTATCCATGACTACCGTAGCATTACCTTTATCTGCGCGGAGGATCGTGAGTTCAGGTCTGTTCCGTAGGTTGTTCAACGCCTTTAATTCGTCTTTAGGAAGATTTAGTTTCGGCACCGAACTTCGACGTAACATAGACGAAATGTCTTGACGTATGGCCTCCAAATCTTCTTTATTGATATTGTTTTTAAACAGACAATCTTCGACACTACAGATAATTTCCTCGTACGGTATTCTTCGCGGTGTTACTGCGAAATTCATGCCTTTCGATAATACTTTTAATGTAGATTCATCCAGTGTTTGTTTTGACAGATTATAGACCGCGCGTAATCTATGATCATTGTCCGTCAACGGTCGCGTTCCGTTCATGCGTTGAGATTGATGTTTGACATTTAATTTGGTCGTTAATTTTTGATATTTTTCTATGTGTTTATTTTTGCAATCATTATATCTAGCTGTTTCACGCTTATTTAATGTTTCAATGCAATTATTAAAATCAAATGTCGTTAAAACTGTTTTTAAAACACTGGATAAATTGTCTATGGACGTATTTATGACATGTAGATCGGTACGTTTTTGCTGAATACCCGTTCTTAACAACTTTTTACTTGCCTGTTTTAAGATCTTAGCGCTTCCTCGAATGTCCTTTTTAGCTGATATTTTGACACACGTAGGAATGAGATCATGGTCTCTGCATCTCTTCAAGAAATTCAAAGATGTTATGAATCTTGCGCGCTTGGTCTTGAGATCTTCTAACCGGCGTATTTTATTTGCGATTTCCAGTCCGTACTGGTTCACATAATGATTTCTTATATTTACGCGAACACTACACATTTAAATGAAACTAAGTTTACGGATTTTATCGCGTTTAATTTATTACTATTTATAACCCGACGTTTCGAGTGCTTTAGCAGCACCCATGGTCACGGGAGGACTGAGGTGACAGATGTCCTGATGTCATAGTTAACCTGGGGTACCTTCAGCTTTTAATTATTATTTTTGGGTCCGATCTACGCAGAAAGAGCTAACTGTGTCTTGAAGTCTTGCAGTGGTATGCTTGGTTTTTGATTTAATTTTATTTATTATTGGATCCCAAGCTGGTGGTAATACCCAACCATCTTCTCTATTGAAATTAGGATGTTTTTTGATTTCAATAGCCTCGCGAATCATCCTTGGTAGGAATCGGTGTTCTTTTGCAAGGATCTGTGGTTTATCAAATCTGATGTAATGGTTGGGATGATCCAGAACATGGTCACAGACTGCAGACTTCCTAGAACGACGATGCTTCACGTCAGCTATGTGTTCTTTTACGCGGGTTTTAATCGATCTTTTTGTTTGGCCTATGTAAGAGAGACCACATTCACAATCTAGCTTGTATACTCCTGCGTCCTGTAGAGGGATGTTACACTTGACAGATGGTAAAAACTGACTTATCTTCTTCGGCGGCTTGAAGAATGTTTTTATGGAAGCCCGCTTCAAGATATAGCCAATCTTGTCCGTGACTCCTCTGACATAAGGTAGAACAGCAGGCACACGCTCGACTGTGGCCGGTTTCACTCGGTCACTGCGACGTAGGGCGCGGAACCCGAAGCTTGTTGTCGTGCAAAACTTGCTTGACATGTTGAAGCTCGGCGGCCAGGTGTTTCCTGTCACAGATTCCTCGTGCTCTCTGAAACAAGGATTTACCCACGGTAGCTAACTGTGATGGATGATGGTGAGATTCACCGTTTAAATATCTGTTAGTATGGGTCTTTTTTCTATACACAGTGTGACACAAGGTGTTATTAGGATTTCGAATTACTAAAACATCTAGAAAAGCTAAAGAGTTATTTGCCTCTAACTCCATTGTAAATTGAATTTTAGAGTTTAGGGAGTTAAGGTGGTCTAGAAATGCAGTTACTTTATCTGATGGTAAAATTGTGAAAGTATCATCTACATACCGCTTGTAGAATCTTGGATTTACTGGAGAAGTACGGAGGGCTCTCTCCTCAAAGTCTTCCATGAAGATGTCGGCGACAATGGGAGATACTGGGGAGCCCATCGCCACACCATCTACTTGCTTGTAGTACTGTTCCTTCCACAATAGATAGCCAGATGTAAGGCAATGTCTTAGTAGTTCTGCATATTCCGCTGGCATGTTGTTCTCAGCTAGCTTCCTAGATACAATTGAGATGCAGTCGTCTACTGGTAGGCATGTGAATAGAGACTGGACATCAAAACTGACCATAGTTTCATTGTCAGTCAGGTGTAGGTCTTTAATCTCACTGACAAAATGGTATGAATCCTTTGTGTGTGCTCTAGTGTGTCCTCTGAGTGGTGAGAGTACTTTAGCCACATGCTGAGCCAATCTGTAGGTTGGTGAATCGATCTGGCTCACTATTGGACGTAGTGGAGCATTTGGTTTGTGTATCTTTGGTAACCCATACAACTTCGGTGATTTGGCACAAGATGGTATTATCGAACTAACGTCCAGATTCAATTTTTCGGAGTGTTTCTTAATAAGATCGCTAGTCGTTTTAAGCGTATTAGTAGTTGGGTCTGATTTGACCTTTTTATATGTACTTTCGTCCGACAAAAGTTCTTGTATTTTAAAATTGTAATCTGACGTATCCATGACTACCGTAGCATTACCTTTATCTGCGCGGAGGATCGTGAGTTCAGGTCTGTTACGTAGGTTGTTCAACGCCTTTAATTCGTCTTTAGGAAGATTTAGTTTCGGCACCGAACTTCGACGTAACATAGACGAAATGTCTTGACGTATGGCCTCCAAATCTTCTTTATTGATATTGTTTTTAAACAGACAATCTTCGACACTACAGATAATTTCCTCGTACGGTATTCTTCGCGGTGTTACTGCGAAATTCATGCCTTTCGATAATACTTTTAATGTAGATTCATCCAGTGTTTGTTTTGACAGATTATAGACCGCGCGTAATCTATGATCATTGTCCGTCAACGGTCGCGTTCCGTTCATGCGTTGAGATTGATGTTTGACATTTAATTTGGTCGTTAATTTTTGATATTTTTCTATGTGTTTATTTTTGCAATCATTATATCTAGCTGTTTCACGCTTATTTAATGTTTCAATGCAATTATTAAAATCAAATGTCGTTAAAACTGTTTTTAAAACACTGGATAAATTGTCTATGGACGTATTTATGACATGTAGATCGGTACGTTTTTGCTGAATACCCGTTCTTAACAACTTTTTACTTGCCTGTTTTAAGATCTTAGCGCTTCCTCGAATGTCCTTTTTAGCTGATATTTTGACACACGTAGGAATGAGATCATGGTCTCTGCATCTCTTCAAGAAATTCAAAGATGTTATGAATCTTGCGCGCTTGGTCTTGAGATCTTCTAACCGGCGTATTTTATTTGCGATTTCCAGTCCGTACTGGTTCACATAATGATTTCTTATATTTACGCGAACACTACACATTTAAATGAAACTAAGTTTACGGATTTTATCGCGTTTAATTTATTACTATTTATAACCCGACGTTTCGAGTGCTTTACAGCACCCATGGTCACGGGAGGACTGAGGTGACAGATGTCCTGATGTCATAGTTAACCTGGGGTACCTTCAGCTTTTAATTATTATTTTTGGGTCCGATCTACGCAGAAAGAGCTAACTGTGTCTTGAAGTCTTGCAGTGGTATGCTTGGTTTTTGATTTAATTTTATTTATTATTGGATCCCAAGCTGGTGGTAATACCCAACCATCTTCTCTATTGAAATTAGGATGTTTTTTGATTTCAATAGCCTCGCGAATCATCCTTGGTAGGAATCGGTGTTCTTTTGCAAGGATCTGTGGTTTATCAAATCTGATGTAATGGTTGGGGATGATCCAGAACATGGTCACAGACTGCAGACTTCCTAGAACGACGATGCTTCACGTCAGCTATGTGTTCTTTTACGCGGGTTTTAATCGATCTTTTTGTTTGGCCTATGTAAGAGAGACCACATTCACAATCTAGCTTGTATACTCCTGCGTCCTGTAGAGGGATGTTACACTTGACAGATGGTAAAAACTGACTTATCTTCTTCGGCGGCTTGAAGAATGTTTTTATGGAAGCCCGCTTCAAGATATAGCCAATCTTGTCCGTGACTCCTCTGACATAAGGTAGAACAGCAGGCACACGCTCGACTGTGGCCGGTTTCACTCGGTCACTGCGACGTAGGCGCGGAACCCGAAGCTTGTTGTCGTGCAAAACTTGCTTGACATGTTGAAGCTCGGCGGCCAGGTGTTTCCTGTCACAGATTCCTCGTGCTCTCTGAAACAAGGATTTACCCACGGTAGCTAACTGTGATGGATGATGGTGAGATTCACCGTTTAAATATCTGTTAGTATGGGTCTTTTTTCTATACACAGTGTGACACAAGGTGTTATTAGGATTTCGAATTACTAAAACATCTAGAAAAGCTAAAGAGTTATTTGCCTCTAACTCCATTGTAAATTGAATTTTAGAGTTTAGGGAGTTAAGGTGGTCTAGAAATGCAGTTACTTTATCTGATGGTAAAATTGTGAAAGTATCATCTACATACCGCTTGTAGAATCTTGGATTTACTGGAGAAGTACGGAGGGCTCTCTCCTCAAAGTCTTCCATGAAGATGTCGGCGACAATGGGAGATACTGGGGAGCCCATCGCCACACCATCTACTTGCTTGTAGTACTGTTCCTTCCACAATAGATAGCCAGATGTAAGGCAATGTCTTAGTAGTTCTGCATATTCCGCTGGCATGTTGTTCTCAGCTAGCTTCCTAGATACAATTGAGATGCAGTCGTCTACTGGTAGGCATGTGAATAGAGACTGGACATCAAAACTGACCATAGTTTCATTGTCAGTCAGGTGTAGGTCTTTAATCTCACTGACAAAATGGTATGAATCCTTTGTGTGTGCTCTAGTGTGTCCTCTGAGTGGTGAGAGTACTTTAGCCACATGCTGAGCCAATCTGTAGGTTGGTGAATCGATCTGGCTCACTATTGGACGTAGTGGAGCATTTGGTTTGTGTATCTTTGGTAACCCATACAACTTCGGTGATTTGGCACAAGATGGTATTATCGAACTAACGTCCAGATTCAATTTTTCGGAGTGTTTCTTAATAAGATCGCTAGTCGTTTTAAGCGTATTAGTAGTTGGGTCTGATTTGACCTTTTTATATGTACTTTCGTCCGACAAAAGTTCTTGTATTTTAAAATTGTAATCTGACGTATCCATGACTACCGTAGCATTACCTTTATCTGCGCGGAGGATCGTGAGTTCAGGTCTGTTACGTAGGTTGTTCAACGCCTTTAATTCGTCTTTAGGAAGATTTAGTTTCGGCACCGAACTTCGACGTAACATAGACGAAATGTCTTGACGTATGGCCTCCAAATCTTCTTTATTGATATTGTTTTTAAACAGACAATCTTCGACACTACAGATAATTTCCTCGTACGGTATTCTTCGCGGTGTTACTGCGAAATTCATGCCTTTCGATAATACTTTTAATGTAGATTCATCCAGTGTTTGTTTTGACAGATTATAGACCGCGCGTAATCTATGATCATTGTCCGTCAACGGTCGCGTTCCGTTCATGCGTTGAGATTGATGTTTGACATTTAATTTGGTCGTTAATTTTTGATATTTTTCTATGTGTTTATTTTTGCAATCATTATATCTAGCTGTTTCACGCTTATTTAATGTTTCAATGCAATTATTAAAATCTTACATAGTCTCTCTAGTAGGTCTCTCTTACATAGGCCAAACAAAAAGATCGATTAAAACCCGCGTAAAAGAACACATAGCTGACGTGAAGCATCGTCGTTCTAGGAAGTCTGCAGTCTGTGACCATGTTCTGGATCACCCCAACCATTACATCAGATTTGATAAACCACAGATCCTTGCAAAAGAACACCGATTCCTACCAAGGATGATTCGCGAGGCTATTGAAATCAAAAAACATCCTAATTTCAATAGAGAAGATGGTTGGGTATTACCACCAGCTTGGGATCCAATAATAAATAAAATTAAATCAAAAACCAAGCATACCACTGCAAGACTTCAAGACACAGTTAGCTCTTTCTGCGTAGATCGGACCCAAAAATAATAATTAAAAGCTGAAGGTACCCCAGGTTAACTATGACATCAGGACATCTGTCACCTCAGTCCTCCCGTGACCATGGGTGCTGCAAAGCACTCGAAACGTCGGGTTATAAATAGTAATAAATTAAACGCGATAAAATCCGTAAACTTAGTTTCATTTAAATGTGTAGTGTTCGCGTAAATATAAGAAATCTATAATCGATGTATTGCGACACTAAACCTACGTCGTTGCTAAAATATTGAATAACTTGATCCACACATGTACAAAGTACAATGAATTCGCCTTATCACGCGCGCTGTTAGCACTTGTGTGTTGAACCAAATTTTTTTTTAATTATTCCTATAACTTACGCGTTAGATCACGTTCGGCCACCAAAAACCGCATGACTCTCCCGATGGTACGGTGAACTCATTAACCATACAATTTTACCAATATACGCGCGAAATCATTTTCGTGTTTGATACGTTTTCACGATTTTAATTTAATGGATTTACCCGACTAATTTTGGTCCTTCGAGCCTAGTGGATGAATGTGGATAAAAATATACGAAGTGTAGTACTTCGTATAAAGCATCTTCATATATACTGCGAGAAAATCAATTTAGATTTTTTTATGATTTATCTGATATTTATAAATTATTAACTATTAGAAATATAAATAATGGCATTTTGTAATGAATTTTGTGAGTACTGAAATCATGTAAATACATGCATTCTTCATTATTCATTCATACATAGGGGCCACACTCATAGCCCACTTTTTGCCCCCGCGAGTAACGACACGTAACGGGTGACAAACGAATTTGCTGCCATTTTGGTACAAGTCTATCGGTACTGACTGTCACAGGGCTGTCCGTACAATATCGACTCTTACGACTCCTCGATAGTAAAAAGGTGTGTGCTATTCTACTCTGAGGGACACCTATTGGCAAAAGTGACTAAAGTCACTTATCACTTTCGGCTGACTGTTGTCTTATTACAGTCACAATACGTTTTTGTCATAAAGATGACACGTATTTAAGTAATTTTTAATTAACTTGCTGTTATATGGGAAGAAAGCGTGATTGTATGTATGTATGTACCGTGTGGTAGTGGCTTAAGAAAATCTACGACTTCATCTCATCCCGTGGGTGTCGTAAAAGTCGACAGAGGGAAAATAAAAACCAGGAGATGGGCAGCTGCGTCTTCCGGGAACATCTGAATAAATAAACTGTGTTTGCCAACCCGCCTGCCAAGCGTGGCAACTATGGCAAAATGCCCCCTAAAATGAGAGCTACTAACTTTTGTGGCAAATTATGGGGGAGGCTTATGTTCAGCAGTGGACTAGTTATATGCTGAAACGACGACGACGATGTATGTATGAGGTTCCGTGTTTATCCGAAGAAATATTGCATTTAGATTGATGAATTTATAGTAGTGACTGTTGAACAGGCATCTGCAGCAACGGCGCATGCGAGAACCAGATGGGTACGTACCAGTGCGTGTGCGACGAGGGCTACGCGCAGTCCACCGTCAAGTCGCACTGCGAGGACATCGACGAGTGCAGCGAGGACCCCACGCGCTGCCAGCACCAATGCGTCAACACGCCCGGCTCTTACCACTGCACCTGCAGGTCTGTGCTCAGGTTACATGTTGCTCGGTGAACACCCACGTCCGGTGTGCCGGTGGTTTAGTTGTTGTTATCTTCCTCGTCACACCTGCGCCTGGACAATGACTGTTTACATTGCAGCCAGTCAAGTATCACTTAGTCGGCGAGATGGAGAAGTGTTGGCGCAAAATTCATTCGATTCTTTGCAAAATATTTGCAATTATTGTGGAGCAAATAAAACAAGACGATTTGTGTCTAGAAGAAGGTACAGACAACAACGAGGGTTTGCGTAGACCAGATGAATGCGTGCGTAGTCCAATTTTACTTAATAGTTCTGAGTAATCGACATTTCCTTTCACTATTTTCAAAGGTAAAGAGAGATCTGCAATATTTGTGCGTTACGCACGCAAGGGTAAGGGTAGAATATGTAGATAGAAGTTTTTTACATCTAACAATGTAGTTGGACAAATATATTTTTGATTTGAATTGTAGGAAACGCAAAATTCTTTTTTTGAATAGTCTCAATCCTGTCAATATATACTTTGTATTGAAGATTTCAAATTTCGTGTTGAAAGTAGTAAGTGAAGGGTTGCGGGGTAACAGGGGCTAGGCGCTCGCTTTAAATTTCATAGTAAGCCAGCGACCCCGGTTCGATTCCCGGTGCCGGCACCACTAAAATTGTTAATTGCAATTTTAAGTGCTGATTTAACCACGTGCTCGGCGGTGAAGGAAAAAATCTTGAGGAAACCTGCATGTCTGAGAAATAAAAAATATTCCGAAGACATTGGAGCAGCGTGGCGGATTCTTCCCGGCTCCAAACCCCTCTCAAGAATGAGAGGAGGGCTGTGCTCAGCAGTGGGCAGTTTTATTTATTAAAACTTAATTGTACACCTTAATTAAAAGGGTAACAATGGGCGGACCGTGGGCGTGGAGAAAGATGTAAAGGTGCAATATAAAAAAAAATGTGAAAACTACTTTAAATCACCAGCCCAAGTTAACTAAACATAAAGCAAATGAATAAAAATTATAATAATATAGTATACATAAACATACAAAAACTTAAATACACACACACACACATATATATTTATATATACACAAAATAAACACACCCATACGTTTTCAGGGAGGGATGGCGACTGCGCGCGGACGGGCGCACGTGCCGCGACGTGGACGAGTGCGGCGGCGGCGCGCGCGTGTGCGGCGGCGGCGCGTGCCGCAACACGCCCGGCTCCTACCGCTGCGACTGCGCCGAGGGCCTGCTGCCCGCGCCCGCCGGCGCCAAGCCCACCTGCCTCGACATCGACGAGTGCACCGACGTGAGTACGCACCGCCCCACATCTCACCATTTCCGACGACGTTCCTTTTCGGATTTAGCTCCTTAAACAATCGACTTCATTCAAAGCCCCGGTGCGAAAATTTCACGTGTATTAAATGATGCTAGTGTACATAATAGTGAACGGAAGAATAATGATTTCTGATATTTAAATGAAACTAATTTTACGGATTTTATCGCGTTTTATTTTACTTTTTATAACCCGACGTTTCGAGTGCTTTACAGCCTTACAACCTAGGTGACAGATGTCATAAAATTTTTAATAAGGTGTTTTTTGTTCGTATGAAATATTTTACTTAATACTATATCGAAATTAATGTTTGATACGCCATTTTGAAGATTATTTCTTCCTCTAATGACGAAAAAAAGGTTAATGTCTTCAAATTAATATTTTCGTTAAAAAAATTATTAAAAAAATATAACTAGTTTAATTTGTTTTTAAAAATCACCATCTGTTGGCAATCTGTTCAACGAACATGCACGACAGCTCTCGATATGTTTACATCGTTTAAAGAAAGTAGATGGCGCCATCTGTTGATGATCACGATACTGTGCTAATTTATATAATCCAAAGTGTAAAAAACGGGAATGCGCCAGATCCCCGAGCTGTGCGGCGCGGGAGAGTGTCGCAACACCATCGGCAGCTTCGTGTGCCGCTGCCCGGACGGCTACAGCGTGAAGCCGGAGCTGGGCCCCGCCTGCGCGGACGACGACGAGTGCGAGCTCGGCACCTGCGACTGCCACCCCGCCGCCGACTGCATCAACCTGCCGGTACCGTGCTCTCTACTGTAGGTACAGCTGGCAGTGTCGCGACACCATCGGCAGCTTCGTGTGCCGCTGCCTGGACGGCTACAGCGTGAAACCGGAGCTGGGCCCCGCCTGACAAAAGTCAACTTACACGCAAGACCACAATTAACTTAAAATAAAATGGTCATTTAATTCTATAAACACATTTACACCATAATTGCACAGATAAATGTATGTGTGCATGAGAAATTTATGTTCCTCAAATGCATCCCCGACGTGGAAGAAATCCAGTGTATTCGGTATATCGGGTATTCCTAATCCATATAAAAAAATTACAAACAAACTTGATGTTGATAGTCTATGACAGTGTGTTCCCTCTGCCAAGATGGTCTTTTTATGTGCTAGCCAGTATCACACTACAGTGAATAAAATTTCTATTAAAATGTATTTTATGGCTCTGTTTACTATCTGGTCTTACTTGTTCCTGCATTAATTGCCATTGTTAAAATACCAATCAAAGCCAATATACGTTCTTCAATCAACTTGTTGATTATCGGGTTTGCATCGTCGAAACGTTCAACGAGCTGCGCCATATCAAAGAGGACATTAGACTCGTGCAAATAAGACAAAGGCTGATGGGGAACTATGTCCTTGTCTTCATCAGTATTTTCATTTGTCATATTAGTACCACTAAAACTTAAATTTTAGCAGCTTTACTTATGTGGTTATATTGCAAAAATCTGGTTCACTAAAAATTACGACTAAATTATATTGTTTTGGTCGCTTCCTTCTTTTCTTTTCTTTGTTTTTAGATTTTCAATAAGAAAATGAATTGCAGGGTTCATTCCAATGCCGCTGTCGCGATGGCTGGCGCGGCGATGGTACCGAGTGTGAAGACGTAGACGAATGTCTCACCAACAATGGCGGCTGCCACCCCCGTGCTACTTGCCGCAATACTGACGGATCCTTTATGTGTCTATGTGACACGGGCTATAAAGGAGACGGGTAAGTCTTTTTTTCTCGCAATAAATTATTAAACTGTATTACTTTTAAAGATATTTTCTTATTACACTCGGAACTTAAGTCAGCTCGTAAATGAGGCTTATCCAATATTATATTACAGGATTAGTAACAATTAATCTATATCAAGGACAAAATACATTTTTGAAAAACCGGCAAAGTGAGAGTTCAATGCAGCGTAGATTTTTCAACATAGCTCGAAAAATTGTCCCTTTTCGTAGCTTAGTCTTTTATGACACCAAAGGTTTATCAATTCAAAGGAATCAGCTCAGTAGTAGCCGTGTGGTGGCGGCATAAGGGAATCTACCACCCCTTCTCATCCGGTGGGCGTCGTAAAAGTCGAGAAGGAAAATGAAAACCAGGAGATGGGCAGCAGCATCTTCCTAGAACATCTGAATAAATAAACTGCGGTTGCCAACCCGCCTGGCGACTATGGCTAAATCCCCTCGAAATGAGAGCTACAAACATCTATGGAGGTGGCCTATGTTCAGCAGTGGACTTGTGATAGAATGAAACGACAGCACAGTAGATCTAGTTGGCTCAGTGGTCAGATAATGAAAGACTGTTTAAAAAGATTTATCATGAACTTTGGCACAGTTGTTGTTAAAATACGGTACATATTATATGTGCAAGTGCTGTCAATTAGGCGTAATGACCGGTTTTCATTGGTCAAGTTTTTGGCAAAGTCAATAAGTACAGTAGGTTAAAAACCAATTTAGTATAATGTATAAGTGTACGAAGGACGGATGAGCGGACTTACATATTTTTTTTAACACAGCCTTGTTGTGGATCAGCCATAAATAGTGACACGATGGTGTGATGAAACATCTGTTAAGTTTGTGAACGAATATGTAATCCACAAATGTCTATGAAGTAATAAAATCCCATCTTACAAAATGGTTTATTTTGTTGAAGTGAAACGTCTTGTTTGTTACTCCACAATAATTGCATGTATTTTGCGAAGGATCGCACGAATTTCGCGACGTTGCTCCTCCATCTCGACGAAGAAATATCACTTGACTGTCACTGTCCAGGCGCTCGCCACTGTCCACTGTACTTGTACTCGCCACTTCGCTAAAAACTTGACCAATTTAAACCGGTTCTTACTGCTGACCGGCTGACTGACGCTCCACGTATCCCCCGCCTCGCTTGTGTTAGATGACTCAACAATATGAGAATGTGGACGTCGTCGTCGTTTCAGCCCATCACAAGTCCATTGCAGAACATAAACCTCCACCATAGATAGCCATAAAAGTTTGTAGGCCCTCATATTGGAGGGATTTTGCCATAGTTGCCACGCTTGGCAGGCTGGTTGTCATTTGCAGTTTATTTATTCAGATGTTCCAGGAAGTAGCTGCTTACATCTCCCAGTTTCAATTTCCCTCTTTCGACTTTTACGACACCCACGGGATGGGATGGGATGCTAGATTCTCTTAGGCCGCTAACACACGGTATATGAGAATGTGGTAGTAAATAGTTTTACGCCGACCGTTTCTTACGGTTACGTCTCTTCAAAGTTCTTTCCCAGTCCTGGCTCTCACTACTTTTCACTAAAATTTTAAAGACGCTTTAAAATACATTTATTGCTATAGGCCCTGCTAGATACATACTCGTACATACATACAGTCCACCTCTTTCCCATAGGGGTAGGCAGAGATCACATTTTTCCACTTGATACGATCCTGACACACATCTTTAGCTTCTTCTACTTTCATTAGTGTTTTCACACACGCTAGATATGAGAAAATAAGAAGTTTTACATTGAAATGATCAGGTACTCGTGTGTGGACATCGATGAGTGCTCCAACGACCCGACGCTGTGCGAGAACGGGCACTGCAGCAACACGCCCGGCGGCTACGAGTGCGACTGCGACGTCGGCTTCACCAGGTCTACCGACGGACGATCTTGCTTAGGTAACGATACTTCTATGTAATCAATCGCCAATTGAATACAGTCTATTTGTCACCTTATTCGATTGGCAATTAATTCACTATGCAATGAACTTTAATGTAATTTTCGTCAATTTTATATCATTGGTTTTTATTTCCTGAATATTGTTCTTTTGATGTAGTCTTACCATTTAGCTCTATTGGAGTTTTTTCATGATCAGAATTTAATTAATTTATAAGCGCATGCTGTGATTATCGGTTATTAGTGGAACAATTCCCTTATTGTAAACTTTGTCTCTATATAAACTTGTACGATTGTCCTAAATAAATAAATAAATAAAAAATAAATAAACCTTCTAATACATGAAAGGAGGCCTGTGCTCAGCAGTGGGACATTTATAGGATATAACTTTACTTTTTTTCTTGGGATGTTGCAAAAATCGACAACTGTCCTTATGAATTTATAATTGAGCTTTAGGAAGTTGTCACAAACTTCCCATCAATCAAGGAACGAGAAAATGTAACAGTTTCCTTTTATTTATTACTATCGCGAGGACTTTTTGATAGATGCATCATAATAGTAAAGATCAAGAAAATATTTAATATTATTTAATCAAAATACTGATTTCAAAGCAGCTTTAAACATGATTAAGCGAATTTAAGAGTTTTATAATTTTCTCATGGATCCCATCATCAGAACTTGACATAATTTGTATGGGACCAACCTCGAGTATAACCAATTCACAATTGGCGAAGCTTCTCGTGTAACTCACACATACAGAAACAACATTCAGTGAAATTGTAAACCTTCTCCTTTTTTGAAGTCGGTTAAAAAGTAAATGGCAATGGTGTGATCGAATCGTGTTGAATTTCGCAGATATGGACGAGTGCGCGACGTTCGACAACGTGTGCGTGTTCGGGCGCTGCGTCAACACGTACGGCATGTTCAAGTGCATCTGCGACAAGGGCTACCAGTCCGACAGCGTCGACGACTGTGAGCGGAATCATTGATTATCCATTCTACAATGCTTTGCCTGTATCAATTGATCATTTTTGTTTATTGGATGAAGTGACGAGACGAGCAAAACTTTCACTTGTTGGTAAGTTCGACGTCTGTCCATAGTACATGCTGTGTCACCCAGAATATTTCTGTTTGGCACCATACTGCGCCCCTGAACTTGAGACATAAGTTTTTAAGTCTCATATGCCCACTGATCACACTAGCTCTCAGTGCCCTTCAAACCGAAACTGTACCTTAGCACACTACTGCTTCACGGCAGAATAACTGGCCCTGGGTTCCTGCAAAGGAGTCCCACTAGCAGTAAAATATAATTGTAAACTGAAATTGGTTATCATATTCGCACAGTGATGCCAGGCTTCAACTGCACGGACGTGGACGAGTGCAAGTCGCCGCAGTCGTGCCAGTACGGCACCTGCATCAACACTCAGGGCTCCTACACCTGCCGCTGCCCTCCCAACTACGAGCTCGTCTCCGATGGAACGGCCTGTTACGGTAAGGACTATACAATTGTCTTATTTTGTAATGACTTCTTACATCTACGCGAATATTTTACATTCAAAGAAACTTAAGTTTTACGGATTATAGGGCGTTTATTTAAAAATATTCATTTCTCGGCGTTTTGAGAACGTTCCAGCACCCATAGCCACGAACTTGAAGTAGGCGTCCTAATGTCATAGTTAATCCTGGCTAACTTCGACTTTTAATTGTTATGTTTGGTCCGGTCTATGCAAAACGAGCTGTGTCTTGAAGTTATTAATTATAAGATCCCAAGCCGGTTGTAGCTTCCAGCCATCTTCTCTATTGAAATTAGATTTTTTTTGGTTTATGCCGTTTGGGCTAAGAATAAGACCTTTTTGATCGTAAAACATATCATCGGTTTCGAAAATAAGACCCCTGCTGTGAAAAATTTAGGAAGTTTTAGGCGAATAGAGTATATACTATGTTTTTGTATATACATACATTTAAAATTCTGTATATAAATACGTTCGGAGATCACTAGTGTCAAAACTCTTTACGGTATATGATTTGCTAAGAAGAATTTTTTTTAACCTAACTTTCAGATTCAAGAAAGGCGCGGTGTTACGGCAAAGTGGACTTGAGGTCTGGGACCGAACACTGTCGGGACAGCGACGAGCTGTCCGAGGACGGGACAATGGCTGCCTGCTGTTGCTCTGTTGGTAAGTATTCAATTGTTTTAGTTTATAAAGAACTAGCAGATGCCCGTGACTTCGTCTGCGTGGATACAGGTTCTTTAAATATACCGTAGGAACTATTTATTTTTCCAGGATAAAAATCCTATTCTATGTCCACTAGGATGTCTCTAGAATGCAAGGTATCTCTGTGCCAAATTTCATCAAGATCGGTTAAGCGCTTGAACCGTGAAAGGTATCAAACAGACAGAGGGACATACAGAGTTACTTTCGCATTTATAATATTAATTAGTAAGTAAGTATGGATGACAGCGTAGCTCAGTGGTCCTCTGAGTGCCGGTCATGGGATTGAATCGCAGTAGAAGTCTATATTTGTGCAACATTAAATTGGTTTTTAGGCCTTTAAGTCTAGTGTTACTATATCAGTGGCTGTCTCGGCCGTTTGATAGACTATTGACAAGGTATCAAACGCTGGGTGTTGGCCTACTGTCGCTGGAATCTTCCCTACCAAAACAAAGATAAGCAAAGCTCACTCACTTGATATTAACATTGTTTTATCGAAATTTAGAATTATTGTTTTGTTATGAAAATTAGTGAACATGTTTTGTACCTTAACAATTTTCAGCTTTAGATTATTGTGTTTTCTTTTAGGTGCTGCTTGGGGTAACTATTGTGATCTGTGCCCGGAACCAGGATCTGACGCGTACAGACAACTCTGTCCAGGTGGTCCTGGATACCAACCGGTTCTTGAACCTGTGAGTGATTCTTATTCAGAATTTTGCAGATATGCAGATAATACAGAAATGCTAGCTACTCTGAACTTCCTTATTATACTCTTACGGCTACTATTAACTTCCTTGTTATATATTTTGGGGGAGTTTGTTGCGGGTAGGTTACTAATTATTAGGCGAATGAGTTGTTTCCGTCAATTACAATCATAAATAATACAACGTTATTCATAATTGCTATAACATCCCGGCAATTACCCATGCTACTTTGATCTGATAAACATAACGGTGAAGCTTTAATGACAAAATTGAATACTAAAAATGTCCATACAAAATTTTAAAATTATTTGTTACGTAAAACTTTATGAGACCCTAACTCAGAAAGTCGTTTTCATCTCGTTTTCGTTTTCGTTTTCTTCTCCATTTATGTTGCCCTACTACGGCGTCATACCAATAGATTTACTTCACAATAGATTTCCTTAAGCTTCATGTTATACTAGTATTTGCGAGTTCTTTCGATGGCAGCTCAATGAAAAAGGCCCAATTAAATGTATGAGTTCATTGCCTCGATCAGCTGTATAACTTGATCACGTATGAGTTGAACGTTGCGGTGTGGTAGCAGATGTAGTGACAAAGATAGAGAAAGTGATGCTTAGATGATTTGGACACGTAGAGAGGATGGATGAAAGAAGATTGACGAAACAGATTTATGAGGCGAGTGTGAATGGGCAAGCCGGTAAGGGTCGATGTAGGCGAACGTATTACGATCAGATTGAAATCGTTTTAAGGAAGGGCCACGTCAAAAGTACCCGCAACCGACGAGCTTGTATGAAAACACTAATGAAAGTAGAGGAAGCTAAAGATGTGTGCCAGGATCGTAGCAAGTGGAAAGATGTGGTCTCTGCCTACTCCTATGGGAAAGAGGCGTGACTCTATGTATGTATGTATGTATGAGTTTTCAGCAAATTCTTTAAGTCGACATATCTCCTACACGTATCACGCTACGAGGCTCATTATATTTTTGGGGCCTATACACATCGTCCCTGAGCCCAGCCTGCCGGGATGTATAGGACATTACGAATGATCCTGTATTGATGAGCATAGATAACACAGTTGAAGTAATATTTGTCTTACATGATCTACAGACAAATTTTCTTATTTGGCGCCGCAATTTTGTTAGTGATATTCTTTTTGATCTTTTAAAGACTCTTTTTTAGACTAGTGCGGTGGTTATCGTACCGCTTTACAAAGGAAAAGGTTGCATTAAGATAAAGACTGTGTAGTTTAAAAAAAGAAAAAAAAATGACTTTCAATAAGTATTATGTAAATAATCTATATTGAATAAAAATTTATTCTATTCTATTCTATTCTACTACCGATAGACTTAAGTTGTTCAGCACCGTCGAAAGCACTTTATAAGGATTCAAGTGCTTTCGTTAGGGTAAACTGGGCCTACGCAGACTGCTTTAACATCGAAAAAGACGATTGCTTGAAAGATTTGAAAGAGAGTGCCTTTGGATTAAAATACGCTGATGATCAGGATCATCACTAGCATAATTGGAGGAGAAATAAAAAGCAAAGGGATGAAACGTGAGTGGCTTCTGCCTACCCCGTATATGGGAAAAGGCCGTCTCTGTGTATGTGGGGAAACGATTTTGGTATTTTAAGAACATAGTCTGATCTTCTCAACTCAATTTTATATTATTACAACACATTAGGAACTTTATACGTCTTGCTCAGTCTGCTATCCGTCTTGCTTTTTCTACATGTATATGTAAATAAATCAAAAATATGTTAATATAAGTGTTTCGGTGGCCGTCAGTTAGCGAATATTACACATTTAATAAAAATTATTTTATCGCGTTCATTGTTGAACTGTCATGTTAAAGTTAATCCGGGGTACCTGGCAGCTTTTGTAATTATTTTTGGTTCGATCTACGCAGGAAGATCACCGTGGCTTGAAGTCTTGCAGTGGTGTGCTTGGTTTTTGATTATATTTTTTGTATTATATTATCCCAATCCGATGGTAATAACCAACTATCTTCTCTATTGAAATAAAGATGTTTTTTAATTTCAATAGCTTCGCGACCATGGTCACTGTAAAGCGCTCGAATTAAATTACAAAGAACATTGTCGCCCGGAACATTTCTGTGTGATACCACATTGCGCGCGTCACTCGGCACGACACACAGTGTTCATCGAACCGAACAGCAATGTTTGCACACTACTGCTTCACGGCAGAATAACTTTTTTTATTGCATAAGATGACATAACGAGCAAAACGTTGGTAAGTGCAGCGTCTGCCCATAACTAATGCTGTGTCACCCGGAACATTTCTGTGTGATATCACACTACACCCTGTGACATCCGTAATTAAGTCTCATATGCCCAGTGATTACGCTAGCTCACAGTGTTCTTCAAACCGAAACACAGTAATGTTTGCCAGTTATTCTGCCGTGAGCAATAGTGTGCTCATGGCAGAATAACTGGTGCTATGGTACCTACTGTAGCGACATCTATGTTGCCACATGAGAAGCTCAAGAAATATTTCACACAATCCATAATCGCGCTATGAAAGTTTTCTGTGATTGCGAACTATATATACAACATCTAAATGTTACTAGTTGGAGGAGACGTCCTCCCCAGATCAGACCACCCGATCTGGGGAGGAGGGTAGCTACCCTTAATCGGCAATATCATCCGCCAAGCCCACGTAGACGGAATCCTAGCAGCGGTTAATGTAAGCGTCCCGTTGGCCGTCAGCCGTCGTACGTGGTGACGCTGGCTGACATCGACGAGTGCGCGGCGCACCCGGCGCTGTGCGCGGGCGGCACGTGCACCAACACGTTCGGCTCGTTCGTGTGCACGTGCGGCGCGGGCTGGCGCCTGGCGGGCGGCGAGCGCTGCGCCGACGTGGACGAGTGCGCGCGCCCGCACACCTGCGGGCCCGGCGTCTGCCGCAACCTGCCCGGCTCCTACGTCTGCCTCTGCCCCGAGGGATACGTCGCCATGCCTAACGGAAGTACGTGTCCCCCCTTTCTTTATCAATCGCTACGCTTCCTTCTTAGAAAATTCTCTTCATTATCGTCATGCCGCGTGGAACCGGCTTGAATCTACAACTCCATCTCATCCCGTGGGTGTCGTGATAGTCAAGAGGCAACTATGGCAAAATCGTCGTAAAATTACAACTAAAAACTTTTGTGGCAATCAACGGGGAAGGCCTGTGTTCATCAGTGGACTAATGATAGGCTGAAATGTTGATAAATGATATCATCATTATACATTTATTTCTATGAATTATACATTCAGAGAAAACCTGCTGTAATTATAAAGTGTGTACGCGGTGTGATTATTGACTATTGCGCGCCGCTCACGTAAAGGCATTAAGACGTCAACACAGACTCTTACACACGCCAACGCACAATCGCACACACACACTTTATTTCTTTAATTAATGTATAGTATTTAACAGGTAAATAGCTACACCGGTCCCGAGAAGTGAGGACCTGGTGATCTGTCAGGTCTTCGGCCTACCATAGACACCAGCTCCTCACATTACTTACTGGAGACATCTTAAGTTTTTTGTAATTTTGTATGGAGAAATAAACGTTTTTATTATTAAAAAACATCATTTCAGCATAACACTAGTCCACTGCTGAACATAGGCATCTTCCATAGATAGCCACAAAATTTTGCAGCTCATTTTTGAGAGGATTTTGACATAGTTGCTACGCTTGGCAGGCGGATTGACAACCGCAGTTTATTTATTCAGATTTTCCGAAATATGCTGCTGCCCGCTTTCACGGCACCCACGGAATGAAATGGAGTGATAGATACACACGGCTGTTTTGGATATTGGCGATTACGATTTTGCTATCACCAACATAAATTCCAGCATTTCAGTTTTCATCACTGCTGCTGTCAATCTTGTGATGTTTTCCAAAATCCCAATTAGTTTATATAAAATAAATAGCAGAACTAGGGTAACCGACATAGCTCGAAGGCTTGCTAAAGCTGAAGTGACAATGCTCGGCCGAATAGCTCTCCAAACTGTTAACCGTTCTCGAGTGGCAGCGTTACCCAGCAAACTATTTTGTCGCAAATCGATTAACACAATGTGAGGCAATCTACAGATGATGCTTATATACCAGGGCGCATGTGATAGAATAACATTTAAGCTTCATGAAGAAGTAATATAAGCAGACCTTGAATCGAATTATAATTGTTTAATTGGAGAGGCCGTGTGGTGGCGGCTAAAGAGAATCTACCACCCCATCTCATCCCGTGGGTGTCTAAAAAGTCAACAGAGGGAAAATGAGAACCAGGAGATGGGCAGCAGCAAGTTGCTGGAACATCTGAATAAATAAACTGCGGTTGCCAACCCGTCTGCCAAGCGTGGCAACTATGGCAAAATCCCCCCAAAACGAGAGCTACAAACTTTTGTGGCGATCTATGGGGTAGGCCTATGTTCAGCAGTGGACTATTGATAGGCTGAAACGACGACGACGAATTGGAGATAAATTACGAAATTTGTTTCATCGAATTGGCCGGTGGATGATTTTTAATAAAAAAAAATTATTGGATACAGTGACTCAAAGAGCAAAACGTTCACTTGATGTAAAGTGCAACGTCTACCCATAAGAAATGCTACATTTCTGTGTGACACCACACTGCGCCCGTCACCCTGAAATCAGTTCATAAGTTCGTATGCCCAGTGATTACGCTACCTCACAGTGCCCGTCGAACCCAAACACAGTAATGTTTGCACGGTACTGCTTCACGAAAGAATAACTGGCCCTGGTGTGGTACCTACGTAGACGGATTCCTGCATAGGAATCCTACCACCAGTATTTAAGTATTCATCTAAGAAATTGAATAAATTTGCAGAGGAATGCGTGGACGTGCGCCAACGGCAGTGCTACATGGACTGGGAGCCGGACACGGGCCGCTGCACGGCGGCCGTCGGCGTCCCGCAGACCAGATACCTTTGCTGCTGCTCCGTCGGCAAGGCTTGGGGGGCTCCGTGTGAGGCTTGCCCCGATAAAGGCTCGCAGGTGATTGCAATTTTATCTTAATAATATAGATAATAGTAGAAAACATTTTATAAAAACATTTTATGTAAACCGGAATAGTCTAAAGCGGGTAGCTCTAGCATAAAAATGATGAACTATTTTGTCAATCTGTTTTCACGTCGCTTTCCGGAGGGAAATAGATCACAAATTAGATAAGATAGATAGTAATTGATACAGTTATGTATGCAGTAATTGGTTAAATGAAAGCCAGGAGATGGGCAGCAACATCCTTCTGGAACTGAGGTTGCCAACCCGCCTGCCAAGCGTGGCAACTATGGCAAATTTCCCTAAAATGAGAGCTACAAAGTTTTGTGACAATCTATGAGGGAGGTCTGTTCAGCAGTGAACTAGTGATAGGCTGAAATTATGATGAAGATTTTTTTTATTCGATAAAGTGACGAAACGAGCAAAACGTTCACCTGATGGTAAGTGCAACGTCTGCCCATAACAAAGCTGTGTCACTCAGAACATTTCTGTGTGATGCCACCCTGCGCCCGTCACCCTGAGAGACGAGTTCTTAAGTCTCATATGCCCAGTGATTACGCTTCCTCTCAGTGCCCTTCAGACCGAAACACAGTAATGTTTGCACACTACTGCTTCACGGCAGATTAACTGGCCCTGGGGTGGTACCTACCTAGACGGATTTCTGCATAGAAATCCTACCACCAGTTATACTTTAAGTTCTCATTCTTTAATTTATGAATGCGGGAAGAAGGACCTTTCAATACTCTTATCGTAGCTCTAGTTGTTTAGATAAAGCAGAGTTAGGGAGAGGAAGTTTCGATTTATTAAATGCTTTAGTAATACGAATTGAACATCTGTGCGAGCAGGAGCACATGGCGCTGTGCGGTGAGAAGCCGGGCGAGTACATCAACCCGATGACGAACGAGACGAAGCCGATCAACGAGTGCGACATCATGCCGCAGCTGTGCAAGCCGGGCTCCTGCCACGACACGCCCACCGGCTTCCAGTGCGGCTGCGACCACGGGTGAGGACAAGTCTGATTTCTTACCTTTGTTTTGATTATACAAGACCGGTTTCTTGTTTTCTAATAGCTAATAGTTGTATAACAATTACCTTTTTTATTCAGTCGATCCCATATCACATGTAAATTCAAGCGACTTACGCAGAAATAATTAGTACTTAATGTAACATTATAGACATAGGTTTATGTCTATTACATTTTAATTTGACACATTTAACGCACACTAGAATTTTTCCTGCATTGTGTGTGCTTTTGTGGTAAAAAAACAAATAATTTGTTTTTTGACACAAAATGTTGACTTTACCTGCGATTCGAACCCAGAACAACTTAAATTACAAAATTATTACATGAGACATATTAAGGAAAAGTATAATAGGATTTTTTAAAAGTTAAGAGCGAGCACCGTGACACTCGTACGTCGTTCGCCGTTCAACTTCCCTTACCCTCGCCCCTTCCGTACCCTCCTGTAAAAAACAATTGCATTTCATTTGATGCACTTCCTGACATTCTGTTTCTACACTTATATTAAAAATGCGAAAGTAACTCTCTCTGTCCCTTTGTGTTCACGCGTGAACCGAAACGTCGGCGCAGCGTACTACGCCCGAGACGACGACGTCCACTTGACTTCAAGAATCCTCCGCGCAAGCACTCGCTACCAACGGGCATCTTAAAATTATTATATAATATAGTTACAGTCCACTTGTAGCAAGCGGGCTGTAACTACATTATATAATAATTTCTTTCCCTGCCCTAGGATCTAACATATGGTCCTTCGAGCCGTCTTCAAGAACTAGGAAATCGCCGGTTTTTAAATAATTTGAGTCTACAAAGCCCGGCAAAATTTGGTGGACTTCGAACTTGAAGAAAAATCACTCTGTCTGTTTGTAACCTTTTCATAGCTTAACCACTGAACCGATTGTGAGAAAATTTGGCAGAAAGACAGCTCGCAACCTGGAGACGGACATAGGACTTTTTATCTCGTAAAATTAAATTTCCACGCGGACGATGCCGCGGGCGCCATCTAGCATATAATGAATGTATCCAGGTACGAGCACGACAACGCGTCGCACCTGTGCCGCGATATCGACGAGTGCGCGCTGCACCGGTCGCCGTGCCGCGGGCTGGCGCAGTGCGTGAACCTGCCCGGCGCCTTCGAGTGCCGCTGCCCGGCCGGCTACCGGCTCAGTGCCGCGCTGGACGAGTGCGAGGACGTGGACGAGTGCGCCGACCAGAGGCTCTGCGAGCACGGCGACTGCAGGAACACCATCGGCTCTTACAGGTGTGCGCTTATTCGGCCCGTTTCGTTCCTCTTGGAACCTCAACGGATGTTATTAGTAAAGCTGATGCCATTTTTACAACAAACATTAACAGAAAATAGACATATTTAGTTGCCCGATCATTGCTTAAAAGCGAAACGAGAAGCAGGCTCTGCGGGACATTGTTTAGTTGATTTTAGTCTTTGAATTGATTTTAGCCTTGTTTCAAGTTTTTTTTTTCATAAAAGTGACGGAACGAGCAAAACTTTCACCATATGGTAAGTGTAACGTCTGCTCATAACAAATGCTGTTTCACCCAGTAAATTACTGTGCGACACCACACTGCGCCCGTCACCCTGAGACATCAGTTCTTAAGTCTCATATGCCCAGTGATTACGCTAGCTCACAGTGCCCTTCAAACGTAATTTTCTCTTTCCTTTAATTTTATTTTAGTATATTTACGTGCATTGTGTGGTATGCTCCAATGAAAACCTGCTTTTTTTCTTTCTTTATGTATTAGTAATTTAGTGGAAACTTAACTGAGGTATGGTTGTTTTTATTCTGAACTTGTTATTTCCCGTATTATAAATATTGTATGTTTCCCAAATATATATAATGAAGACTTTTGGCGTCAAAAGTTCTGTGTTTTTTTGAAGTTTTGATGTTTAATATTGATAGTTTATTATGCAGCAAATGCCCCTGAAAGTGTACAGTCATTGGAAAATTCAATTCAAGACCAAAATTGTGCTTTTCGTTTTGTCTCCATTAGTCCAGTGAATCTTCAGTAAAAGCCAACTATCATTTAACTGTCGATCAAAATATTGAAGTCTTGCTGCTTTTACATTGTATACTTGAATATGTTACTTGACACTGGAAAATAGTTTATAACTGTTTCCATTAATAAATAAATAAATAAATAATAAATAAATATTAAAAAAAAACGGAGTGATATCCTCGCGCGTGACAGATGCGAGTGTGCGGGCGGCTACACGCTGCGCGACAACGTGTGCCGCGACGTGGACGAGTGCAGCCGGCCGCGCCCGCTCTGCCGCAACGGCACCTGCGAGAACCGCCCCGGCGGCTACATCTGCCACTGCAACGACGGCTTCAAGTCCGGCGCCAACAACGACTGCATAGGTGAGCTAGAAAAAAATGCCCGTCACCGGGATATCCGGCAGATGACAAACATAAATATAAATAGGGATTCAAATTAAAATATTCACTTGAAAAAAAGGCGCGAGTTTTATCTTCGGTTATTGTTTTGAAACAGTTACATCTATCGATCTCGAAACGGACTGGTTTAATTACTTCGGTAATAATGTAGAATGCTCGGTTTTCAACAAGTTCCTTTGTTGGTGCTGAGATGTAATTAAAAAATGTAACGTGAATTAAAAATATGTTATAATTATAGCTATAATTATTTATCAGTAAAACTTTATATTTCGTCACGGTACCCTAGTAAGTCTTACCCCCAAGGCGCGCCAATAGATATTTCACATCAAAAACATGCTACCGCAGTCTTGAAATTATTGCATTGACATCAGTACTTAATACGTGTGCGAAATTTCAAATTATAATTGTTCATAATAAAAGAGGTTGAGCCCCTATGTCGATATTTGGCAGCTTTCCATCTCAAGTACGCAGTCAGGATTGAGGTACCTTGATAAAGTAATACATTAAATGTTCACTTATAAGACGCAGTCAGAATTGAGGTACCTTGATAAGGTAATACAATTAATGATCACTTATATATATATGAGAACGAATGTGATAAATGTTAAACTGTTGTGATGGATATCTTGGCTTGAATATCAGAAAACTTGGAATTGCACTGAAAGGTGAATAAATCTATATATTGACATTTCGTAAACAGGCGACTTCATTATAACAGTATAATTTTTTTTCTTAGAGAGGTCTTTCGGTCGTAATTTTTCTCTTCCAAACTACCGAATGGATTCAAATTATGTGGTGTAGTGTTCGCGGTTACTAGAAATAAAGTCATATAATACTGGGAATCGAACTAGGGGGAAAATATAGAAAGAGAGTGACGGAACGAGCAAAACGTTCACCTGGTGGTAAATGCAACGTCTGCCCATAACCAATGCTGTGTCACCCAGAATTTTCTGTGTGACACTCATATGCCCAGTGATTACGCTACTAATATGTGCACACTACTGCTTCACGGCAGACTAACTGGCCCTGGGGTGGTACCTACCTAGACAGATTGCTGCAAAGGAATCCTACCAGCAGTAACGACTGTAGCGATTTAGCGACGCGTTCCGTTGTCAGACATCAACGAGTGCCGCGAGGGCGGCATGGTGTGCCGCAACGGGCGCTGCCGCAACACGGCCGGCTCGTTCCGCTGCGAGTGCGCGGCGGGCTACGCGCTGACGGCGGACGGCCGCAACTGCCGCGACGTGGACGAGTGCTCCGAGCTGCCGGCGCCCTGCGGCCGCGACGGCGCACCCTCCTGCACCAACACCAACGGCGGGTGCGCATCACTTCCCTTTAAACCAATTACCCACACTAGGACTTCCCATCTATCATCAGTTTACAATAGGTCTCCTACGAAATTTGAAATACGAAGTCTCGTCTGACGGATCCCACGTTTCCTATCACGATATCAGCCTCTGGATCCGAAAGAAGGCAATCTGTACAAATTGCATCCAAACTAATTTGCTTGCTCGTTTCGAAATCGATCGGAAACTTTTTACTTTGATTTTCGTAGTAGGCCTCATGAAATAAATTCCACACGCACAACACAATCAGACAAAACAACCAAAAATCGGGTTTTGTACAAATATTAGTAGTAGTAGAAATCATCAACAATCAAGATCAACAATCTACAATCAAGTAGCAGTAGCAGTAGATAACAAAATGGAAAAAATCAAATTACCAGTCAAATCTCTAACATTAATAGTAAGCGACACTGGCGTTACATGGCTGCTGTATATGTCAAGGCTATGACAGTAAACAGAATAGTAGTCAGAGTACCTGTCTACTTAATCTTCTTGGGTTCCAATCCCAGTCAGCGCTAATATTAATTGTGTGTTTCCTGGGACTAGTTATGTTTATTGCTCCATCACACTGTACACTGCGTGTGAGCATACGTCCCTTATCCTTTGTCCGCATACTTGTGGCATTATAAAATGTCTTGTGCAGTTGATAGTTTCCGAGATTATATGAAATTAATCTCCGTGATCTCATCAGCCAAGACGACATTTCATATGTCAACATTCTTATAATTATATTCATTAGAGCTAGAAGATATATTATATCAGCGTTCTAATGGCCTTTTACAAAAAGAGAAATTACTGTAACCTCTCCTCTTTCACTCTTCTACTCTATTCTCATGGGATGCTGATATAATCAAGAAACGGTTTCCGCAATTTCATCATCGGTATACTATCTGTCCGTTAAATAACGTAGGCCTCTCCGAGATTGGGGGAAATTGTTGCAATCGTCATGTTTGGTAGCCGGGCCGGCTATCGATTAACGGCCTGGATAATTGGACAGGCTGTTCTGGCATCTGATGAGATTTGTGATATTTTCTTTGGAATTTTTCAGATGATTCTTCAGGTATTTTTCCATAAGATGGGATAGAAGATTCTCTAAACGATTAAATTTAAATGTGTAAAGTATATTGCGCACAGGGTGTCCCAAATACTTGTATGTAGTTAGTGCATTTGTGTGTCTTGTTCAGATACGAGTGCTCGTGCGGTGCCGGCTGGCGGTTGGTGGGGCGGCGCTGCGTGGACCGCGACGAGTGCCGCGACCTGCCTTACGTCTGCGCAGGCGGCGACTGCCACAACTTCAACGGGGGGTGAGCTGCTACTTTAGTTCAGACACGAGTGCTCGTGCGGTGCGGGCTGGCGGCTGGTGGGGCGGCGCTGCGTGGACCGCGACGAGTGCCGCGACCTGCCTTACGTCTGCGCAGGCGGCGACTGCCACAACTTCAACGTGGGGTGAGCTGCTACTTTAGTTCAGACACGAGTGCTCGTGCGGTGCGGGCTGGCGGCTGGTGGGGCGGCGCTGCGTGGACCGCGACGAGCGCCGCGACCTGCCTTACGTCTGCGCAGGCGGCGACTGCCACAACTTCAACGGGGTTGAGCTGCTACTTTAGTTCAGACACGAGTGCTCGTGCGGTGCGGGCTGGCGGCTGGTGGGGCGGCGCTGCGTGGACCGCGACGAGTGCCGCGACCTGCCTTACGTCTGCGCAGGCGGCGACTGCCACAACTTCAACGGGGGGTGAGCTGCTACTTTAGTTCAGACACGAGTGCTCGTGCGGTGCGGGCTGGCGGCTGGTGGGGCGGCGCTGCGTGGACCGCGACGAGTGCCGCGACCTGCCTTACGTCTGCGCAGGCGGCGACTGCCACAACTTCAACGGGGTGTGAGCTGCTACTTTAGTTCAGACACGAGTGCTCGTGCGGTGCGGGCTGGCGGCTGGTGGGGCAGAAAATTCAATGACAAAGTTCTGTGTACACGTGATACCCAGAGACATCAGTTCTTAATTCTCACATGTACCTACATTAGCTTACAGTGTTCTTCAGACCGAAACAGGAATACAGAAGTTGTGTATTTTGCTGGTGTTACTAAATTACATACAAATTACGTTATGATTTAAAAAAATAAACTTACCTTAGTAATGATAGCTTTAGACAACTGACGCCCTAGTTCATATATTTACAAAACGATACGTTTTCCTTACGATCCGTTAAAAAAGCTAGGAACAGTAAGTCAGAGCCGTTCCTATAACTAACGGACGTCAGTAGCTTATACATGACTTGAAAAAGTAGTCAGCCGCTGCGTAACGCCTCGTTACTCGTATTAAAGAAACAAATACTAACTGTTACCAATAACTGTTCGTTGAATATAGGAACCGGTCATAAGAGATCCTTATGAAATGAAATACCACGTTAAAATTAAATCGGAGAGATGGAATACCCTTTTTACTACTCTTTCCATAAACCGCTACGGAAATGGAGTGACGCTTTTATTGACATTCATATATTTTGTCCAGCTACCGTTGTGACTGTCCACCCGGCTGGCGGTTCGACAAAGCCGGCGCTGTGTGCGTGGACGAGAGGAAGGAGCTGTGCTACGACCAGTGGGAGGGCGGGCGCTGCCACAAGGCCAGGCCGCTGCAGCTCAGCAGGCCCGATTGCTGCTGCTCGGAAGGTGGGCTTGCCTTCATTTATTTTGAAACGATATAAGACCTTATATAAAATATCTGTGCTCGTAATTTTGTTAACATTTTGCGATTAAGTTTAGCCAAGGGTAGCCTACCCGCTAGATCGGATAATGTCATCCGGAGAGTACGTCTCCTCCAAGCAGTAATCTTTTGATGATATGTTGGGTTGTTCGCGGCACTTTGCACTAAAACGCAGTTTCTATTAGTTTTAACTACAGATTATTATGACAACTTAGTATTTCTAGTTGTTAAGAGGACGTGGTCGATATGCCATAAACCATAAACGAAAGTCACTATAATTTTATTGGGCTGTGGCTTAAGAGAATCTACCACCCCATCTCATCCCGTGGGTGTCGTAAAAGTCGACGAGACGAGAGGGAAAATAAAAACCAGGAGACGGGCAGCAGCGTCATCGTGGAACATCTGAATAAATCAACTGCGGTTGCCAATCCGCCTACTAAGCGTGGCAAATATGGAAAAATCCCTCCCAAAATGAGACCTACTAACTTTTGTGGCAATCTAAGGGGTTATGCCTATGTTGTTGGCCTATTTTCAAGAGGGTACTAGTTATAGGCTAAAATGATGATGAATAATGATGATGCCAACAGTATATACCCGCGTATAGTTCGCATCCCCTTCTGTATGTCATCACCTTTCTGTAGCTTCTAATGTGGCGACATAGATGTCGCTGCAAAGTAAAGCGTAAAGATTTTACTGGTGGTAGGATTCCTACGCGGGAATCCGTCTAGGTAGTTACCACCCCAGGGCCAGTTACTCAGCCGTGAAGCAGTAGTGTGCAAACATTACTGTGTTTCGGTTTGAAGGGCACTGAGAGTTAGCGTTATCACTGGGCATATGAGACTTAAGAAGTGATGTCTCAGGGTGACGGGCGCATTGTGGTATCACACTGTTCTGGGTAACACGGCTTTTGTTGTGGGCAGAGGTTGCCCTTACCATCAGGTGAACGTTTTGCTCGGTCTGTCACCTTAATCAAATAAAAAAAAAGCAGCAAAACACTACTACATTTCGTATGGCGAGTGAAGAGGACTGATTACTGGCCGCGATTAGCCGTGCCCGCGACATCGTTCGTCTTGACTTCGATACCACAGATGTCATTCAGTGTAATATCAAGAAAATGCTTACAACTTCGGAACCGGTGAAACAAACACGATAAAACATAGCTTCTGTAGCTTTAGTAGTTTTCGAGTTAAATTCAACTCAAGAGTTAAGACTTTTCGAAAGTTTTTCAAATAGAAATATTCATTTCCAGGCGCCGCGTGGGGCAGATATTGCGAACGTTGTCCTACGCCGGACTCCGTTGAATTCATGAGAATCTGCCAAGGTGGAATGGGTCGTCCAAATCTCACTCAGGTCTTTATTTTTTCTTTTTACTTCTTGAGTCTGCTTAAGTGTACTTGTATGTCATTGGTCATATTCGATTTCTTAACTAACTCTTTAAACGTTTTGTGGACGTAGGATGTAAACACATATATGGTGGCCCGTGTGGTGGCGGCTTAAGATAATCTACCACTCCATATCATCTCGTGTGGGTCGTAAAAGTCGACAAAGCGATAATAAAACTAGAAGATGGGCAGCAGCATCTTCCTGGAACATCTGAATAAAAAAACTGCGGTTGTCAACCCGCCTGCCAAGCGAGGCAACTATGGCAAAATCCCACCAAAATGAGAGCTACACTACTTTTGTGGCAATCTATGGGGGAGGCCTATGTCCAGCAGTGGACTAGTGATTGGCTGAAATTATTACGATCAAATTTCAAGCTATTGTAGCAATGAAAATCAATGTCGGTTGTATCACAGAGAACAGTTTCGTTTTAATGTTAACCCAATTTCCACAGGACCTGGACGAGTGCAAAGTCCGGCCGGACGTATGCAAGGGCGGGCACTGCGTCAACACGGACGGCTCGTTCCGCTGCGAGTGCCCGGCCGGCTACGTGCTGGACGGCTCCGGACTCGTGTGCGTGGACTCGGACGAGTGCGCTCAAGATCCAAGGATATGCGGAAATGGCACCTGCACCAACACACCAGGAGGTTACGAGTGTCGGTGCAACTACGGATTCACGCAAGGGACAGAACAAGTTAGTATGATATTATTATTATTATTTGATAAAAGTGACGGAACGAGCAGAACATTCAACTGATGGTAAGTGCAACGTTTGCCCATAACAAATGCTTCTTCACCCAGAACATTTCTGTGTGACACCACACTGCGCCCGTCACCTAGAGACATTAGTTCTTTAGTCTCATATGCCCAGTGCTCTCAGTTCCCTTCAAACCGAAACACAGTAATGTTGGCACACTACCGCTCCACGGCAGAATAACTGGCCCTGGGGTGGTACCTACCTAGACGGATTCCTGCATAGGAATCCTACAACCAATATCCCTTGAAATTAATCTCAATTGTTAGTTAAATCTAACTTGTGTACTAATCCATACATTTTTCGTGTTATATCATTATTATCACCAGCCTCAATATAGTTCACTGAAGGACACACGCCTTTCCCAAGTTGAGAAGGATTTGCCCTTATCGGCACGCTTGGCTAGCATCTGCCACAACGACCATGACGGTCGTAGTATCAGATAACGTCATACGTCTTGCAGCCCTAGATAGTTTAGGGTAGCCCGAATGCCCAGTGAAGCGTCCCCGGGGAGGACGATGACTCGTAGTGGACTCGAGTCATCGTGATAGCACCGAGAGAGTGCTGGGGGCAGTGAGTTCTGTCGTCGGGTCGGGCTATACATATAGCGAAGCGTTAGAGGGGCCACGGTTGCGTTCCGAACGGAGATCCCGTGATCCCTCTTAAGCGCTGATGGAGACCACCGTAGGGTTTTAGTCGGTAAGAGTCCGGCATAACCGGGCTGCCCCCCTGGCTAGTCGGGTATCCATGTAGAATTTCCCCACGTAAAAAAAAAACAAAATATGGGTTGGCGCATTTGACATGTTTATTTCGTCATTTGTCGGAGGCCGTGCGATTTTTCCGAGACCAAATAAATCGAGCAAAAATTTTATAAATTGTCGTTTACGTATAGTGACACATGATAGATACGGTTTAGTGTAAAAAATTACGGTAGATATCAAGATCTGTTGCATGTGGTGGCGATATACTATTTTCTGTCGCACGACCTCTGCGGAATCTGCTGTAGGAAGCGGTTTTTCCAGATCGGACTTGGGACCTTCCAAAAAAGAGCCTATAATACTCGCCACGGACCTTTCGTGTTCCGGAAGTTAGTGGCGCATTTGGTGCGCGCATTTATTATTAAGATATTATAATAAGATATACTTAAAAAAAAATTTTTTCATAACATTTTTTAGATATTAAATTTTTTGTTAATTAAAAAAAATTATAATTAACAAAATAATAAACTTTAAAATTTTTTTTTACATTACTTTATTAAGTACCTAAATGATAAGAGCTCCACGAAGGGAAAAATTTATAGATGAATTATTTAAACATTTATTCCGTAATTTATAAAAACAGAGATTGGAAATAAATTAGTTAATTAACAATGGTGTAAATTTTTGAAAAATCGGTATAAATTTTTTTTTTCACCGAGGTTTTTTTAGTTCAAGTGTTTAGATTACACCATAATTTTTTAAAATTTTTAAATTGTTATTTAATACTATAAAAAAATTATTTTAGGTGATATACCGGCTTTTTAGACGGCGCGCCTATGCCGTAACGACCTCGCGGAGCCCTATTTTCAGCGTTAAAAAAAATTATAAATAATAGAGATTCAAAATTCCTTAAATATCTTATTTAGAATATTCAATACATTCCTTTTTTCATCTATTTTTTTTAACATCGTAGGCTAATACGCCTTAAAAATTTTTGTACTTCCGCTCCATGCTATCGACATAGGGTTATTCTATTTCCCGTTTTGTGTTTCTATGTTGGAGATTTGTAATCTGTAAACGCAATACATTATGTTCTTAAGATAGGAATCTGTGACTACACTGTTTCCGATACGCTGTATAGTGTAGGTAATCGTCCATGTGTCTACTATTACTGCGGTCATGTCAAAGAAGTCTGTTTGTGCTCATCTTATTAAACTATAATTCATCCTGAAAGTTTCTCGTTATTTTTACCTTAACCCATCAGTTTAAGGACAAAGTGCAAAATAATCTTTTCATTTATCGCGACTGATATTTTTGTACTATGTTAAATAAACGTTTCTTTTCTTTTATTGTTATACTTTTAAGTATAAAAACACAAAAACAATAACATAACTACTTAAGCTTTTAAAAATAAACAGAACTGGTAACCAAGCACTTAATTAAATAATAATATTTAATACAAAACACGCAATAATAAAACAATTGGACACGACTGTCCTTCTGATGAAACGAGGGAGACGCAGGTATAGACGAAAGCGAGAGGTACGACTAACGGTCATTCGGTCGCAGTGACGTGTTCTTCCCCGTTCCTCGCTTGTCTCTTGCGCCTGTTTTTTTGTTTTAACTTATTGCTAACTTAATTAGCACACAAGACTCGTGGTGAGTGCTATAATACTTTCTCAAAGGCCGGCAACGCACCCGCTATTTTTCTGGTATTTTGGATGTTTGTGGGCGACGGTGATCACTTACCATCAAGTGAGCCGCTTGCTCGTTTGCCCCCTTTTGTATAAAATGAAATCACGTTATCTTGTAACATAGTTACCGTAGGACTTTGGGCGCCAACTCGATAAGAGGCGGTAATGTTTTGAAGGGGTAGTAGTTATTGAATTTATTAATTTCTGTGTATATTTTGACTTTTGATGTGCAATATTGATAGTTTATTATGCGGCAAGTGCTCGTGAAAGTGTACAATGATTGGAAAATTCAATTCAAGACCAAAATTGTACTTTTCCTTTTGTCTCTATTAGTCCGTCAAATCTTCAGTAAAAGCGTATCATCATTTTACTGTCGATCGAAATTGCAACGTCTGCCCATCACAAATGCTGTGCCACCCAGAAAATTTCTGTGTGACACTGCACTGTGCCCATCACCCTGAGACATAGGTTCTTAAGTCTCATATGCCCAGTGATTACGCTAGCTCACAGTGCCCTTCAAACCGAAACACAGTAATGTTTGCATACTACTGCTTCACGGTAGAATATCTGGCCCTGGGGTGGTACCGACCTAGACGGACTCCTGCATAAGAGTCCTACCACCAGTAATGATAAATAGTGACCGTGAATGTTGTTTTGTAATGAAAAATATCCGGGCCTTCTATGAATGGTTGCATAACGGAACTACTGTCGGTGCTAAGAGAAGGTTATAGCACATTGATAGTCAATACCAGTTGTGGCGAATTACGGCACATTATTTTAAATTGGGAAAGGCTCGCGCCCAGCAGTGAAGGCGGTCGGGAGGTATCGACGGGGGTTCTCACAGGGCGGTTGTTCGCAGACGTGCGTGGACGTGGACGAGTGCGCGGAGGGGCGCGCGGCGTGCTCGTTCCGTTGCCACAACACGGCGGGCTCGTTCCGCTGCACGTGCCCGTACGGCTATCGACTGGCGGCGGACGGCGCGCACTGCCGCGACGTGGACGAGTGCGCCGCCACGCCCGCGCCCTGCCCGCACGCCTGCGACAACGTCGTCGGCTCCTACATCTGCAAGTGTCCGGAGGGTGAGTGACGTACGATAAAGTAACGAGACGGGCAAAAACGTTCGCCTGATGGTAAGTGCAACTTCGCCCCATAAGAGATGCAGTGTCATCTAGAATATTTCTGTGTACTACGCCCGTCACACTGAGACATCAGTTCTTATTTCTCATATGCGCAGTAAATACACAAGCTCTCAGTGTCCTTTAAACCGAAACACAGTAATGTTTGCCACTTCTGCTTCACGGCAGAAAAACTGGTCTGGGGTGGTACCTTCCTAGATGTATCCCTGCATAAGAATCCTACCACCAGTCTGCTCGCTTCACATTCTTTTTATACATAACTTACTTTTACGACGGCTTTATTTGCCTAAAATTTTATTGCATTACTAATAGCCTTAAACCTATGTCAAGAATTTAAGCTTTCCAAAAGTGAATTCGAATTCACTCCCTGGTTTAGAGTAGATGAGTAAAAATGCCGAAAAGTAATGCTTATTTATAACATAATAGTTAAGGGAAAATAAGTTATTTTTAGAAAAGCATAGATCATTTGTTCACCTGAGACTCTCGAATAAATGGTCCTTCGAGCCGGATGTATCAGTGAACAAATAACATTTATTGTTACTTTAAGTGAGAAAGTCTTCATATTAAAGCCATAGATCTCTGATAAATGACTATAATATTAAAGTTTATATGTATAACTAGTAGAAAAATAATACAATAATTTATTAAGTCCGTAAGCCGCACTAGTGGTAAAAGAGTAGCTATTGTCTATGTAGGTCGCTTGCGGTGTGACTGTAAGTACACCATTTAATCAAATGAATAATCATATCGACTATATGGTCTGAAATAATAATAATAGTACAATAATTGTATCTCCCAACTTCTTCGTACAAAAGTGAAAATACACATATACTTTAGTTTTTCCTCTATAAGGGCTGTTCCGAAAGCAGCGACACCATAATACACATTTATGATCACGCGCTGTTTATATTTGGCTCGCGCGCTGCAAAGGGAATAAGGTTGTCCCTCTCCTTGCGATTGTGTGAATTAGGGAACGCTGGTAAGGTATGTAGCTGTGTGATTGTATAACATGATTGGGATGCAGGCTACAAGCGCACGGCGGCGGCGCACGACGCAGCGGACGCGTGCGAGGACGTGGACGAGTGCGCGGCGCAGCGCGAGCGGTGCTCGCCCGGCGTCTGCATCAACACGGACGGCGACTACGTCTGCGACTGCGACGCCGGCTACGAGCGCAGCGAAGACGGACACGCCTGCATCGGTCAGTCACACTGCTCTTTATCTATATATATATATATATATATATATATATATATATATATATATATATATATATATATATATATATATATATATATATATATATATATATATATATATATACACTCAGCGTCACAAAAAATTGTTGCCCGAAAAATGGCTGTAATGGCTAGAAACGAATTATATTTATATAAATATTGGTATGTTTGAAATGGGTATTTGAATAGCTTTACATTATTAATAAAAAAATCATGAAATCATTAAAACATTTATCATTATAGAGCGTCAACAATAAACACTGTCAAATGCTCGTTTAGTAAGGACGCTAGTTACACCACCTAAAAAGGGTATAAAAGGGTCGATCTGGATGAAATATGGGCCAGTCAGTAATTTAGACTTTGCAGTGAACACACGTGAACAAGTAACTCAAGTAAGAACAAGTAAAGATGGACACCAGCTCTGAAGAAGCCGCTCAAGTGATTGCCCTATTGCAGTCGGGGATGCGGCAGTGTGACGTTGCTCGACAAGTTGAACCTGTCCCGTTTTTCAGTTCGACGTGTGTTCCAACGTTTTCAGCAGACTGGTGGTTATGTTAGAAAACCGGGATCTGGAAGAAAAAGGTGCACCTCAGAAAGAGATGACCGTTTCATCGTTACGACATCTTTACGAAACCGTTTTACAAATGCTGTTGAGTTGCAACAACAGCTTCGATCAACTCGGAGAACATCTGTGAGTGTTTCTACGATAAGAAGAACGTTACACGAAAAGAGTTTAACAGCCGATAGACCTGCTAAAGGTCCAAAACTTACTGCACAGCATCGCAGAGATCGCCTAGAGTTTGCTCGCAATCATTGCGAGTGGACTCTAGAACAGTGGCGGACTGTACTCTTCTCTGATGAGACGAGGGTCTGTCTCTTCTGCAATGACAGACGTAGAAGGGTCTACAGAAGACAGGGGGAGAGGTTCACACAACCCTGCTTCGAAGAATCCGTCGAATACGGGGGTGGCTCGTGTATGTTTTGGGGCGGCGTTTCCGTCGACGGGAAAACGGAACTTGTGTGCGTTTCCCGGACTCGGGGTGGCCGTGGGCAAGGGTCATTAAATGCTGGTCGGTACATTACTGAAATCCTGGAGGAACATGTGGTCCCGTATGCTGGTTATGTCGGTGATGGATTCATGTTAATGCATGATAATGCTCGTCTCCACACCGCGGCTATTGTACGGGATTATTTAGGAGGTCGATATCCCTGTTATGCATTGGCCAGCACGAAGTCCAGACCTTATCGATGTCATAGTTAACCCGGAGTACCTTCAGCTTTTAATTATTATTTGTAGTCCGATCTACGCAGAAAGAGCTTACTGTGTCTTGAAGCCTTGCAGTGGTATGCTTGGTTTTTGATTTAATTTTATTAATAATAGGATCCCAAGCCGGTGGTAATACCCAACCATCTTCCCTATTGAAATTAGGATGTTTTTTAATTTCAATAGCCTCGCGAATCATCCTTGGTAGGAATCGGTGTTCTTTTGCAAGGATTTGTGGTCTATCAAATCTGATGTAATGGTTGGGATGATCCAGAACATGGTCACAGACTGCAGACTTGACAGATCAAGTGTAACATCCCTCTACAAGATGCAGGAGTATACAAGCTGGATTGTGAATGTGGTCTCTCTTACATAGGGCAAACTAAAAGATCCATTAAAACCCGCGTTAAAGAACACATAGCTGATGTGAAGCATCGACGCTCTAGGAAGTCTGCAGTCTGTGACCATGTTCTGGATCATCCCAACCATTAAATCAGATTTGATAGACCACAAATCCTTGCAAAAGAACACCGATTCCTATCAAGGATGATTCGCGAGGCTATTGAAATTAAAAAACATCCTAATTTCAATAGGGAAGATGGTTGGGTATTACCACCGGCTTGGGATCCTATTATTAATAAAATTAAATCAAAAACCAAGCATACCACTGCAAGGCTTCAAGACACAGTAAGCTCTTTCTGCGTAGATCGGACTACAAATAATAATTAAAAGCTGAAGGTACTCCGGGTTAACTATGACATCGGGACAACTGTCACCTCAGTCCCCCCGTGACCATGGGTGCTGTAAAGCGTCCGAAACGTCGGGTAAAAATAGTTCAAAAATTAAACGCGATAAAATCCGTAAAAAAGTAGTTTTATTTAAACTTTTTTTGTATTTATTAAGTTTTTTTTTAAATTATTAATTTGCAAATTTGTACGTACCCTGTCTTTTTCTTTAATTTCTCTTTCGTCTCGTTATAAAAGTAAAATTCAATTAAAATTCCTGAAAGCTAATGAAATTACCTTTCGAATGATACCCTCAAACCACAACATTGCCATTGGCCTGTTGTGTTAAAATAGTATTTAAATTATTTTTTTCGGATGTGCGATTTTTTTGACGCCGAGTGTATATATATATATATATATATTATATATATGTTTAATATTGATAGTTTATTATGCAGCAAGTGCTCCTGCAAGTGTATATAGTGATATAGTGCGTGATTGGAAAATTGAAGACTAAAATTACATTTTGTCTCCATCAGTCCCACAAATCTACGGGAAAAGTCAACTATCATTTTACTGACGATCGGAGTCTTTAAAAAATATTAAATTATAACTCGGCATTGGTAAAAATGGCTTGATTTGGTATGCCACAATAAAAAAAAAAGAAAAATCGCAGAAATTTAAGAAAAATGAAAAATAATAAATAAGTAATATGTTTGTAACACACACGCCGTGTGGTAGCGGCCTAAGAGAATCTGCCACCACATCACATCCCGTGGGTGTCGTAAAAGTCGACAGGGAGAAATTAAAACCACAAGATGGGCAGCAGTATCTTCCCGGAACATCTGAATAAATAAACTGTTGTTGCCAACCCGCCTGCCAAGCGTGGCAACTATGGCAAAATCCCTCCAATATGAGAGCTACAAACTTTTGTGGCTATCTATGGGGGAGGCCTATGTTCAGCAGTGGACTTGTGGATAGGCTGAAACGACGACGACGACGTTTGTGAGTCTAATCTTTAAAATTCTAAGTCTAATTGAAACTTTCAAATTCAGATCGGAGGACTGGCATGTGCCACAGATCATTAATGTCCGGCCGCTGCACGCCGGAACCGTGGCCGAGGTTCATGTCCTCCACGCCATCACTGCCATCACAAGTTACCAAGTAAGTTCATTGTTACAAAATATCTTTATGATTTGTATTTTTAAAATTTTGGAACTCGAATTATCATTGCTATTATATTTCGTAGAACGTTATGTCTTCTCCTTAACTAATAGAAAAGTTTCTAAAACGTCATGTCTTCCTAATAACAAACAGAAGTTTCTGGAACGTTATCTATACAAATAAATAAAATTTTAGTGTCTGTTTGTAATAACAAAATAACAGCATTTTAGTCAGTGCTTATGGAAGTATATACGGCACTTATAAGAAAAAAACAATTTTTAAAATTTTTGTCTGTCTGTTTGTGTGTCGCTTGGTTCCGGCTAATTTCCGAAACGGCTGGACCGATTTTGACGGGCACTTTCACTGACAGATATCTGATACTATAGCGGGTAACTTAGGCTAATTTAATTTTAGAAAAATATTAAGCGTAAATTAAAACCCCAAAATCCGATTCAAATAGGGAAGTATATATGTATATCATTGATCAGGGGTCGGTTTTTTTACGCGGGTGAGACCGCAGGGCACAGCTAGTATAGTTATAACGGATAACGAAGTTTCTAGATTTAACAGGAACATTGTATATCAGGATATTTGGAATATAAGGAATTAAACTGCACTGTGCACCCAACAGCGCATGGTGGCGATGGGCTCACCACCTATCACACCAAGTGCATTATATTGCTATGGTGAAACGTGGACTGTGGCAGTCATCTGTTTTTGCAGTGAGTGCCCAGTCTCTGACTACCCCTTATGGGATACAGTCGTGATCTTATGTATGTATGTATGTATATTTTGAATTTTCTCGGCGCCCTTTAATATTCGATGGCATGTATGTGATAACCCTGTGAGACCGGAGGAGCAAATTAGATTTTTTTTTTAATTTGAAATGACGACAAAACGAGCAAGAGATGATCTGATGGTAAGTGCAATGTCTGCCCATAACAAATGTGTCACCCAGAAAATTTCTGTGTGACACCACAATGCGCTCGTCACCCTGAGACATCAGATCTTAAGTCTCACATGCCCAGTAATTACACTAGCTCTCAGTGCGCTTCAGACCGAAACACAGTAATGTTTGCACACTACTGCTTCACGGCAGAATAACTGGCCCTGGGGTGGTACCTACCTAGACGGATTCCTGCATAGGAATCCTACTACCAGATGTATTGTAGTATACGAAATTTTAGGTTACTAGATAAGAATCGAACTTTTCTATCTACTGCATTGTTACAGTTGTTACGTAAAGGAAGGAAAGTTCATTTGCTAATATACATACATACATACAATCCCATATAAGCGTAGACATAGACGTGGAGTACGTCGTTAAAATAGAATTTATCGAATCTTTAATTTTAGGGCACTAATTTTAGTATTTATTTCTATCGGCTCGGTTGGCGCAGTGGCTAAGCCCTTGGCTTCTGCGCCGCGGGTCGCGGGTTCGATTCCCGCACGGGACAGATATTTGTATGGCCTACATATAGTTGTTCCGGGTCTGGGTGTTTGTGCATGTGGAATTTGTGTCTGTAAAACGCACCCACGACACAGGAGAAATCCTACTGTGGGGCTTTAAAAAAAAATTGTTTATTAGTATGTGTATTGTTAAAACTATTTCAACAGACACACACACTTGTCTATTTTTTCGATAATAATTTGAAATGTCAATCACTATTGTTAGATGTCAAAACGGTCATCATAGCGTGCCGCTAGTTTAACAGTTACTACGCTTCAAGTTCGTCAAATCATTATCAACATATCAGTCGTATGACTAGTCCCCTGCTGAACATAGGTTTCCCCATAGATTACCACAAAAATTTTTAATCCCAATTTTGGGGGGGTTTTGCCATATTTGCTACGCATGGCAGCTGGGTTGGAAACCACAATTTTTTTTTATTATAGAAGAGGGGGCAGTCGAGCAAGCGGCTCACCTGATGTTAAGTGATCGCCGCCGCCCATGATGTTATATGTTTATTCAGATGTTACAGGAAGACGTTGTTGCCCATCTCCAGGTTTTAATTTTCCCTCTGACGACGTTTACGACTGCCCACGAGACGAGATGAGGTGGTAGATTCTCTTGTGCCGCCACCACCCAGCTTGGTATCGAATGATTGCGTATTTGTTTACAGAGCTCAATGTTGCTGCACCCTGGGCGTGGCGTGGGGTCCGGAGTGCGAGCTGTGCCCGCTGCCCGGCACGCCGGAGCGCCTGGAGCTCTGCTCGCGCTCCAACCTCATCGGCGGCGGCGGAGGAGTGGTCGGCGGCGGCGACAGCTCGCTGCCGGACGTGCTGGCCGACGTGGACGAGTGCGCCGCCATGCCCGGCTTGTGCGCGCCCGGCAGATGCGTCAACACCATCGGCAGGTACGTCAACCCCATCGGAAGGTACGTCGACCCCATCGGCGGGTACGTCGACCCCATCGGCAGATACGTCAACCCCATCGGCAGGTACGTCAACCCCATCGGCAGGTACGTCAACCCCATCGGCAGGTACGTCAACCCCATCGGCAGGTACGTCAACCCCATCGGCAGGTACGTCTACTCAATCGGCAGGTACGTCAACCCCATCGGCAGATACGTCAACCCCATCGGCAAGTACGTCTGCCACCCGCAGCTTTGGCTAGGTAGTAACTGTTGTGCGGCCAAATATCGCGACAAAACCAAAGAGCGATAGTCAAAATGCAAAATGAAAACTACATAAAACATACATACAGTCACCGCCGTACCGATCACACTCGTAGCCCACTGTTCGCCCTGCGGGGAACGAGACCGTGACGGGTGGCAAACCACTTCGCTGCCATTTTGGTACATTATTGTGGAGTCAAGAACTTCTTACTCCCCATTGCGTTCCCATGACCAGTATACTGACAGCATTGCATATTATGGTGTTATTCTGCACGAACTAAAAGCTGACCGTAACGTACAAGTTTACACGTACGCATGTTGGTTAAAATTTTCGAGATTTGTGCAAATTGCGTTTGCACAAGTTTACACGTGCGGAATGCCTAACCGATTTTGGCGCTATATATATAAGGGTTAAGGTAAGGGTTCGAATACCCAGTCGGCGCCAACATTTTCTGTTAAAACGCAAATTGTAATATTTATGATTGTATTGTTTTTATTGTAGGAAGTGTACGAAACGAGCAAAACATTCATCTGGTGGTAAGTGCAACGTCCGCCCACAACAAATGCTGTGTCACTCAGAATATTTCTGTGTGACACCACACTGCGCCCTTCACCCTGAGACATCAGTTCTTAAGTATCAAATGCCCAGTGATTCCGGGAATCCGTCTAGGCAGGTACCACCCCAGGGTCAGTTATTCCGCCGTGAAGAAGTAGTTTGCAAACGTTACTGTGTTTCGGTTTGAAGGGCACTGAGAGCTAGTGTAATCACTGGGCATATGAGACTTTGCAACTAATGTCTTAGGGTGATAAGCATAGTGTGGTGTCACACAGTTATGTTCTGGGTGACACAGCATTTGCTATGGGTAGGCGTTGCACCATCAGGTGAACGTTTCACTCGTTCCATCACTTTCATCCTAGTTTCATCCTATAGTCTTTTCATCGATTTTCAAATCACAACGATTCCAAAGAAGTTCTCAGTTCAAAATAGCACAATTGGATTGTTACGTTCCCAGTTTCCGTTGCGTGTGCGGGCGCGGCTACAAGGCGGCGGGCGAGATCTGCGCGGACGTGGACGAGTGCAGCGTGCGGCCGCCGCCCTGCGAGCAGCTCTGCAAGAACAACGAGGGCTCCTACGAATGCCTCTGCCGCTCCGGCTACGAGATCGACGAGGACGGCGCCAACTGCCAGGACGTCGACGAGTGCGAGAAGGGGACGCACACGTGCCAGCAGATCTGCTCCAACACCGACGGATCCTTCGAGTGCTCGTGCCAGGAAGGATACGAGAAGAGAGGAGATGCTTGCGTTGGTAAGAACATACATACATTAACATATATTTCATCTTTCTCCCATATACACATACCTAAAAGTGTGACTCAAAAAACTGACATAGAATTCCATAAACTTGTCAAGAAGACATTATTGGAAAAAGCGTATTATAAAGTAGATCATTACATAGAGGACAGAGATGTTGTGTGGAATTTTGACTTTGACTTTGATATAAGGGTTAGGCAGAGGCCACTCATGTAGGCCAATTTTCGCGTAACGCTGCGCGATGGGTAGCGAAGCACGTCGTCGCCATTTTGGTTCGTATCAGAAGATTCTAACACCCAATTGCGTTCCCACGAGCAGTATTGTGACGGCATTGCATGTTATGGTGATATTCTGCACGAATCAAGACTGTCCGTACAATACTTTAGTCGCCTCTTACGACACCACGTGCTATGATAGCATTAAGAATTCTCTAACGGCTCCACAACTAGGGTTGCCACATAACTGGTAAAATAAGTAAAGCCCTAGAATTATGCGTGGTCGATTTTCGTTAAGAACTCTAAATTAAGGTCGATTGTGGTGCGGTTGCCGACATGTACCATGAGAACCGTCTGCTCGTGAAGTTTTGTAAAAATTGACAAGTATATTGGCAAGTATGTTTGAAGGAACAATTACTGTACTCTGTTACGTGGGGTACGTCGTGAAATTAAAATTTATCGAATCTTTAATTTTAGGGCACAAAATTAATTTACTTTTGTTCTCCTTTAGTTTTTTATATAAGTCTGCATATCAGGGGTGCTCAAACTTGAACTGTGATCTACCTCAATATTGTTAGACTACGATCGATCTACTCTTAGGGGCTGCAAGTATGTGTGATGCGGGATTGTCGTCTAGGCCGTATGATAGATATAACATTTCAGACCAAAACACGGCAATATTTGCACACTACTACTTCACAGCTTCACAGCAGAAAAACTGGTCCTGCGATGGTACCTAGAGGGATTTCTGCACAAAAATTCTACCACTAGTAAAATAATAATTTGAAAAGTGTCTCATAATTATTGTCAGATGTCAATGCTGGTAGCTGAGGTTAGCTTATTTACAATTACCTCAATTACAATATGTAATCTGGATATGGAAAGCTTATTCACTTAGATTTGATATGAATTCATTAACCATTTATTTTTAATTTAAGTTTAATTTAAGATATATTTTAATAGTTAGCACCTGCTACATATTTGTCACCATCGGCCATGGTAGACAATGCCTTATGACATTAAGTCCGCCCATTGTAACCTTTTTTAAGGTGTCGATATAGTATAGATGCATCGGTCCCGAGCCACCTGTATGCATCGACTTCCCGCAAAACCGTGCAGTTCTTCGCTCCAGTCTAGTGGGGGGTCATCTATCCCGTCTATGTATAAATAAATCAAACGATGATGTGTGCAGACATCAACGAGTGCCACGAGGAGGGCGTGTGCCCGGCGCCGGGCAAATGCGTGAACCTGCTGGGCTCGTACCGCTGCGTGTGCCCGCGCGGCTTCCGGCTCGAGCTGGGCGGCGCGCGCTGCCTGGACCGCGACGAGTGCGACGAGGGCCGCTGCCAGGCGCCCTGCAGGAACTACGCCGGCGGCTACCGCTGCGACTGTCCCGCAGGTCGGTGCACACTTCGCAGCTTCTTTTTTGTGCATAGCATGTTTTTTTTTTAATTTTCTAAAGTGACGAAACGAGCAAGACGTTCACCTGATGGTAAGTGCAATGTCTACTGTATATTATTTTTTACGGCAGGGACGGTGCGGTCGGGCGGCGGCGCGTGCGTGCCGCAGGACGCGTGCGGCGCGGGCCCGTGCGGCGCGGCGCCGTGCTTCCCGATGGGCGCCGCCTACCGCTGCGGCTGCCCCGCCGGCTACGGCTGGGACGCCGGACACGGAGTCTGCTTGCAGGTCAGCCCTACTTCTTCCACTTTACTCGGGCTTTCACGGATTCCATTTACTGGTGGGAGGATTCCTATGCAGAAATCCGTCTAGGTAGGTACCACCCTAGGGCCGAAAAAAAAACTGTGACCTAGCGTAATCACTGGGCATACGAGACTTAAGAACCTATGTCTCTGGGTGATGGGCACAAGTTTGGTGTCACAGAAATTTTCTGGGTGACTCAGCATTTGTTATGGGTAGACGTTGCACTAACCTTTAGATGAACGTTTTGATCGTTTCATCACTTTATGCAACAATAAAAAAAGAACGGCCGAGTACGGAGCACGATGTTGCAGCTGGCGATGTCTCGGTGCTACCAGCCTTTACTTTGCACTGCGACCTCTGTAAACATATAAGTTATATTGGACTAACAAGGGTCGCTCGCAGCGATTCGAGGCGATTGGGACTAAAGAACGTTGAAACATTGACTTGAATCGCCGTCGGTAAGTGCGCTGTTTGCAGGTGCACAATACAACTTCTTTTTATAAATGGGAAACTTCTCCGTGGATACACGCCTAGCAAGGGGAGCAGCAGAAAGCTCTGAAGTGGTTTCTTTTAGTGTAGATTACTTTTTGTGTAGATAAGAGTCACGGGATCTTCTTTTTGAATGCAACTGTACCCTGAAGACCTCTCCATCGTTTGATTAGTGACAGTACAATGACTCAAGATCACTTCGAGTCGTTGTCTTTCTCGAGGTCGCTGTATTGAGCGTTTGTCAGCAGTCTGTGGTTAACGCAAAGTTAAAAGGTTAGCAAAAAAACGCAAGCGTGGTTAGTCTAAATATAAACCGCGTGGCCTAATTGTTAAAATAATAAATAACCTAACCTAACTACTGCGCCGCGGGTCCTGGGTTCGATACCCGGTTCCGGCATCTCTCAAACTGAATTACAATTTTAAGTGGTAATTTACCACGTGTTTAGTAGTGAAAGAAAATATCGTGATGAAAGCCTGTCGAAACGTGAAATCCGCCATTTCGCATAAATAGCGGATTCTAACCAGCTCCTTAACGCTCACTAAAATGGGAGAACTGTACCCAGCAGTAGGTCATTAATGAGCTGTTACTTTTTGTCTTACCTGTTGACATTTTTTTAAAGTAGGTAATGAAAGTTAGGTTCCATCAGTCACTCGAATCAAAATCTCTCGTTACAGTATTAATACTAATTTACAAATTATAGTGAATTGGACTTGTAAGTACAGTGAACAGTTGTAACTATATTGATGCCTTGATTCTAATGGAATCTTCGCGTCGCTCGGCTGGCGCTGCTTATATACCAGCGGAGTTCATTTGTCCCTTGTTTCTAGAATCGTCGTCCATGGGGTGGTCTGATACCGTCTTCTTTGATTATTATTCCGTTGATTCACAGATCATAACAATCAGTCATTATGCTGTCTTAACGTTCCTTTGTTCAACTCTTTTCAACAACTCTATCGCGTGTTATTTTATTTTTCAAGTACCTTGTTGACGCAAGTTGACGCGCGTACTATTAAATTTATGACCAACACCAGTCCTCTGAGCTACCACGAACCTCAACGTTGTTTGTTGTATTCTTAAATGTTTATTTCCTTCCTAACTTAAGAAGACCTCAACCAGACGTCAACTCGATCAAAGTAAAAAATGTCTCACTTCATTTCTTGATCTAAAAAAGCGTTAGACACCGTATCTGTACTCACTGTTGGGCAGAAGCTAGAAATAATTGGAATAAGAGGAAACTCCTTGAATCTTTTGGAGGACTATCTAAGTGGTAGAAAACAAAGAGTTAAAATAGGAGACTTTATTAGTTCTGGTTTAGAGGTAAAATTTGGCGTTCCCCAAGGCAGTATTCTTGAGCCTACTTTATTCTTAGTATATATTATGACTTGTGCAATATTAAACTTGACCATGGATATACCATTTATTGAAATTTAATGTTCTTTAAGCCTTACTGATTTTTTACTGAGTTACTTTATTCCACTTGTCAGCTATTAGCTGTAAGAAAATTATATATACTTCAGCTAGTTCTGAAAAAACATACATACCTATGACTCTAAAATTAATAATAAAAGAAGATTGGATATAGATGATAAATACTCAGTAAAAACCAAATTTGCGAAACATCATTTTAGCAGACAATCAGTTCATATAATAATATTGTTAGTAAATCACTTCACATTTATCCACAGAAATATTATCAATGTAAAATATTAATGGCCGAATGGCTGATAAAACATAGTTATAATGACGTGGAGAGTCTCATTTAATTTCAATCGAATTGAATTTCTATGGTTTTGACTTAGATTTTGAAATGCGCACACTATAAAGCACATTAAATGTGTTATTGATTAGTAGTTAAAGCAATATGTTTTTTTTATTCTGTAATCTTAATACGTGTGTTATGAAGAGTGGGGCCGCCTGGCACAAGTGGCTTTACCACTTAAAAGGTGGACCTAATCAAATTGTAATTATGTAAAAAAATATTTCAGAAAAAATAAAGTTTTTAAAGTTTTTTAAAGAAGAGTCCCCTGGTGGTTATTATTAATCTGTCTAGGTAGGTACCACAGCAGTGCTATTGTTTCCTGACGCGCACTGAGAGCTAGTGTAATTACTGGGCATGTAAGATTTAACAACTGGTGCCACAGGGTGCGGGCGCAGTGTGGTGTCCAGAATGGTTCCTGGGTGACGCAGTATTTGTTATAGGCAGACGTTGCACATCGCGCTGTGTGGTGGCAGATTAAGAGAATTTGCCACTCCGTCTCATCACGTGGGTGTCGTAAAAGTGGGAAGAGGGAAAATAAACACCAGGAGATGGGCAGCAGCATCTTCCTGGAACATCTAAATAAATAAATCGTTATCTGAATAAACAAAATAAGAGCTACAAACTATTGTGGCAATATGTGGGAGAAGCCTTTGTTCAGCAGTGGTGGTTTTTCAGTTGGAGAACATTTTGCTCTTGGTGACTTCCTTCCATAAAAGAACCAAGGTTGTTTTACAGTTGGCCGGCGGTTGTGCGACTGCAAGTTGTTTGTTCGGTTGCACTACATTCGGTGAATCGTACCAGTGCGGATGCCCGGCCGGTTACCAGCTGGTGGGAGCTGGTCATTGCCTCACGGCGCTAGATGGCGCTTTACCACCGGACGATATCGGAGACGCGCCCGTGTTCCCCGTCAGGGACCAGTATAAGATCGGTGGAAAGAACGAGCTGATATCTACAGAGGGATGCTTCAGTTGCAAGGTTTGTTTATTAGTTTCTATGATGTAATATTTTCCTTATTTGCATATAGTTTTGAAGTATATCAACATACATACATACAGTCACGCCTCTTTCCCATTGGGGTAGGCACACATTTTTCCCTTCTGCTGCTCTCATTTGCGTTTTCATATACGCTCGTCGATTGCGGGTACTTTTGACGTGACTTTTCCCCAAAAGGCCTCAGATCTGATCGTGATACGTACGTCTAGGTCGACCCTTACCGGCTTCTCCGTATATTAACTTGGTTAATTAATAAACTTTACGAATACAACAAAATATAAGTTAAAAGAAACATAATGCCTACATGCGCACTTTGCGTTTATATCTGAGTCATAAAATAGCCGTGATCCGATGCTGATAACAGTGCAACCAATTATTTAGTAAAATTCGCGGACAAACGAAATCACAAGAGAAATGACAATTCCTGGATCTTATGAACTTCGTCCGTTTTTCTTCCCTGATAAAAGCATCCTTATAGGTGGTTCAAACCGCCGTCTGAAACTGGAGGTCTATTGTGTAACTCTGGTTGCTTTCGTGATCGGTTTCATTTGATCCCATTAACCAGACTATTACAATGACATAGATGATGACTATTAGAATGAGCTTCATACGCCAGAATAAAACCGATCATGAAACCAACCAGAGCTACAAAATAGACCTACTGGAAGTATATTGTGTAACTCTGGTAGGTTTCGGGATCGGTTTCATATGATCCCATTAACCAATGAATGAGCTTCAAATGTCAAAAAAAACCGATCACGAAAGCTACCGGAGTTACACAATAGACCTCCTAGTCTCTGTTGGATCTTAACGTTAAAGATTTTAAATATAAAAAAGGCTTAACATAGTTCAATACTAATTACAGGTGAATGGCCGTCATAGAAGAGCTCCTGAAGAGGGAATTGTTTTTGCCAATGGTACAACATACGTGAGAAGGCGCAGGAGGCGCAGCAGGCGTAAGTTTCTTTTGTCTATGTTTGTCCCGCGTAATTATAAAAAATACGTTCGGTGGTAGGATTCCTAAGTATGAATACGTCCAGGTAGATTGGTACCTATTTTTATTTTTGCAGTGTTTCGGTCTGAATGGGACTGAAAGCGAGTGTAATCACTGGGCATTTGAAACTTAGGAACTGATATCTCTGGGCGCAGTGTGGTGCCACCACAGGAATGTTCTATGTGATACAGAATTTGTTATGGTACTGTTATCGGTGTACTTACCATCAGGTGAACAATTTGCTCGTCTTATTTATTTATCAGTTTTAAAAATTAGAGTGAAAAATATTGATTCTTCAATGTTCTCTATAATCTATTCATTTCAGCTTGAGACAAAGTATAACCAATAAAAACAAGGTTTCCCGGACGTTTGTTTCACTGTTTTTTTTATTATTTAATGTACACAATAATACCGTGTGCGTGGTGGCGGCTTAAGAGAATGTACAACCTCATCTCATCCCGTGGGTGTTGTAAAAGTCGACTGAGGGATAATGAAAACCGGGAGATGGGCAGCAGCATCTTCCTGGAGGATTTCAATTAATAAACTGCGGTTGCCAACCCGCCTGTCAAGCGTGACAAGTATGGCAAAATCCCCCAAAATGAGACCTACAAACTTTTACGACTTACAAAGCTTTGATTAAATAATATTTAATAATAATTTTCCACAGGTCGTCGTTCAATTCTTGAGCCTGAAGCGGAGCTGATAGTAGTGACGGCGACACCGAAACAGACTTGGGGACGGGCGCCATTGCTCCGTCTGGTCCCGGCCGAAGGCGGCGCGAAACCACACTACCGTATCGCGTATGGAGACGACAACAAAGACTTCATACTCTCCAAACGGGACGGCGCTTGGGCTCTAAGATTAAGGAGACATCTCAGAAATCAAGCAGTGATGGAGCGACAGCTGGAACTGGAAGCCCGCTTCGTTCCCGTGCCGGAGACGGGGAGGAAGAGGAACAGGAGGCAGGTCGACGAGGACATTCCGTCGCCATTACGACTCTACGTTTCCATACATATTGCGCCGCCGAAACGTTGATTTGCGATCGTGTGCTGAGACTTACTTAGATTTCACCAGTTGTACATAGCTTGTATTTGTTATAAATCCCCACTGCCACAGTGACGCGAGTCTGAACACTGCCATTTTTTATCTGTAGTACGAATGACAGCTGTCACTTTATGATTACTGCCATTTTTTATCTGTCTTACTAATTACAGCTGTCAATTTATAGTACTGCCATTTTTTATCCGTCGTACGAATGACAGCTGTCAATTTATAATTACTGCCATTTTGTAACTGTCGTGAGAATGACAGCTGTCAACTTTTATTTCATATTTTACTCTGAATGCGAGCATTTTTATCTGTTTGGTTTTTTTTTAAAAAATGAGTTGTTTGTCTCACTGCATACGAACGAAGATTGTGTTTTTTTATCGTTAGACTGGTTTTGTAATGTGCATTGCAATGTTTTGAGCACAATTTTGTGCAATTCTCTAATAATAACAGCAATTACTTGGTTTCTTTTATGAATTTAAGTTCTCATGTTTTTATTAAAAATGTTTTTGAAGGCCATATTTAAAAAAAAATATTTTTAAAGTACGATACGATAAGTATATGATCGCCGCGTGATTCGTTGCGAGTCCGAGGCGATCTCGTTGGCAGTATTAAAATTATGTGTGAGGTGATTGAGTGCATAATATATAGGTATAACCAACGATTGATATCGATATATCGATATTTAAATTATCGATCATATACAACTCGATTTCGATTGGTTAAGTTATAGTGATCACTGCAATAATTAGGATTTTTTTAAGTAATCTGAGGAAATAAATTTATTTTAATTATAAACTACCGTCTTTCGATACTTACTAACAATTACTTGTATCACTTTATAATTATGTTAAAGGGAAAATATCTAGTTTTCCCTCTCTAATACGGCCATATTGCATGCTATTTAAGTTTGAATTACATTCTATTCAGTACTCTGACATTAGAGTCTTGAAAATAGTATGTTTTTTGTTAAACTAGTTGTTTCCCGCGTTTTCACCCGCATAAAATTCGCAATTAAAACCCGTATAAAATCATCGCAAATGTTTGTATTCATATCTTCCGAACCCTGAAACATCGAAATGGAACATACACGAAAACTTATATTAAAATTCTCGTTTTAAACTCTAAGATTTTCATTGAAATCCGTTGAGCCGCTTCGGCGCCTATTCGAGACAAACTTTCAGATAGACAGACAAAACATTCTGTAAACGGTAATTTATGATTAGGCATAAATAGCAGTTTTCTCGTAAATTTTGACTTTTATTTTGAAATCACAGACAGACACTTCAATTTTGATTATTGGTATCAAGATATGAAGCCGACTACAGTTAAGTGAAGGATATAATGCCATTACCAATTTCGCCATATTTAAGTGCATAGATATATTTCTAAACGCATAACACAATAGCGTAAAGGGAATTATTTATTTGACATTTGGCGCCAACTCAAAAAGTGGCGGTAATTTTGTAATTTCTGTGTATATTCTGAGTTTCGATAATCAATATTGATAGTTTCTTATGCTGGAAGTGCCACCGAAAGTGTACAGTGATTGGAAAATTCAATTTTATACCAAAATTGCACTTTTCATTTTGTCTCCACCAGTCCAGCAAATCTTCAGTAAAAGTCAACAATCATTTTACTATCGATGAAAATTTTGAAGTCTTGTCACTTGAAGTTTGTATATCTGGATATGTTACTTGACACTGGAAAATAGTTTGACTGTTTCCATAATTCAATATTTATTTTTTAATCGCTATTTCGACACAACAACGCCCGGCTCCTATTCACAAAACGGGACGTTTTCCTTACGACCTGTTAAATAAGCTACGAATAGTAAGTCAGAACCGTTCCTATAATGACACATGACTTGAACAAGTTGAAACGAGGCGTTACGCAGCAACGCCTCGTTACTTGTAGTAAAGAAACGAATAGTAATATATAGCAATAACTTTTCGTTTAATATAGGAACCGGGCGTAAGTCTACTTTTATTTTTATATTTGCCTTTATTAATGCTTTTCGATCGTTTATAACTGATATTAAAGCAACGCAATTGATTCTATTTTATTTTTGTAAATATGTGTATACAGAATAATATAACTGTGGTTTATAGTTCATAGTGTTTAACTTAGTTTTTAAGCAGCAGTGGACTTTGAAATTAATAAATTTCTAATAATAAAGTCTCGCATTTTTATTTAAAGACACTTTTAATCACCCAGTTTTCCGCAGTATACATATTGTTTTTATTCTACCCCTTATGGGATACAGCCGTGATCTTATGTATGTATGTATATTTATTACTTTTTGGCTTATTATTGCCAAGGGAAAGGGTAGCTACCCGCCAGATCGAATGGTCTGATCTGGGGAGGACGTCTCCTCCAACTAGCAATTTAGATGTTGTATATATAGTTCGCATCTCAGAAAACTATCATAGCGCGATTATGGACGTATGGGAATATTTCTTGAGATTCTCATGTGGCGACATAGATGTCGCTAACTTAACTCGTGGTTACTGGACGGATTCCTATGCAGGATCCGTCTAAGTAGGTACCACCTCAGGCCAGTTATTCTGCCGTGAAGCAGTAGGGTGCAAACATTACTGTTTTGATCTGAAGGGCACTGAGAGCCAGCGTAATCACTGGGCATATGAGACTTAAGAACTTATGTCTCAAGGGTGATGGGCGCAGTGTGGTGTTACACATAAATTTTCACGGTGACACAGCATTTGTTATGGGCGGATGGTGCAATAACCATCAGGTTTTTTGTTTATTTTTATTTTTCTAAAGTGACGGAACGAGCAAAACGTTCACCTGATGGTAAGTACAACGTCTGCCCATAACAAATGCTGTGTCACCCACAAAATTACTCTGTGACACCACACTGCGCCCGTCACCTTGAGACATCAGTTCTTAAGTCTCATTTGCCCAGTGATTACGCTAGCTCTCAGTGCCCTTCAAACCGAAACACAGTAATGTTTGCACACTACTGCTTCACGGCAGAATAACTGGCCCTGGGGTGGTACCTACCTAGACGGAATCCTGTATAGGAATTCTACCACCAGTGAAAACCGGTGAACGTTTTGCTCGCATCGTCACTTTTAGAATAAAAAAAATTGCTGTGATCACGTGGCCTTGTAGCTGTGATAGCTCAGGGACCGGGCGCTTGCCTTAAATTTAATAGTACACGAGTGTTTTTGGGTTCAGAGATTACCATCAACATTCAAGCTCACACCAGTTCACTGCTGAACCTAGGCCTAAACCCACAGGCTGCCACAAAACACGGTCCTGAGCCACCTGCATCAATCGACCTTCCGCAAACCGTGCAGATCGTCACTCCATCTAATGAGGAGTCGCTCTACATTGCGTTTGCTGGTACGAGGTTGCCTCTCTAAAACGTTTCTTTCTCATCGGTTAGTTGGTCACCTTACTAAAACTTAGGGCTATGTTAGTTACTTTAATTCTCCTGCCGATACCATCGTTACGGATTTTATCTCGCTGAGCAACACCGAGCACCGAGTTCTTTCATAGGTTCAGAGATTTATATCTCCTAATATTATATTTATCGATCAAAGAATGATAAATAAATATTTGGAATTAAAAACAGATATTTGTACATTAAGTATTTAATACTGAAAGTTTACAAATTCATAATACTATTGATGAATATCGAAGTTTTAATTTTATTTAATTACTAACAAAAAATAATGATTTCTTAAATTTACACGAACACTACACATTTAAATGAAACTAATTTTACGGATTTTATCGCGTTTAATTTGACTATTTATAACCCGACGTTTTGAGTGCTTTTCAGCACCCATGGTCACGAGGGGACTGAGGTGACAGATGTCCTGATGTCATAGTTAACCCGGAGTACCTTCAGCTTTTCATTTATTATTTTTAGTCCGATCTACGCAGAAAGAGCTAACTGTATCTTGAAGTCTTGCAGTGATATGCTTAGTTTTTGATTTAATTTTATTAATTATAGGATCCCCAGCTGGTGGTAATACTCAACCATCTTCTCTATCAAAATTAGGATGTTTTTTAATTTCAATAGCCTCGCGAATCATCCTTGGTAGGAATCGGTGTTCTTTTGCGAGGATTTTTGGTTTATCAAATCTGATGTAATGGTTGGGATGATCCAGAACATGGTCACAGACTGCAGACTTCCTGGAGCGACGATGCTTCACGTCAGCTGTATGTTCTTTTACGTCTGACCCCATATCCAGTAGGTGGTCGCTCTTCACTGCGCTTGCCGGTACGAGAAACTGCTGCTCGAGAAATGTCAAGTAGTGCCTAATTTACAAACATATTTTTTTGTGAAAATAATATGCGAAAGAGGTTATTTAACAATACTAAAATATAGGTAATGTATAGAGAGTGCAGAGAAAGAAAATTGTTTTCTGTCAAAACAAATTGTCAAAATGTCATTAATACTAATTCCTCTGGTGAGAGTAAGCAAATAAATAAAATTTTCGCATTGCCATCTAGATCGTAAATGGATTGCTAATTAAATTGCAAGACTACGAACACGCAAGATGTCAAATAAAGAAAAGAAGGAGGAGTTTTCTTGTGAGTTGTACAGCAACAAGTTCTTTATGCTGTGTTTGGCTGGAGGCGCTGTAGCGTGTGGAACGACCCATACTTTCGTCACCCCTCTAGACCTGGTCAAATGTCGGCTCCAGGTCGATCCAGCCAAGTACAAATCTATTTTTAAAGGTTTCGGTGTATCGTACAGGGAAGGAGGACTGTCCAATTTGGTCAGAGGTTGGGCACCAACCTTTTTCGGCTATTCGTTACAAGGTGCTGTCAAGTTTTCTGGCTATGAGTACTTCAAGTATAAATTTTCGGGGATGATCGATGAGGAGTCCGCTTATTTGTATAGAACTTATTTATACCTCGCCGCGGCAGCGTCTGCAGAATTATGTGCGGATGTGTTCTTGTGTCCTTACGAAGCTACTAAGGTGCGAATTCAAACTACACCGGGTTACACTTCACAGATGAGAATCGCCATGCCCCACATGCTCTCAACAGAAGGATTCGGCGTCTTCTACAAGGGACTTGTGCCTCTGTGGGCACGTCAGGTGCCGTACACTATGATGAAATTCGCTTCTTTTGAAAAGACGCTCGAATATCTTTACGCGAAGTTAGTTCCTAAGCCAAGAAGTGAGTGCACCAAGGGTGAGCAGCTCATAGTGACTTTTACTGCTGGTTATATCGCCGGGGTACTTTGCGCGATTGTTTCTCACCCAGCGGACACAATCGTATCCAAGTTGAACAAAGACCCAGGCTCTACAATAGGAGGGATTTTTTCGGAGGTGGGTTTGATTGGAATATGGCGTGGTTTAGTCGCTCGAATAATTATGATTGGAACGTTGACGGGTCTGCAATGGTTCATCTATGATGCTTTCAAAGTGTATACAAATATGCCCCGTCCGCCCCCTCCAACGATGCCACTGTCACTCAGAAAGAAGATGGAAGGCAAGAAATAAATTAGCTTTTTGAAGGCTAAATATCGAAATTCACGTATTATAAATGCTTCTTAATAAAGAAATATTTAAAACAATTTCTTTAGCTTTCTTGTGATTCTTCTTATTAAGGCCGTCGCACACCTTACCGACTCCCACTCGACTCAAAGTAAAGCATTGAAATATGAGCTTTAAATCATCATCATCATTTCACTAGTCCACTGCTGCACGTAGGCCACCCCCATTGATTACTACAAAAGTTTGGAGCTCTCATTTCGGGAGGATTTTAGCATAGTTGCCACGCTTGGCAGGCGGGTTGGCAACCACAGTTTATTTATTTAGATGTTCCAGGAAAATGTCATCTCCTAGTTTTTATTTTCGTCGATATTTACGGTACCCACGGAATGAGATGGGGTAGTAGATTCGCTAAAGCCACACGGCCAGTTTTATATGGAACCGTATAATTTAGAGAGGATGGATGAAAGAAGATTGACGAAACAGATGAGGCGAGAAATTCCTTAGCCAACCTGACCCTTTCGCGGGTCAGGAGTAAACTTATCTAATCGCTGAATCGCGGATCTTCGTTATCAGGCTCCTTAGAGAATAAAGACATAACCCTTACTCAAGAAGTCGGATTGGTTATCCGATTGTGGATCAGTACCAGAGCTTTGTGATCTGGATATTCATTTCATCGGTCTGGATATTTTAGGTCTTCATCAGTCATCGCTTTTAAGCTAATAATTTCATCGACTGATGAATTTTCTGATGGCGTCACCATACCAGAAAGCGTTCCTTAAATTTACGATAAGTATAAATTCCTGATAGAGATATGTCATAGTTAAAGTTTATACGGAGTACGGAGAAGCGTGGAAGTTTAAGTGTATACATATTATTTCGCAAATGTATTTTTCGTCGATATGAAATATCTCCCTTGAAATTAAAATCAATGTATAGTACGCCATTTCGTGGATTATTTTTCCCTCTTACGATTAATAAGTAAATAATACGAAAAATAATAGGTATTGTTAAAAAAAAATATTGAAAAGATTGAATTAATTAATTTAAATGTAGAAATCGCCAACTGTTGACAATCTCTTCAATATGCAACACAGCTGTTGGTTGGAGTTGTTTTCATTATTTAAAGAAGGTAGATGGCGCCAAAGGTCAAGCTTATATTACGAATAAAATGAAATCAATTAAATAAGTAAATAAAAAAGTTTACTTGTGTACTGCGCCTTCGGCCATTTGCTCGAATCCCAAAAATTGTTACTTTCCAGGTTTAATTGCATTGTGCTTGTTCCCGTGTCTATGACACTGCATCCTAGCCCATCGAAATCGATCGATCCTAGCGATCTTATCACATTAGTGTTACATCGGGCGTGGGAGGTTAAGACGATTGAGTGCCTCGAGTGGTTGCGCGTACACTTGTAGAACTATAATATCTCTTGTGCAGCTGATAGCTTTTGACAGTAGGACATCATTCTAAGCTGTCATATATACCGATTAACGACCGCGTGGCCTAGTGGTCGGACTACCTGACTTCTACTCTACTTCTCTTAATTTGTGCTAAAACATAAATTGTTGGTTTTCGGGTCTGGTTGTGTTGTGATTGTCCCCGTGTTTCTGACACTGCATCCTAGCCTACCTCCGATCTTATCGCATCAGCGTTACATCGGGCGCGGGTAGGTTGGGACGAGTGAGTGCCTCTGTGTTTGCGCGTACACTTGTGGCACTATAATATCTCCTGCGCAGTTGATGGTTCTCGACAGTAGTCGGCAGTTGTTGCCGTGGTCGAAATCGGCTAGGAGAAGCTAGATTCATTCTTAATCAACATTTGAACATGGATTTCTGGTATGTTCGAAATGCATTACTAACTCTTCACCAAATTTAATGGGAAACAGGCTATGAAAATGTAATTTCGAATTAACCGATTATCGAAAACGAGTTGGAAATTCCGGATATAATAGAAAACGGACACAAAAAATACAGCCACAAAAGTACCTTATCTTTGAAATAGGTTCAAAATGGAAATAAGAACAGGAATTGATAATATGAATAAGAAACAACAATATAAAAGTACAGTCCGTAGTATAAAGTGGGTGGCCCTTTCATTTATCGCGTGCGACACTAAGTCCTTGTCCGGTCAGCAATAACAATAATATGAGGATCTATCCCGACATCGCGACCCAGCCAGGAGATACATCCGCAACGTAACATTGGCTTGACCTTAGCCACAGAGTAAGTAGTAAGCGATGGAGTGATATTATATCTATTCTTTCAAATCCAATTTTAGAGGCTGCTTGTATTTTTTTTTTATGGAAGAGGGGGCAAACGAGCAAGCGTATCACCTGATGGTAAGTGATCACCGCCGCCCATGAACATCTACAATACCAGAGGAATAGCAGATGTGTTGCCGGCCTTTGAAAAAGGAATAGGCTCTTTTCTTGAAGGTCCCTAAGTCGTATCGGTCCGGAAAAACCGCTGGCGGCAGCAGATTCCATAAAGTGCTTGTGTGTGGCAGAAAATTATGCGAATAGCGCACTGTACTTTAACGTCAACCATCAAGGTGGTGACGATGGAATTACTGAATTACTGCTTTACCACAGCAATCTGCATATCTGAAGAACAAAAATAATTTGAAGACGTAAAATCCAACAACCCGCTTTGGAGCGGCGTGGTGGACCCATCTCGGCTCCAAAACCCTTTTAGAAATGATAGGAGACATTTGTATGCTCTGTCATTTGGAATAGGACACTTATAGGCTGTTTTGTTTTTACATTTATAAATATTTATCTTCCCTAAGCGCGCAAATCAGTCGCCAAGCTATTGCACCAATCCAGTCGACATTGTCATTGTAAATATAATAAATATATTTAAAAAACATTCTAAGTCAAAGTCAAAATTTCTTTATTCAATTTAGGCTTGTTTAAATCTCTTATGAACGTCAAAATCTACACCGGTTCAAAAAATGACCTTTTCAGAGAAGAACCGGTAACAAACTCTGGGGTCTTTCTATATTCAATGCCATATTACATAATGTCATTTATAGATTACAGAAATAATTACATCAAAGATTTAGTAGCCAGGGGGTTTGCCAGTGCAGAGTTTGAGTTATTTCCACACATCTTTGTTCTCTATATAATGATCTATTTTATAATACGCTTTATCTAATAATGTCTTCTTGATAAGTTTTTTAAAACCCATGTCGGATTTTTGTGTTACTCTTTTAGTAATTTTATTATAAAACTTTATACATCTACTAAGAAAAGACTTTCTAGTTTTAGTAAACCTAAACATAGGAACCTCGAGCGTGTCACCTCGACCCATTCTACAGGATACAGTAAATTTTTTGGTAAATAAATTAATGTTTTTACGTACGTACAAAATCTTTTCAAAAATAAACAACGACGGAAGTTTCAAAATATTAGTCTCCCTGAATAGTTCTCTTAGCAACTCGCGGGGTCCCAAGTTAAAGATTGCCCGAAATGCATGTTTTGCAAAATAAATATTGTTTCCAATCCAGCTGCGGATCCCCACAGTAATACGCCATAGGTAGGTACCACCCCAGGGTCAGTTGTTCTGCCGTGAAGAAGTAATGTGAAAACATTACTGTGTTTCGGTTTGAAGGGCACTGTGAGCTAGCGTAATCACTGGGCATTTGAGACTTAAGAACTGATGTGTCAGGGTGACGGGCGCAGTGTGGTGCCACACAGAAATATTCTGGGTGACACAGCATTTGTTGTGGGCGGACTTACCATCAGGTGAACGTATTGCTCGTTTCGGCACTTTATACAATAAAAAAAAAGCTTCATAAGTCAGCTGTCTAATCTTTCTTATTGCAAAAATGGCAGAATTTAATTTCGGAGCTAATTTTTCAATGTGTGCTCCCCACTGTAACTTGGAATCAATAGTGATTCCAAGGAATACAGTTGAATTTTCAAACGTAATATTAAAATTCTGTAAATTAATATTAATATTATACCCTAACTATAATATTAATATTATGTTATTGATTGTCTTGCTGATATTCCTTACACTGTGTAGACCTGAGTCGACCGGCAATGTTTTATAAGTCGGGACCGCGATCGCTAGCACTGGCCCCCATTTAACATAATCTTAGAACTATTCCAGTAGAGAGCTTGTTTGTTCTGTTGATGTCCGGCTTACTTTGAATAAGCCGGGGCAGTGATAGTGAGTTTAGTGGGTATTTTATTTATGTTCATTGCAACAAAGTTCAGGAATATTCAAGTTGTGAATATTACAAACGTTGGAAATATTTTTTATATTTTTAACCGACATCAAAAATGGAGGAGTTTCTCAAAAGTTTTGTTCATTTATTTGTGTATGGTTCTTTTTTATTAGAAAGGAGTGTACCCTTTGGAGGATTATCTTTTGGTCAAGTTCTGATGATGGGATTCTTGAGAAAAAGGTGAAACTCTTACTCGCAGAAGCAAATTTGGAGCGGAGTGTATTTGAAATATATAATACAGAATTCAGTAATATAAACATATTTATTTAAAATACAAAATACATTCAGAAACATTGATTTTTATAAATTGTCGTATGTGCCCTAATCTTAGAATGACTAACTTGCACGCTGGACAGTATCATATTGCTTACGTAAATTTGGAATACGAATACTAGGTACAGAGCCCTGGTACGTATATCAGAATACTTTATAAGTCTACAATTTGACAAAATCGAAAACTTTTTCTATAGCAAATTGTACAATATAGAATCGACGCTAAATGAGGCTAAAAGTATCTATGTGACAATATATTTTGAAGCTAGAAGTATTTGAAATACCAAATACAAAATACCTCAGCGTCAGGTATTTGAAATAGCAATTACAAATTACATTTTTTTTTAAATACAAATACCAAATATGTATTAGTATTTGAAAAACGTATTTCGATTAGAGGAATTCAAATACTGCCGAGCACTGGGCGCAACTGATAATATAAAAAAAGGAAATGAAAATATAACCCTAACTAAAATAATAATTAAAATTGTAATATTCAGTATCCACAAATTTTACTGTTAATAACATGATTAATCAGACTGAATCATGAAATGGCGTTCCATTACAGTCGTAATAGAATCGTGGAAACTATTGAGCGATAAAAATTCAATCTGCTAATTACAGGCTCTTTGAATTAACATCCAAATTTTACCAAATGTACTTCAAGATTAATATTACTGAAATTTTATTAACGACTCCAAGATGTTTTGCAATAAGAGATTTACGAGTAAGTAAAATCCTATATACGTCCCACTGTATAAAAGAAGTTAAATATTTGATAGACGTTGTCTTCGAATCATTTTTACGGTACATAGATTCGCTCACTATTTTCTCTAGGTTATTTATATTTGGGAATATGATGAACGGCATTGTGAATAAGATGATATTAATCATATTCACAATGCCGTTTCAGTTCCAATGTAATATTTGGTACAGTCTTTCCTCAACAAAAATGTAAAGAGTTAATAAAGTGCAAATGCTTCTAAACTCCTGAATACTATGAAAAGCTATTAACCGGACAGGAGATATTAAAGTGTCCCGAGGGTACGCGCAAACAAATCTGTTTCCGTGTATCCTTCAGTGCCTTTGCACTTACATGACCTTATTTTTTTATTTGATGCACGGTGACGAGCCGAGAAAAACGTTCACCTGATGGTTTGTGCAACGTCTGCCCATAACGGATGCTGTGTTACTCAGAATATTTCTGTGTAGCACCGCACTGCGCCCGTCACCTTGAAACATAAGTTCTTAAGTCTCATACGCCCAGTGATTACGCTAGCTCTCAGAGTCCTACAGATCGAAACACATTGATGTTTGCACACCAGTGCTTCACGGCAGAATAACTGGCCTGGGTTGGTACCTAACTAGACGGATTCCTGTACAGGAATCCCGCCACCAGTTACTTGCGCTCCATTGTACACTCGTGCGATAAGATCGGAGGTAGGCTAGTACGCACTGTCAGAGACACGGAGACAATCACGGCAATCACTTAGCATTAGGGGTGAGCCGCCTCCTTTTTTTGGGAAATAGTAATTTGTTTTGTTTAACGTTCTTCGTGGTATAGCCGTATACTCAACCGGGGAAGTGCCCTACTATCTAAGAACACCAGCATAAAGTAGCAGCATTATGCTGCTGTATTTCATATTTAGGTGCGTAAGGAATACCGGGGGCCTTATAATGGCAATTGTTTCTTTTTTAATCACAATCCCTGAGGAGTAACAATGAACTTTCGACACGACATCGACAGCAAACTTACCAATTAGGATTAATACTCCGTAGCAGTTTAAAAAAAACCATGCCTAGCACTATGATTTCTTAGGACAAACTCAGTAATCAGTAGAGAATGTCAGTAAAACATGCACAACACTATAAATGAATAAACCAATTCAAAGTTCTGATGATATGGAAGCACAAAAGCTCGTGTACGTTCTCACTATTGTTTGCACTGGTAGCCGTCAGTTCCCAGTAACACAATTTTGTAATTCCATTATATTTGAAATTATGGAGCGCTCCCGGACTGTCGAGAGATCGAGCCACCGATACGTTAGTTGAAAATGAGAGATAACAAATATGAAATTCGGCGGTTCTAGTCAGTGAAACTAACAAAATTGTTGAAATGAGGTTCTATTTACATCCTCGGACGAATGATGATTGAAAATTGTAGGGTTACATTTGGTATGAAATAGAGTACAGAAAGCAAGCGCTACGGTTCTCAACTTTAATAAGTGCGGTTATTTATTTATTTATTAATGGCAACAGTCATTAAGTATTTTCCACTGTCAAGTAACATATCCAAGTATACAATCTTAAAGCAGCAAGACTTCAAAATTTTGGTCGACAGTAAAATGATAGTTGACTTTTACCGAAGATTTACTAGACTGATGTAGACAAAACGAAAAGCACTATTTTAGGACTTGAATTGAATTTTCCAATGACTGTACACTTGCTGTCAATAACTATCAATATTAAATATCAAAACTCCAAATATACACAGAAATTACAAAATTAAATGAAAACACTACTGCCACTTTTTCGAATTGGCGCCAAAAGTCCACAAGTGCGGTTGTCAAGTCACGTTAAAAGTGTGATGTAGAAAAATAACATTAAAAGAAAGGTAATAATGGGAACTTGTATTGTGACATATTACAAAATTTACTGCTTTATTGAGCCGTGTTAGTTCAGGGGCTAGGCGCTCGCTTTAAATTTCATGGTACGCGAGACCTCGGTTCGATTCCCGGTGCCGGCACCACTAAAATTGATAATTGCGATTTTAAGTGCTGATTTTCCACGTGCTCGGCGGTGAAGGAAAACATCGTGAGGGAACGTTTAAAAAAATATTTCGAAGACATGTGAAGTCCGCTAATCCGTATTGGAGCAGCGTGGCGGATTCTTCCTAGCTGTACCTGAGGCCTGTGCCTCAGGGATATTTATTTGCTGTTACTTTATATTTTTTACTGTTTAGTTTCTAAGACAACGAAGTGTAAAAAAATTGAGAGTTTAAACCTTCACTACCTGAGAATTTATAAATTTTCTTCCTTATCTTCATTTCTGTGCGCCCGACTGTAACAGTATAAAAGTAAAAATCACGCGTGCGTCTGCAGCGCGCGGTGCTCGTGCTCGAACTGTTTTGACACCATTTGAGATTCCGTATCCGTGAGCGATGTCTGTGTGCGTTGCTGGCCAGCACATTATATGAAGTTTGCCTTCTGTACTTTCTCTATTTTGTGACTTTTGTACCAAGTTCTACAATATTTTTCTTAATTTATTCTTTATTGTTGACACCTTAATGGGCGGACTTAATGCCTTGTGGCATTCTCTACTGGTCAACCCTGGTTGATGGTGAAAAAAATATGGAAGGTGCTATCTATTTAAAAGTAAGATGCCTAAATTATTAAATATATAAATATAATCAATATATAAATAATATAAAATATATAAATAGATACATACTAAAGTAATACGAATATATATACATAATATCATTAGCAAGAATCAACTCTTATCATATATTATGAACTAAAAATTGTGGGAAGTAACTCGTACATAGACAAAAATGAAAGAAACAAATCTGTCAAATGTGATCCTTCTTTAGAAATATTCTCGAACTAATCTTTTAAAAATGTTCTTATTAAGCTCCTAATAAGAACATTTTTGACATCATCGGGGTAAGTGGTCAATATGATGTCCGTCTAAATTTCGTACAGTGCGAGATGTTCCATTTGGTTAAATGATGACAATTTCCGGTTCTTACCGGAATGTTTTATTGTGTTTTAAGTAAATGAACTGCGGTTGCCAACAAGCTGCCACTTAGCAACTTGGCAAAACTCCCACAATTAGAACATTTGTGTAAGTCTATGCCGAACTATGTTCAGCTAGTGACATAGAGATATGGTTAATGATGCTGATGCACATCAAACTTGATCTGAAAACAGTCGTTGGGTACGTTGTTGAGAATGAGTGGCTTTAAGTTGATTAGTTATTTTTTTTTTTTTTAATTATTTGAAAGAATATACTAATACTAACATTATCTTAATCATTACAAACTCAACATTAATGGTCACCTATAGAAATATACAAAATAATTAAATTTTAGTGAAACCCATTTCATTTTATTTTTTCAGCGTGTAACGTTTACACTTAATCATACGTATATATATATATATACATACACACACATATATATATATATATATATATATACATTCATACATATACATATACGAGAAAGGACAAATTAAATAAAACTTAAATAAATATTACTTATAGTATAAAAAAAAAGTTCTTTTCAATCAATCTGCTATATCTTACATATATATGTGTGTGTATGTGCACAAAATAAAACAGTTATGTATTTTTATATAATCAGAATGGGCTATAACTAATATGTATGTGTGTGTGTGTGTGTGTGTATTTTCTTGTGCGAATATGGATGTTAAATTTATCAGGTTTGGTTTTCCGATAATATACTAATAATTTGTTTTTTGTATGAGCCAGTGCTACATGCAAAGATATCGAGCGTGTGGAATGTTTTATTATATGTCTCAAGCATTCGAAGCAGTGGAGACCGAGTTCCTGTAAAAGTACGAGTGGCTGGAACAGCAAACAAAGGCTTAGGGCGTGTTGAACGCAGCTGAAGACGCAACGGCACAGAATATCGTATTTTATTTACAATTTCTATGCAGTCATATTTATTATTGCAAAGGTCATAAAGAAACATGGCTCCCAGCTGGATGCGTCTAGATTTTAAATAAGTAAGTTTGTATTTTTTTAGCAGCATTGTATACGAAATACGTTTGTGATAACGTTAAATATATGATAACTACTTAATCAAAAAACCCGACTGAAACACACCGTGTGGTTGGGGCTTAAGAGAACCTACCACCCCATCTTATCGCGTGAATGTCGTAAAAATCCACAGAAGGAAAATTAAAACCAGAAGATGGGCAGCAGCATCTGTCTGGAACATCTAAATAAATAAATTGCTGTTACCAACACGCCTGCCAAGCGCGGGAATCATGGCAAAATACCCCCAAAATTATAGCCACAAACTTTCGTGTTTTGTAGTAATCTTTGAGGGAGGCCTACGTTCAGCAGTGGACTAGTGATAGGCTGAAACGTCGGCGATGACGAAACGCACCAGCTTCAAACATGCTAATGCGAATTTAAGAGTTTCATGGTTTTTTTATGGATGCCATCATCAGAACTTGACCTTTCGAATAAAAATCAATCATTAAATTCAGTTCAAAAACAAACAAGTTATGCCCGAACATTCATAAAAAACAAAAATAGTATATCGACGGATGGAGAACCTCCTCCTTTTTTGAAGTAGATTAAAAACGTAAATTAACGTTGAATTTAACGTTGATTTGTACTTACACACCAAGATACCATAAGGAAGTTAGAAATTTATTTCTTTATTGGTTAGATGGCGCTGAGAAGAAACACGTAATTTTTTTATAAAGACTGTACTTATTTATCTGTTTCCAAATGATTAGGTTATGACAAATGCTCAAAATCTGTTATGTATCTATATCATTATTCTGATGGTATCGTAAAAGTTGACTATGGCAAAGTATCAGCTTATAAATGTCCCACTGCTGAGCACAGAAAGTAACGAGACGAGCGAAACTTTAATGTGTCATCCAGAACATTTATGTGTCGCACTACACTGCGCCCGTCCCCTTGAGATATCAGTTCATAAATCTCATATGCCCAGTAGTTATACGAGTACCAGGTATCAGCCCTACAGTTCGCAACAGTAATGTTTGCATACTATTGCTTTACGGCAGAATAACTTTCCCTACGGTGGTGCCTACCTAGACTGATTTTTCTTCTCACTTTCTCGTTATGATCAGAAGACTATTGATTTAAACTAATATATAGGTTTTAATACCTTCGCAATCTAAAAAGTCGTTCTTCTCCCCTAACCATGAGGAATTAGAACCTCTGTCGGGTGCCTGTGTGCATTCAATGTACCATTTTAGATAAAGACTAAGCCCGTGCGATCTTCACAGTAGATAACTGCCTAAAATATTACAGATCTTCCACCATAAGGGACACTTTATTAGAAACGTGCCTCTGCATAGCTTTCACCATTGAGATCCGGTCTTCGTCTGAGAATAAACTTCATTGTCCAAAATGCTACTCCATTACACGTGAGTTCACGAGGCACAGTTTTGAGTAAATACAATTTTTATTTATTGCATATAGTGATGAAACGAGCAAAACGTTCACCTGATTGTAAGTGCAACCTCTGCCCGTAACAAATGCTGTGCCACCCAGAAAATTTCTGTATGACACTACATTGTGTCCATCACCCTGAGACATAGGTTCTTAAGTCTCATATGCCCAGTGATTACGCTAGCTCACAATGCCCTTGAAACCGAAACACAGTAATGTTTGCAGAATAACTGGCCCTGGAGTGGTACCTACCTAGACGGACTCCTGCATAGAAATCCTACCGCCAGTAGCATAGGAATCCTACCACCAGTAATAAATACTACTGATACTTCAGTGCTCACTGGTTAATTTATGGTCACCAGCCGGGCGATATCTGCATGTATAGGCAGAGTGGTCTTTTTTGATCGTCCACAGGCTAATTGGTATACCCATATTGGTATACTTTGCAAGATTTCTTTGTGGTTGGCTCAAACGAGCAGGTGGCCCACGTGATGGTACGTGATCACCGCCGCCTATGAACACCTACAATACCAGAGGAATAGCAGATGCGTTGCCGGCCTTTGAGAAAGGAATAGGCTATTTTCTTGAAGGTCCCTAAGCCGTATCGGTCCGGATAAAACCGCTGACGGCAGCTCATTCTATAAAGTGCAAGTGCGTGGCAGAAAATTCCACTGAAAAACGCACTGTGGTGGAATGCCAACCATCAAGGTGGTGACGATGGAATTTGAGGTTATGCCGTAAGGTGCGATGGTGAAATTCAGCGGCTGGAATTAATCCGAACAATTCCTCGGAACACTCCCCGTCGTAGATCTTATAAAAAATGCAAAGAGATGCAACATGGATGGGGAGGATGGAGGGGATCAAGCCGATCAGATCGAATATGATCGTCGACGACTCGAGCCGCTCTTCGTTGAATTCGGTCAAATGGAAGTAGCTGACACTGGGGTGCCCCCGCCCAGAGATTAGACCAGTACTCCATGTGCGGCCGAACCTGCGCCTTTTAAAGTTGCAAGCGGTGGGCCGGCATGAAGTACTGTCGCGCTCTACTGAGCATGCCAAGCCTTTTAGAGGCCAATTTGTCCTTCCCTTCCAAGTGACCGTGAAAGTGAACGTTGCTTGATATGTCTCCTGGTCTCACTTCAATGGATCATATCATCTAAATCGCTGCCAGGTCCTCTGAACAGTACAACGAATGACATTTAATCGATACCAACAATATTAAATTAATGAGAACTCTCCAAAATTTAATTGACGTTGGCAAACAATTGATACGATTCGCGCCATTAAAATGTAATTTATTTATTTAATCTTTATTGACCATAATAAAGGTAAAGGTACAATAGGCGGGCTTAATGCTATATGCATTCTATACTAGCCAACCTTTGGGATAGCAGAAAAGGTCATTGGCGGTACAAATAGATGACAAAGATATATAAACATATTACACTTAAGAAAAAAAAAATGAAAAACATTATCCACATGTACATATCTACATACATAAAATCAATAAACAGATACCTACACAAAACACACATACACATATACGAGTACATATACCTACGTATATATTCACACATGCACAAATACATAGCTATGATAACACAATGTGTTAAGAGAGAGACTTTGTATTATCAATATAGTTACGGGCCCTATGTTTAAAAGTAATTTTCTTTTTATAAATGCTTAAATTAAGCCGCTGATCACAGGGCAGAGTCACGTCATTTCTGAGAGGGTTTTTGGAGCCGAGAAGATTCCGCCACGCTACTCCAATGCGGGTTGACGGACTTCACATGTCGTCGAAATATTTTAATTCTCAGACTTGCAGGTTCTCTCGCGATGTGATCTCTCATGTTTTCCTTTACCGCCGACCTCGTGGTAAATCTGTACAAATAAATAAAATTTAAGTGTCTGTTTGTAATAACGAAATAACATACTACTCAATGCTTATGAAAGTATGTACTTATTAGAATAAAAACATTTTTTTTTTAATTTTTGTCTGTCCGTCTGTTTGTTCCGGCTAATCTCCGAAACAGCCGGACCGATATTGACGAGACTTTCACTGACAGAAGTCTGATATTATAGCGGGTAACTTACTTTAATACTCGTATCAGAAAAATAATAAGCGTTCCGCGCAAAAACATTAAAAATCAAAAATCTGATTCAAATAGGGAAGTATATACGTACATTTTTTCAATCGTGATCATGTTTTTTACGCGAGTGAAACCACGGGGCGCAGCCAGTCATCATTTAAAATTACAGAAATTTTTTAGAGGTGCTGGAACCCAGGTCACTCGCGTTCTATGAAATTTAAAGTGAGCCCGGCCCCTGAGCTACCACAGCTGCGTATGCACATTATGATTTATTATAAGCCAGTAATATTGTTCTTAATTAGTTCACTAGTTCAATAAAAACTTTTCCGAAAATAACGTGCCGTAACGATTTTTTCCACAGCCAAATACCTTTTTAGCTATGGTAGAAATCGTAACAGCGCGTTATTTTTGGAAAAGTGTTTATTTAAAGCTAATTGTCTTATCTACGTTAAATTATCAAAACACCAATATTTCCGAGTACATTGCTATTGTCCACAGCAGTAGCCGTCAGACGCCACTAACTCAATTTTGCCGTTCCATTGTGTTTTGAAATTTTGGAGCGCTCACCGCACTGTTGTGAGATCTAGCCACCGATATATTAGTTGGCGTACAGAGAAAACAAATGGAGTTTGGAAATTCATTCATTCGAAATAGGTAAGTTTGTGAACATGAAATTTAAATATACAAATACATAACAAAAACCAGACATTTAAGTTATACAAATTATTCAAAAGATTTTAAATTAGAATAATAACAGTACGATTAGTGTCTGTCTATCCATTTGATTTTGACTGCCTATACATTTGATCTCTGTCTTCATTAAACAGTTCCAGAACTTCTAGTTTCTTTAACCGACTTATTAAACTACTTAAAAAGATGAGGTTCTCAATTATTTATTTATTTCCAGTTATTATCCATTTAACTTAAAATACGAAATACCGGCTACGTAAACATACGATTCTTATCTAGTTTAGACATTTTCCAGGACCGCACGACGCACTGTACACTGTACATGTACATGCACCCAGTGCCTCACAATTGGGCAGTCCGGCTTACCACTAATGATTTCGAGAGTGCTATTGTCGCTCCCCCGCACTGTGCGCTACAGCGACGCGACCCGTTTACGTACCACAGAGCAACCCATCCGTGTATTCATGTGCGAACATGGCTGATGCACTGCAGCATCGCGAGGGCCCCAATAACACTCTGAAGGCATTATTATGTTCTACTCGGAGAGCGGTAAAGGTCCTCTGCGTGTAATTGAGCCACAGACTCCACGTGTACAACGTTTGAAAGAAGGCGTTGGAGTGGCAAACTTTGACTTGTGTGCGGATCAACATATTGCAGCGGACCGCCCTTGCTCTCCTTTCACTTTCAATATCACTTTCGTCCATCAAATCCTCGGTAACCATATGACCGAAATACTTTAAAGACACCCTGACAAGAGCTATGTCTTCTTCTTCTTCTTTGAATTCTGCCAATGTCAAGTCAGTCACGAGAGTAAAAGTAAAGTAAAGTTTCAGCCTATAAATGTCCCACTGCTGAGCACAGGCCTCCTCTCATTTCTGAGAGGATTTTGGAGCTAGGAAGAATCCGCCACGCTGCTCCAATGCGGGTTGGCGGACTTCACATGTCCTCTAAATATTTCTATTCCTCGGACATGCAGGTTTCCTCACGATGTTTTCCTTCACCGCTAAGCACGTGGTAAATCAGCACTTAAAATTGTAGAACAATATTAGAGGTGTTGGCACTGGGGATCGAACCCAGGTTACTCGCTTATTATGATTATAATGATATATGATATTATTTAGATAATTCAAAATGTCGATCGACAGTAAAATGTTAGTTGACTTTTACTGAAGATGTGCTTGACTGATGGAGACAAAACGAAAAATTCTGGTCTTAAATTGAAATATTAAACATCAAAACTCAAAATGTATACAGAAATTAGAAAGTTCAATTACAACACTATCGTCACTTTTCGAGTTGACCCCAAAAGAAGAGCTATGTCGTTTAGCATCAAATGCGATACCTAAACCTTCTGCCATTTGCAGGATATTCTTTTTGTTACATGATTTCTTCGCTAATTGTGAACCGATTTCAATGGCCCTTTTTATAGTTGAATTGGTTATACCCGAGGTAGGTCCTATACAAATTTGGTCAAGTTCTGATGAAAATATAAGAAATCGTTACTAAAATAATTAATGAAAGTAAATAGATTTTACAATACAGCAGAGGCTAGGCTCTCGCTTTAAATTTCATTTAATTTTGTCAAAAAGTAACTCCGCTATCGTTCCCGGTTCATACGTGCCCATTAAACAGATCATGATGTGTGCGGAGTGGTGACACAACCAGACCCGAAACACAAATGTTGGCTTCGGCTGGGATTCGAACCCACGACCCGCGGCGCGCTAGTCAGGTTTTATTTTTTATTGTAAAGCGACCAAAACGCTCACCTGATGGTAAGTGCAACATCTGCCCATAACAAATGCTGTGTCACGCAGAAGATTTCTGTGTGACACCACACTGCGCCCGTCACCCTGAGACATCAGTTCTTAAGTCTCATATGCCCAGTGATTACGCTAGCTCTCAGTGCCCTTCAAACCGAAACATAGTAATGTTGGCACACTACTGCTTCACGGCCGAATAACTGGCCCTGGGGTGGTACCTACCTAGACGGATTCCTGCATAGAAATCCTACCACCAGTAAACTCTTACTTATATTTTATCTATTAGTATAATTTCTAAATCTTGTCGCTCTACACTTAGACTGATTTAAAATATTAATATCGTAAAGAGGGAACTTCTCGGACAAAATACGAATTTAAATTTCAAAGAGCTGTAATTTGCAGATTGGATTTTTATCTCGCGAACATCTCAACGAATCCATTATAGTATTAATAAATTCAGAAATTGTCTAAAATTTAGCAAAAGCTAAAACTTGAAGTAAGTAATTTGAAAGTAACAAATTTGCATGCAGATTTCGTAATTAGCATATTTTCGTCACATTCCGATTCCGTATGGTTGGCGGCTCAAGAGAGCAAGGCAATCTATAGTGGCCTATGTTCAGCAGTGGACTAGTGCTGAAATGAATGAATGATGACGTCACATTGTACTGTTGAACGTGGGGTGAGCCTTATTAAGGTGGGGTTAGTATGGTTAAGGTAAATGCTATGGTTGGAATGCTTCTTTCTATCCCCTGGTTGATTTTATTTGAAGGTACGGGATAAGTTGATCGATTATAGAGGTTAATTATTATAGATAATAAAAAACGTTATATTTTTTATATTTTTCTTCTTTGTAACTACGTGATACTATTGATGAAGTTTACAACGAATCTATTATACAACGAATTTTTCAGATTGCAACTAGCCGTTGAGACATTATTTCCTAAAGGTGAGTTTCTTCGGTATGAAATATCTCCCTTAATACTGTACTAATGTCTGATACGCCATTTTAAATATTATTGTCCCCTCTAATGACGACAAATTTAAAATGTTTTCGAATTTTTTTTTTAAATTAATTACTTTAATTGTAGAAAGCGCCATCTGTTGACAATCTGTTCAACTAACATGCATGACAAGTTTCGGTGTGAGTTATTTACATTCTTTAAAGGAGATAAATTTCGCCATCTGTTAATGATCACGATACTGTGCGAAATATTCGCTCGGGTCAAGCTAATCTTTAAATATAATTTTATGTTTTGACTTCTAAGTAGCCTACGACACTGCATCCTTGTCTACCTCTGATCTTACAGTGAGCGTTACATCGGGCGCGAGTAGTCGTCGTGGTCGGAAATTGGTCAAATCATCACGTGGTAAGTGACCACGATTTAAAACAAAATTAAAGTTTGAGACCTATAGGAGACTATTATTTGACTGTAGAAGGATATATTGAACATCTTGTTTTATAATTCATTCATACATACTCTACATGACCAATTTCCCATATAAGGGGTAGGCAGAGGCCACACACGTAGCACACATTTCACCTCCGTGGGAAACGAGACGTGATGGGTAGCGTCACCACGTCGCGGCCATTTCGGTAAGACGTAAAAAAATATATTGCTCCCTATTGCGTTAGCAAAATTCAACTTTAAATAAATAAATGTATATCATTATCAATAAATAAATTTATTAGTACTATATTGGGGTTAATTTTATGGTTGTCTAATTTTTATTGGTTAAAGTGACGAAACGAGCAACACGTTCACCTGATGGTAAGTGCAATGTCTGCCCATAACAAATGATGTGTCACCCATAGTAATCGAGAAGAAAACATTTTGATTCGTATTTACTACAGAAATATATACAAGTCCAATAATACGTCTCGTATTAATCATGGCCGCGTGGCCTAGTGGTCAAAGTACCTGACTTTTACGCTGCGGGTCTTGGGTTCGAAACCCAGCCGAAACCAACAATTGTGCTGTAAAACAAATTGTTGGTTTTCGGGTCTGGTTGTGTTGTGATTGTTCCCATTTTTACTGATACTGCATCCTAGCCTACGTCCGATTTTATCGCATCAGCGTTACTGGTGGTAGGATTCCTATGCAGGAATCCGTCTAGGTAGGTACCACCCCAGTGCCAATTATTTTGCGTGTGAAGCAGTAGTGTGCAAACATTACTGTGTTTTGGTTTGAATGGCACTGAGAGCTATCGTAAACACTGGGCATATGAGACTTAAGAACTGATGTCTCAGGATGTGGAGCGGAGTGTGGTGTCACACAGAAATGTTCTGGGCGATACAACGTTAGTTATAAGCAGATGTTGCACGTACCATCAGGTGAAAGTTTTGCTCGTTTCGTCAATTTATCGAATAAAAAAAAAGGCGCGAGTAGGTTGGTACGAGTGAGTGCCCCTGTGCAGTTGATAGATCTCGCGAATATTCGGAAGTTGTCGCCGTGGTCGAAATCGGCCGGAAAAACATCATCAACATCATCATTGAACAGAAAGATTAATTTTTCTTTTATCTCAATAATTATAAGAAATAAGCGAAGGCGTATTTTTGTGCAGTTCAATTTTTTAACTTGTGTCATTATATAGATTAGGATGTCTACATATAAGTAGTAACTAAACATCAACATTTCAGCTCGTCACAAGTCCACAGCTGAACATAGGCCTCCCTTATAGATTGCCACAAATCACGGTCCTGAGCCACCTGCATCCAGCGACTTCCCACAAGACTCCATCTCGTACTCGTACCTTGCTGTAACCAATTAAAATTGACAGTCCAAGGGCGTCGATGTCCTTCTGGCCGATTTTCGACCACTTCCGAATACCGTCGAGGGCTGTCTATTGCGCAGGAGATATTATAGTGCCACAAGTGTGAGTGCAAACACTAAGACATTGACACGTTCCAACCTGACGTAACGCTCCTGAGATAAGATCGGAGGTAGGCTAGGATGCCGTGTCAGAAACACTGGGACAAGTAATGACACAATCAGACCAGAAAACCAACAATTTATGTTTTACGACTGGGATACGAACCCAGTACCTGCGGCGTTGTAGACAGGTTCTACTAACCAGCGGTCGTCTTAAGCATATCGATAGAGGTACGAGTATATAAGAAACTGTGTAATTATATCAATATACTTATAAAAGATCATCTATTATCAATGGGTGCCTTTTGTGGTAGATTCCGTAAGTTGAATGTAGACTGGTTTAACTTGGTGAATATAGGCTATTTAAGGCAGTTTAATTAAAAGATAAAGGGCACCTGACTGAATGTCAAGTGACGAGAAGGAACGGCGGAGCTTTGTCTCTATAAGTTCGGCTTTAGTTGGTCTATTCGTCACACCGTAGTGTAACACATGCGGATTTTAATTGTTTACAATTAAGTTCTAGTTTGATATTGACTGATTGTAGGATTCCTATGCAGGAATCCGTCTCCAAATGCCAGTTATTCTGCCGTCAAATAGTAGTGTGCAAAGGTTACTGTGTTTCGGTTTGGAGGACACTGACTTAAAGGGCGCTAGTGTAATCACTAGTAAATAACACTAAAGAACTGAATAGAATAGAATAGAATAATTATTTTTAGGCTACACTGGTCCGCAAAGAAATGCCTCTGTCCTGGGAAGAACCAGCAAGAAACCCAGCGGGATTTTTTTTCAGTCATTTATAAATAATGTACAATTACAGCGGTATTATAAATATGTAGAAATTGCTTGGCAGCGAGAATGATGTGTGGGTGTCGTGCAGTGTGGTAGTAATATCATTATATTTAAAAAATTGATGACCAATGACCGGATATCAAGATTAACAACGTACGATACGTTAACAATACTGCTGAGAATGTTGATGCAGCACCCTAAAATTATTAATTTCTATTTTATGGACTGATTTGCCACTTGCTCAGCGGTATAGGAAGACAGCCCTGAGGAATCCTGTGAAATAAAATATGTATCGACGGTACGTGAAGTCCGCCATTCAACACGAGAATTATGTAGTGAACTAACCTTTCTGTGGGTTAGTTACGTACCGTTGTTAATCTTGATATCCGGTCATTGGTCATACATTTTTTAAATATAATGATATCAGTATGACACTACCTCGTCATAAAAAGGGAAAGCCTATAAATGTCCCACCGCTGAGTAGATGTCGCTACATCACTCCCTCGCTGAGACTGGAAGTCGTAGTTAGCGTGGAGAACTTGAGACGTCAGGCGATGAGGTGCACTCTGGGGTTGCGGTGAACCTGTGTCCAGGTCTTCAGTGCGTCGAGACGTATGGAGACAGTTTTGATGTCGCAGGAGTAAGCCTGAGGAGAAGGGGCCGCCGTTGATTATCCTCAGTGGTAGAGAGACTGGGAAGTACGCGTTGTACCGACAGTAGTCTGATGCTGTGACTGCAATGGCGATGACGTTGTTGCTGTGTGGGTTCGGAGACGATGGTTGCGATGTTCATACCGGGGTCACCAGTTTGGCGGATGATGGTGCCAAGGAAAAGGGTAGCTACCCGCCAGACCCGGTGGTCTGATCTGGGGAGGACGTAATATTTAGATGTTATATATATAGTTCGCATCTCAGAAAACTTTCATAGCGCAATTAAGGACTTATGAGAATATTTCTTAAGCTTCTCATGTGGCAACAAAGACGTCGCTACAGACGAGCGTCTGAAATGCTCTCCTGACGATGTAAACATGATACATAATAGATTTCTTATAGATAATCTAATAGCCGTGTGGTGGCGGCTCGTTAAAAGAATACTACCACTCCATCTCATCCAATGGATGTCGTAAAAGGCGAGTAAGGAATTAAACTGCACTGTGCACCCAACACGGTGGCGATGGGCTCACCACCTATCACACCAAGTGCATTATATTGTTTTGGTGAAACGTGGATTGTGGCAGTCATCTGTTTTTGCAGTGAGTGCCCGGTCTCTGACTACCCCTTATGGGATACAGTCGTGATCTTATGTATGTATGTATGTAACAATATCCATACTAATATCATAAATGTCCCTGCTTTCTCTGCCTGTTTGTTACCTTTTCACGGTTCAACCGTTAAACCAATCTTGAAGAAATTCGGCACAGAGAATGCTTGCATCCTGGAGACGGTCATAAGATTATTTTTATTCCTTAGAAAATCGAGGAGTTCCCAAGGTATTTTTAAGGGTCTAATTAACGCGGACGTAGTTAGTCGAGGGCTTCAGCTAATAATCTACATATTATTTTGTATAAAACATAGTTAGCTGTATTGATTGTCGCCGTCGTAAGGTCGTTTAATAGCAGTCGATACTACGAGTACGTTAGAAAATTATAAAAAGAACTATCTGCAAAATAGTAACTTTACTGGAGAGCGCATAGAAAGAAAAAAATGTGTTATTTTTTTTTAAATAATCAGCAATATTTTCTGTAAATGTTACTCGTATCATTATACAATTATACTCTTAGCAGTTTATATGATAAGAACATATGGTTTTTGTATTTATTTTACGAGATTTTGCAGTTTACGTATAATTTTTTTATTATAAAGTTACTTCACTACTACTTTTTAATTTTTTCATAAAGTGACGAAACGAGCAAAACGTTCACCTAATGGTAAGTGCAACGTCCGCCCACAACAAATGCTGTGTCACCCAGAATATTTCTGTGTAACACCACACTGCGCACGTCACCCTGAGACATGAGTTCAAATGGCCAGTAATTACGCTAGCTCACAGTGCCCTTCAAACCGAAACACAGTAATGCTTGCACACTACTGCTTCACGGCAGAATAACTGGCCCTGGAGTGGTACCTAGGTAGGAATGCTACCACCAGTGAAATTGCAGCCGATGCCAATATTTCAGCAAAAATACAAACTCCTGGTTTTCGAGTATTGTTGTGTTGAGCAAGATTTAAGTCTGTGAAACGCTCTCGCGATACAAAAGAAATGTCAGTGAAAAAAAAATATATATAGTTGAATAAATAAATATAGTTGAATAAGAAATATTTGCTTTCATTTTCAGTAAATACTTAGCAGGAAGTATTTTATGTTTGCCTGTTTCCATTGATATTGACCTGTTTCTATTGATACAAACACCCAAGGTACATAGTTGCATTAAGGGTTCTCGATCGATCAACGCATAAAAATACTTTTACTGGTGGTAAGATTCCTACGCAGGAATCCGTCTAGGTAGGTACCAACCCATCCAGTGACTCTGCCGTGAAACGGTAGTGTGCAAACATTACTGTGTTTCGGTTTGAAGGGCACTGAGAGCTAGCACATACACTGGGCATATGAGACTTAAGAACTGATGTCTCAGATTGACGAGCGCAGTGTGGTGTCACATTGAAAATTTCTGGGTGACACAGCATTTGTTATGGGCAGATCTTGCACTTACCAGCAGATGAACGTTTTGCTTGTTTCGTCACTATTTCCAATAAACAAAAACAAAGATCACAAATTCCGGTTAAATAAACTCAAATTTAATTTTATGCTTACGACATAAAGTAGCTTTTTAAATGAAATCGACTATCGTTCCACCATGTTTTTAAATTTTTTGCCAATTTGACACGACTGTGTGCAATCGAAATGAGCGCATTATGCGCTATTTTTTTGAGGATGTTTTCTGATCGCTGACTGTGTTTATGATTTTTTCTATATCAATGTCTGCTGCCTTTTTTTATAAGTTGTCTATTAATATTTTTTATATTATCTAAAATTAAACGATTCCACCAGTGGAAGAGTGTTACATAACGGTGTGACGGACGGTCATATTTATTCATCGTTTAATCTTAGCAGCCGGTGTACCTGAGCCTGGTTTAATGTAAGACACCTGCGGTAACGGAAGATATGGGCTTGGTCTCCGAACGCTTCGAATTGTACCGAGATTGAGTATAGTCGATATTCGTGCGTGCGGGTAGTGACGTATTATATATAGTATTTTGGGTTTCACTGAATTATATTTGTATTTACCTATAAAACAAAAATTTGTTGGTGATTAATTATTGGAAGCCTTGACAGCTCGATCCTTAAATTTTATGTAGGTTGGCTATGTGGTGTCACAGAAATGTTCTGTGTAACAAGGCATTTGTTGTGGGCGGACGTTGAACTTACCATCAGGTGAACGTTTTGCCCGTCTCGTCCCCTAATACAATAAAAAAAGGCTCAGCCCGGTAATAACTATACTTGTTAACGCCTTCAATAAAACATATTGCCAGGTCTTGAATATTTTTTTTTTATTGGATAAAGTGATGAAACGAGCAAAACGTTCACCTGATGGTAAGTGTAACGTCTGCCCATAACAGTTGCTGTGTCACCCAGATTTTTTGACAGACAGAAATTTCTGTGTGACACCACACTGTGTCCATCACCCTGAGACATAAGTTCTTAAGTCTCATATGCCCAGTGATTACGCTAGCTCACAGTGCCCTTCAAACCGAAACACAGTAATGTTTGCACACTACTGCTTCACGGCAGAATAACTGGCCCTGGGGTGGTACCTACCTAGACGGATTCCTGCATAGGAATCCTACCACCAGTATATTTATATATATTTTCAATTTGATAAATATTCATTTAGTTTGTTATGTTTTTTAATATTGTTAACCTACGCGAGAGCTTCGTTCTATTTGTGAATATTAAATTGAAATCTAATATACGAAAAGTTAAAACATATTTCGAGTAATGAAATTCAAGATATTCGGTAAAAAGAACTAAACAAAATTTCCGCAAGAAGCGCCCGCGGCCACAACACAAACCGAGACCCCGTAATTACCATAAAGCAACTGCGATAAAGTATTACCGCGACGAAATCGTGCTGAGAGCTTTGGAACTTTACAGTTTATTGTTTAATTATGCAACGTTAAATAGGTTGCATTTAAATAATAACGTCTTCATTTATTTCGTCATTACGATGCAGAAGCTTTTCTAAGGATGATTCGTAAAGATGTTTATTTTACCTTATCGTCTTTTTAATGATATAATAATCATTATCATAATTTTGAGAGCCGTGGTAGCTCAGGGGCTAGCCGCTTGCTTTAAATTTCATAGTACTCGAGTGACCTGTGTTCGATTCCCGGTGCAAGCACCACTTAAAATTGTTAGTTGCAATTTTATGTGCTGATTTATCACGTGCTCGACGGTGAAGGAAAACATCGCGAGGAAACCTGCATGTCTGAGAAATATGAAACATTTCGACGATATGTGAAATCCGACAACCTCCCGAAAATGGGAGGAGGCCTGTGCCCAGCAGTGGGACATTAATAGGCTGTTACTTTACTTTTTTATCATCATTTTAGCCCATCACATGTCCAATGACTAGACATAGGCCTCCCACGTAGATAGCAACATACAGTCCTCATCCACCTGCAGGTTGTTGGTGCGGGTGGGATACCTAACAGTGCTACGAAGTTGCCACTTGATAATCTTTCTTACCAAACTGTTATCTTTTAGTGTGTTTCTGGTAGCTAAAGTTTATACATGCATGGCTGGACAATTCAGTTTTCTGGCTCTCAAACATTCATCTTTACGGATTCTATCTTGCAGAGAAACACCGTGCATAGAATTAAAACCAACAATCATTCTTAAATTTAAAAAGTAAAAAGAAAAGTAACAGCCTACAAATGTCCCACTGTTGAGCACGGGCCTCCTCTCATTTCCGAGAGGGTTTTGGAGCCGGAAAGAGTCTGCCATGCTGCTCCAATACGGGTTGGCGGACTTCACATGTCTTCGAAATATTAATTATTTCTCAGACATGCAGTTTTCCTCACGATGTTTTCCTTCACCGCCGAGCACGTGGTAAATCAGCACTTAAAATTGCAGTGAACAATTTTAGTGGCATTGGCACCGGGAATCGTACCCAGGTCACTCACGTACTACGAAATTTTTATAGCGAGCGCCCAGTCACAGTAAACTGTCTTATAATATTATAAAAAGTTATAAGAACACTGGTCCGAAAGACTCATCAAGAAATATTATGATCAGTTTTAGGTTATGTTAAAATATATAAAACATATTTATTATCATTAGCCTGTTGATAGTCCACTGCTGGACATAGATCAGTCTCAATTAGGGTAGATAAGGTTGGTAATCACCAAGCTTGTCATCTGTCAATCCTTAGACAGTGCTGCCTCTCTCTACCATTTTTTTTATTGTATAAAGTGACGAAACGAGCAAAACGTTCACCTGATGGTAAGTGCAACATCTGCCCATAACAAATGCTGTGTCACGCAGAACATTTCTGTGTGACACCACACTGCGCCCGTCACCCTGAGACATCAGTTCTTAAGTCTCATATACCCAGTGATTACGCTAGCACACAGTGCCCTTCAAACCGAAACACATGCTTAAAAATGTTAAAGAATATAGACACGTATTTTTTATTGTATAACTTGACAAATGCTGTCTCACCTCAAACATTTCTGTGTGGTATCACACTGCGCCCGTCACCCTGAGACATCAGTTCTTAAGTCTTGTACGCCCAGTGATTACACTAGCTCTCAATGCCCTTCAAACCTAAGCACAGTAATGTTTGCACACTACTGCTTCACGGCAGAATAACTGGCCCCGGGGTGGAACCTATCTAGACGGATTCCTGCATAGGAATCCTACCACCAGTAATCTATAGTCTGACCATATCTATAGTCTGACCATATTTTTAGTCTGACCTTTTTCGAAATTCTAATTCCGCTAGCATCAAATTCCAGACATTTCTCTAAGTCGATTAAGGCGTCACTTGCTTACTTTGACACGCGTAGGTAGATTTCCTAACGCCGCCATTACACGGCGAGTGAAACATATCGTTACGCGCTGTTCTGATTTGGAATCAATAAAACGATACTCCGAAGAAAGATGTAAATACTTCACTCAAATACACAAGATCTACTCGTAATTAATCAACTTGTATCAATCTCTTGATTCGCCGGCTCATCTTATTTGTCCTCCGGTCGCGCAATCGAATATTCTAGAGCGACGAGAAAATTCTAAAACCCCGATATGCGAAGTTCGTGTTAAATCTAAAAACTTCGTTATAGACATTTAATTAATGATTTAACGTTATAGCGACTTCGTCGTTATTTGTTAAGAGGAAGACATAATGTTCTAGAAAGTTCGTAACAATGTTATATGGTTTAAAGCACGTATGTACTCGTAATGTTAGTAATTTTTTTTTATTGTATAAAGTGATGACACGAGGAAAACGTTCACCTGATGTTAAGTGCAACGTCTGCCCATAACAAATGCTGTGTCACCCAGAACATTTCTGTGTAACACCTCACTGTGTCCATCATCCTGAGACATCAGTTCTTAAGTCTCATATACCTGCCCTTCAAACCGAAACACAGTAATGTTTGTATACTACTGCTTCACGGCAGAGTAACTGGCCCCGGGGTGGTACCTACCTAGACGGATTCCTGCATAGGAATGCTACCACCAGTAAAAATCAACAGTCGATTGATTTAATCATTGTTGTGTCTATAAATAAATCCTTAATTGTTGTTTCATTTTACCGCCATACCGTGGTAGTATTGGGTATAGTACGCAAGTGCCCTGAGTTCGATCTGCAATTTAAAGTAGCGTAGCGTGAAAGAAACTATAGTGAGCAGACATGGATGTATGAGGAATAGTTATTTATATAGAAACATTTTATACATTTTATATGGAAACATTTATTTACGATTAAAAAACAAACAGCACAAAAAACAAAACGAGAAAAAAATAAAAAAAATAAAAGTAAAAATGTCGTAGCCACTACGTAAAAAAATACCTATTATCAAAATATCTGTGCTGCAGCATCTAATCGCAAAGTGGACCGAACTCAGTAAAAGCCGCGATGATACTCGTAACATCACAGCACTGGTTTTGAGTAAAAATATTTTGGAGACGTGAAGTCCGCCAACCCACGATACGTCCGAAAACCCACTCAGAATGAGAGGTCTGTGCTCAGCAGATGTACATTCATAGGCTGTTAGTTTACTTATATAGTATACATTTTGTTTCAAAACTATAGCTTCATTATTTTGAAAGATACACGGGTTTTTTTTCTAACTACTCTAATTCTTCGAAAACCCGCACAATTGTATCAATTAGTCCCGATTTCACCGATCGCTTTGGAAAACCAGTTTAATAAAACCACGTTTTACTGAACTTAGTTCAAATGTATCATTTGAACTCGGATTTCGTCTAACCGATTTCACCGGCTCCATTTTGATCGCGTTCGGAAAAACGGAGTTTACGTGAAATATCGTCACAATCTAAAACAAAAACTCGATGTATTTATTATTTTGCGACATCAAACAGCCTGTTTATATGCATAAGACACATAGGTATGCAAACAATAAACAAAACGTATTAAAAATATTTATTGTGTTTACATAGTTGTGCTGACAATGACAGCTCTCTAAACGCGTTTAAAGACCGTTTAAAGAGCTGGACGTCGAAAATTGGGCGTTCGGAATTTGAACAGCGTTTAGCTTTAATCGCGTTCAGTTGATGTTGGTGAAATGCAAGTGAAATTAAACTTCGTTCAGCTTGAACTGATCGCGTTTAGTTTCAACGGTGAAATCCGCCCTTAGTGTACTTATTAATTTTGTTGCTGAATTTTCTTATAAATAATTAAATAGTAGTTAGTAAGTAAGATTCAAGTGATCATAATGTAACGATTGTAAAAAAATACGAGAAAGAAGTAAAAAGTACTGGTAGCGATTATGAGTCTTATACAAACGGGATAAAGACTAAAAGCAATTGGCAGTTAATCTGTAAGCGATTTATTGCTACGCTATTTATTTACCGTTTCAACGCTTGGTTCCTTTGTCTTCAGTACACCTCCGTCCTTTTTCTTCTGCTCTTGTAGGAGAAGGACATTTCGGGAGCATTTATCGTTAGGAAAGAAATTAAAGTCGCATTGAATCGAACGGTTTTATTTCGTGTCGATAGCGGTCACAAATTATGTGCTTCCTTCGGAGTTAAGCCGGAGTTTCACCGATGTGTATGTAAATGTGTGGGGAATAGTAATAATAAAAATTTTAATTAACTCATAGTGAAATGAAACTAAAAATAAAATATATGTTAGTCATTTTCTACTAGAAACATACTAGGAAACTAATTAACATTGTAAAATACCGATCCGATAGTTAATGAAATAGTTATTTAGTAGATCGCCACACATAAAAATGAAAATTTATACTAACATTTATACATACATTATTTAGCTCCATAGTAACTAAACACAAACTGGAAATAAAGAGAATTAAAACTTGCATGACTGAGCCGTGTGGAGAGTAAGAGAACGTACCATCTAATGCTGCGGGTGCCGTAAAAGTCGGCAGAGGGAAATAAAAACCAGGAGATTGGTAGCATCTTTTTGAAAAATCAGAATTAATAAAATGCGGTTGCCAACCCGCCTGCCACACGTGGCAATTATGGCAAAATTCGCCCTAAATGGGAGCTACAAACGATTGTGGCAATCCATGGGGGAGGCCTATGTTCAGCAGTGTACTAGTGATAGGCTGAAATGATGATGATGATGTCTGCGGAATAAAAATATTTCGTGGACATGTGAAGTCCGCAACCCGCATTGGAGAAGCGTGGCGGACTCGTCCTGGCTCCAAAACCCTTTCAGAAGTGAGGGGAGGCCTGTGCCCATCAGTGTGACATTTATAGGCTGGTACTTAACTACAGAAATCCGTCTAGGTAGGTATCATCCCAGGCCAGTTATTCTGCCCTGAAGCAGTAGTGTGCAAACATTACTGTGTTTAGGTTTGGCACTGAGAGCTAGTGTTATCACTGGGCATACAAGACTTAAGAACTGATATCTCAGGGTGACGGGCGCAGTGTGATACCACACAGAAATGTTTTAGGTGAAACAGCATTCGTCAAGTTATACAATACGTGTGATAGCTGCAGTGTGCTGTAAGCTATGCACTTTTTACTATTCAAAACGCCTAGTAATATTCTTTGCGGATAATTAATGAAAAAAATCGTCTCGTCAAAATATAGTTTATGATAGGATTTATGCTTTTTTCCTGAGTTTTTATTGTGAGGAAATTACAACGACATTCCTATAAATATTTTATAACAAAAATTTCTTATTTATAGACACGGAGAATTGTAATACTATTTCGTATTACAATTCTCCGTATATATATTGCGCTTTATTCCATCTTACACTGGTTAAAGAAATAAATAGCAGGAGTAAAATAATGTCATTATCTCTTTACTCATACATACATAAACATACATACATACATAAGATCACGACTGTATCCCATAAGGGGTAGTCAGAGACTGGGCACTCACTGCAAAGACAGATGACTGCCACAATCCACGTTTCACCAAAACAATATAATGCACTTGGTGTGATAGGTGGTGGGCCCATTGCCACCTTGCGCTGTTGGGTGCACAGTGCAGTTTAATTCCTTACTCGCCTTTTACGAGATCCATTGGATGAGATGGAGTGGTAATATTCTTTTAACGAGCCGCCACCACACGGCCCTATGGAATAAAGTGTCGAATAAATCGTTCATCTGATGGTAAGTGCATCGTCTGCCTATAACAAAAGATGTGTCAACCAGAACCTTTCTGAGAAGCACCATACAGCGTCTGTCACCTTAAGACATGAGTTTTAAGTCTCTTATGCCCCAGTAATTACACTAGCTCGCAGTGCCCTTAAGACCGCAACATAGTAAAGCTCTGACACTTCTGTTTCACAGCAGAATAAGTGGCTTTGTGTTGGTACCTACCTCGATGGATTCCTGCATAGGAATCCTACCACCAGTACATTTTCTTTTTCTGCTTCTTATATTTTTCAGATAGTACTAATGATTAATTACAAATTTTCAAATTTCCAAAGATTAATTAGTCTAAAACGATAAAAGGGACTTCAATATGACACAGCAGCATAATGGTTTAGAACACGGTTTGCGAAACTTAATGAAGTAAGCTCTCATCCGTTTCTGACTGTTTTGTGAACTATCTTATAATGGCGGGAATGCTAAGGGAAAGCACTATATTTTTTTTAATAAAATCAATGAAATACGTATCTAGTAAATATCTTAAACAGAAAAAATTATAAGAATGTATATTTTCTAGACAAAGTTCGCTTGGGCAAACCGCAGCTTAAGGCCAACCCTTTTCAAGCGTAACTGAGTTTTAACTTTAAAGGAATAGAACATAAATTACACTGGCAAAGTCTTTTTCTTAAGGTTTAGTAGATAAATGAATTTCTACTCATTGACGATCAATCGAGCCGGAGTTATCAGTGTTTTGCCGCCTTATCTATGGGTAACAATGTCTTGGTGAATTTATAGTAAAGGCGGGCGACGGGTAAGAAAACGGCGCAAGGGTTGCTTAGTCTTGACGAAAGTAAACGCTTGCGTAGATAAATGTGGGTGACTTTATTGAAAACCGATATTCTGCGGATGAAAATATTATGTGCGTTCTCACAAAAGCCTTATTTTTACCTGCTTTGAGGTTCAATTGTTCTATTATTGGAAGACTTCTTTAAGTGGGATAATAAAAAATTCTTATTCGAGCATTCTTTCAATTTTTTTTTGAATTGGCAGAGCACTGAGGACTCTGAAGCCTTCATTTATGGATGGGAACTCGGCTCGGATCGTCATCCTGTGCGCGAGAGTAACTTACTCGAGGGTGCCCAAGGGGGTCGGCCTCGGCTCGGTCAGTAACTTCAATCGGGAGGGTTCTTTTTAAAAAAAATCAGTAAATAATATATATTTTATATTATTAAATAAACCATTCCAACACTAGGATTTCTCCTGCATTGTGAATGACACAACAACTACACCGGAAAACCAACAGTTCAAAACCCTGGTTCAGATACTCTGTCAACTATCTTACGTGATTTTTAGATTCTGACAGCCATCGCTATAATGATTGAAGCATCACAAATATGAAGGATTGGATGCATCGAAACTAATAATTGTTGAAAAGATGACTTGATGATGATTGGAAGAATTCGCTTGATTATTTCGTGAAGTTAAAAAAATGTTAAACAGTTTATACCGCGTTTAAGAGATTGAACATGACGTAATTTTTGTTTTAATATAATTTACTTAGTAATAGTGATATTCGGGGAAATAGTAGAGCTAAGTATTTAAGCAGGGTTTGCTTAAATCTGTATGCAAAATATAATTCGATTTATTGCTAATTTTAAATATCACTGCTGAGTAACAGCTGTTTTTTTTTTCACGTTCAAAACGTTCACCTGATGGTAAGGGTAACCTGCTGGGTGGTCTGCCCATAACAGTTGCTGTGTCACCCAGAAAATTTCTGTGTGACACCACACTGTGTCCATCACCCTGAGACCTAAGTTGTTAAGTTTCATATGCCCAGTGATTACGCTAGCTCACAGTGCCCTTCAAACCGAAACACCGTAATGTATGCACACTACTGCTTCACGGCAGAATAACTGGTCCTGGAGTGGTACCTACCTAGACCTTTCGAATCTATATTTTACTGATGGTAGGATTCCTACACAGGAATCCGTCTAGGTAGGTACCACCGCAGGGCCAATTATTCTGCTGTGAAGCCTACTCCTTCACGGCAGAATAACACCACACTGCAATCGTCACCTTAAGAAATCAGTTCCTAGTTCTCATAAGCCCAGTGATTACACTAGCTCTTAGTGCCCTTCAGACCGAAACACAGTAATGTTTGGATTTTCGCAAATTCGAAGTTTCTGTTAGGTCATTACAAGTCCACAGCTGAACATAGGCGTTCCATAGATTACCATAAAACGCAGTCCGGATCCACCAGCTTCCATCGACTTCCCGCAAATCCGTACAGGTCGTTGATCCATCCTATGGAGCGACCATCACTGCGTTTGCCTACACGAGGTTGCCACTCGAGAACCTTTCATAATACGAGTTAATAGGATGGCCCATTGCCACTTCAGCTTGCCAATCCTTAGAGCCATTTGGTTTTGCTGCGGATATCATCGTTAAGGATTTCATCTCGCAGAGAAAAACAGAGCATAACTCTTTTTTTTAAGCTCGCTAAAAACATTTTAAAAGTATGAGAAACCACTCTATCGCATTGGCTTTTGATCTTTTAATTCTACTAGAGTTTAAGGTGAGAAATAAAGAAATAAATAATTTAAATTGAACCTTACCGCATAGAACTCATAGAACCCGCAGCATAGAAATAAAATACGGAGGCTATTCAGTGTAACATCTGTACCAATATCTTGACAAGGGTCAGCTGATATTAACTAGTATTATCCCACGAATAGTCGTGTTACGATATTCACGCGTGCCTTTGTATTGTGAAATATTAAGTCTATATGAGTTTCCTTTCAAATATGTGTTTATTTATGAGAAAAATCTTCTTATGATTTCTTATATTTACGCGAACACAACACGTTTAAATAAAACTACTTTTTACGGATTTTATTGTGTTTAATTTTGAATTATTTCTAAACCGACGTTTCGAGTTCTTTACAGTACCAATGGTCACGGGAGGACTGAGATGACATGTCCTGATGTCATAGTTAACCCGGTTTACCTTCAGCTTTTAATTATTATTTTTGGTACGATCTACGCAGAAAGAGCTAACTGTGTCTTGAAGCCTTGCAGTGGTATACTTGGTTTTTTATTTAATTTTATTAATTATAGGATCCCAAGCTGGTGGTAATAGGTACCCAACCTACTGCTCTATTGAAATTAGGATGCTTTTTAATTTCAATAGTCTCGCGAATCATCTTTGGTAGAAATCGGTATTCTTTTGCAAGGATTTGTGGTTTATCAAATCTGATGTCATGGTTGGGATGACAATAATAAAAATGGAACAATGAATCGGAAATCGAATGTAGCAAATCTTATCAACATCATCATTCAACCTTAATCTTTTCTAATTGGATAAAGTAACGAAACTAGCATAATGTTCACCTGATGGTAAGTGCAACGTCTGCCCATAACAAATGTTGTGTCACCCAAAACATTTCTGAGTGACACCACACTGCGCCCGTCGCCAAGAGACATCAGATCTTAAGTCTCATATGCCCAGTGATTGCGGTAACTCTACACACTCAAACACAGTAATGTTTGCATACTACTGCGTCACGGCAGAATAACTGGACTGGTTGCCTACATAGACGATTCCTGGATAGGAGTCTTACTACATAATCAATGTCATCTTCATCATCATATTATATTATATTTATTATTAAAAAAACGATGCTCCACACTAGGATTTCTTCTGTATCGTGGGTGTGTTTTCCAATATAAATTACATTTGCACAAACACCCCGAATGACTATTTGTAGGCCATAGAAATATTAATCCCGTGCGGGAATCGACTCCGCGATCTTTAGAGCATCCCAATACTCGAACCGATGTTCTCTTCACCACGCTTGGAAGGCCTCTTCTTTCACCGATCGTGTAATTTAGGACTTTTTGGCATTTGCAGACATATTGCTAGAATTATTCCGAAAGTCGAGTCAAAGGTATTTACGACACGCTCGTGACGTCATAGGCTTGTGGATTTTCTTAAGCTACTAAATCATATCACCATTACAGGTATCATCAAAACGCAATTAGACGGTGCTCAATGACGATGTGATGTGAAATAAATGAAACCTTTCGGTTGACTAGCAAAACATGTTTTCCCTTTCCCGTTTCCGAAGTTCTTTTTTACACGAGAAAGTGACGAGACTACCAAAACATACACCCGATGGCAAGTGCTTCTGCCATCTGCCCATAACAAATGCCTTATCACCCAGAACATTTCTATGTTGTGGCACAACACAGCGCGTCTAGGTAGGTACCACCCCGGGGCCTGTTATTCTGCCGTGAAGCAGTAGTATGCAAACATTACCGTGTTTCGGTTTGAAGGGCACTGTGAGCTAGCGTAATCACTGGGCATATGAGACTTAAGAACCTATGTCTCAGGGTGATGGACACAGTGTAGTGTCACACAGAAATTTTCTGGGTGGCACAGCATTTGTTACGGGCAGACGTTGCACTTACAATCAGGTGAACGTTTTGCTCGTTTCATCACTTTATCCAATAAAAAAAAAGTCTCATATGCCCAGTAATTACACTAGCTATCAGTTCCCTTCAGACCGAAATACGGCACACTACTGCTTTACGGATGAGTAACTGGCTTTGTGGTGGTATCTACTTAGATGAATTCCTGTATAGAAATCCGACCACCAGTAGAATTACTTAAGAAATGTAAGAGATACGGAATAATCACAATATGATCAAATCCGGAAACCAATAATTTGTGCCGAACACTGACTTCGCACGAAGCTTCGACTTGAACGCTCGAAATGAAATGTTAATTTATATTTTTCAACGTTAGAAATGTAAAATTTATTTGTCTAACTTCATTATTGGTTTTTTTTTTATAATCAGCCACCGTTTCATAATGTTCCTCTGACGGAGAAGAAACATGTGAAAGAAACGTCGTAGGTGTCCTAATTTTTGTTTTTTTTCTTGCGTTTCAGCCTATCACAAGTCCACTGCTGAACATAATCCCCTCCCCCATAAATAGCCTTTATATATACATACATACATACATACATACATACATACATACATATATATATATATATATATATATATATATATATATATATATATATATATATATATATATATATATAAACATATTTCAAATTTTTCTTCTTCTTAAATATATATATATTTCCATAGTTGCCACGCCTAGCTGGCGGATTGGCAACCGCAGTTCATTTATTCAGATTTTCCAGGAAGATCCTGCTGCCCATCTCCTGGTTTTCATTTTCCCTCTGTCGACTTTTACGACACCCACGGGATGACATGGGGTGGTAGATTCTCTTAGGTCGCCACCACACGGTTTTTATCTTAGTGAAAACTATTATAAATAAATATATTATAAACTAGCTGTTCGCCGCGGTTTCACCCGCGTAAAAAAGCCAACCCCGATCGATGGTTTACGCGTAGTTGTTAGCGTAGCTGACTTCTGCGCCACCGGTCCTGGGTTCGATTCCCAGCCGGAGGCAACAATTGTGCAAAAACACAAATTGTTGCTTTTCGGGTCTGATTGTGTTGTGCATGTGAAATGTATGTTTGTAAAACGCACCCACGATACAGGAGAAAATCCTACTGTGGGGCTTAATTTTTTTAAAGAAGAAAAAAATATATACTTCCCTATTCAAATCGGATTTTGGGGTTTTAATTTTTTACACGGAATCCTAATTATTTTTCTAAAGTTAAAGTAGCTTAAGTTATCCGCTATAATATCAGCTATCTGTCAGTGAAAGTCACGTCAGAATCGGTTCGGCTGTTCAGAACCATATTAAATAGGAATTGGATCATTCGTCACATGTCACCTCTGCAAACAGAGACATTAAAGCGAGCATGACATACTCAACTCACAAAATTAACATTATTAAGAATTTAAATGAAACTAAGTTTACGGATTTTATCGCGTTTAATTTTTTTTACTATTTATAACCCGACGTTTCGAGTGCTTTACAGCACCCATGGTCACGGGAGGACTGAGGTGACAGATGTCCTGATGTCATAGTTAACCTGGGGTACCTTCAGCTTTTAATTATTATTTTTGGGTCCGATCCACAGTCGAGCGTGTGCCTGCTGTTCTACCTTATATCAGAGGAGTCACGGACAAGATTGACTATATCTTGAAGCGGGCTTCCATAAAAACAATCTTCAAGCCGCCGAAGAAGATAAGTAAGTCAGTTTTTACCATCTGTCAAGTGTAACATCCCTCTACAGGACGCAGGAGTATACAAGCTAGATTGTGAAAGTGGTCTCTCATACATAGGCCAAACGAAAAGATCGATCAAAACCCGCGTAAAAGAACACATAGCTGACGTGAAGCATCGTCGTTCTAGGAAGTCTACAGTCTGTGACCATGTTCTGGATCATCCTAACCATTATATCAAAGAAAGAAAGAAAGAAAGAAAGAAAACATTTATTGCGTAAATAGATAATAAAAATCAGATTTGATAAACCACAGATCCTTGCAAAAGAACACCGATTCCTACCAAGGATGATTCGCGAGGCTATTGAAATCAAAAAACATCCTAATTTCAATAGAGAAGATGGTTGGGTATTACCACCAGCTTGGGATCCAATAATAAATAAAATTAAATCAAAAACCAAGCATACCACTGCAAGACACAGTTAGCTCTTTCTGCGTAGATCGGACCCAAAAATAATAATTAAAAGCTGAAGGTACCCCAGGTTAACTATGACATCAGGACATCTGTCACCTCAGTCCTCCCGTGACCATGGGTGCTGTAAAGCACTCGAAACGTCGGGTTATAAATAGTAAAAAATTAAACGCGATAAAATCCGTAAACTTAGTTTCATTTAAATGTGTAGTGTTCGCGTAAATATAAGAAATCATTATTATTAAGAATATTGTCCTCGCGCTCCACAACCCAGCAGACAGAGACGCTACTCCAGTGCGGTTAAGGGCAAACTTGACAACCGCGTGGCCCAGAGGTCAGAGCACCTGGCTTCTACGCTGCCAGAAGGGTTCGAATCCCAACCGGAGCCAACACTTGTGGTAGAACATAGGTTGTCGGGTTTCAGTACTAGTTGTGTTGTAATTGTCCCTGTGTTTCTGACACTGCGTCCTAGCCTACCTCCGATCTTATCGCATCAGCGTTACATCGGCCGCAGGCAAATTGGGACGAGTGAGTGCCTTTTTTATTTTTATTTATTTTATAAAGTGACAATACGAGCAAAACGTTCACCTGGTGGTGAGTGCAACGTCTACCCATAACAAATGCTTTATCATCCAGATTATTTTTGTGTCACCACACTGCGCTCGTCACCCAGAGACATAAGTTCTAAAGTCTCATTTGCCCAGTGATTACGCCAGCTCTCAGTGTCCTTCGAACCGAAACACAGTTATGTTTGCTCACTACAGCTTCACGACAGAATAACTGGCCCTGGAGTGGTACCTACCTAGACGGATTCCTGCATAGAAATCCTCCCACCAGTGTTTCCTCTGTGTTTTCGCGTACACTTGTGGCACTATAATATCTCTAGGTAGATGTCGCAGTGGTTGAAATCGGCTAGGAGAACACAACAACGAAATGTCGACAAAAAATTCTAAATAATTAGGTTTTTTCACGATATGAAGGTATATTTATATACCACTGTTCACGTGCTAAGTTAATTCTACCGAGGTTCAACCACAAGTCCGTCTGGTACTATAAAATTTGATTCGAGCGCTTGGCTGCTGAGGTACCTGCTCTTTGTGTCATTGCTATAGTTACTACTCAATGAAGTATTGATCGCTCGAACAGTCGACGTAGTCCCCAGACACCGGAATACCGGAACTGAGCCACTACGAGTAATAGACGAGCCTGTGACGATATGCTCTCACTACTGTATCATAAGGATACAGTAAATCTTTACTAATGTTAAACTTCAGAAATATGTAACTTCATTGAATAAAATTATAACTACATAATAATGTACTTTACTACATAAACGCTGACTGCTGAACATAGGCTCCCCCATAGATTGCCACAGATTTGTAGCTCTCATCTTGGGCCATAGTTGCCACGTTTGGCAGGCGGTTTGGCAACCGCAGTTTATTCCCTTTGTCGACTTTTACGACACCTACGGGATGGGATGGGGTGGTAGATATTCTTAGGCCGCCACCACAAGGTACTGCACTTGAAGGACATTAAAAGTACATAACAAGAAGACACTTCCATAAACACATCTGAGTATATAAATGACATAGACATAGACTTTATTCGGCGTTTATATTACAGCCGTGTGGTGGCGGCTCGTTAAAAGAATACTACCACTCCATCTCATCCAATGGATCTCGTAAAAGGCGAGTAAGGAATTAAACCGCACTGTGCACCCAACAGCGCATGGTGGCGATGGGCTCACCACCGATCACACCAAGTGCATTATATTGTTTTGGTGAAACGTGGATTGTGGCAGTCATCTGTTTTTGCAGTGAGTGCTCAGTCTCTGACTACCCCTTATAGGATACAGTCGTGATCTTATGTATGTATGTATGTTATATTACAGAAACCACACAGAGAATGCAAAAAAAAACTATACAGAAAAAAAAAGAGAAGAAAGAAACAAGATCTGTAAAACACTGGAAACACACACTTGAAGATCTTATTGCACGAGCGTTACTCGTGCAATAAGATCTTAGCTAGTCTAAGCTTCAATCTTTTTTTCCAATTGGATCAGTATATCCTGAGATAAGCGCGTCCGAAGATACAGTTTTTTCCAAATAACATAATCTCACATAGTAGCCTACATTACTATAGTAAAATATGTAAGATTAGGTTATTTGGAAAAAAATAAATTCGAGTCCAGAACTTCCAAATCAGTTGTGTGATCATAATACGAAAATTAATAGTTAAATACGAACGTAGCCCATTTTTGCCTTCGCGGAAAACGACACGTGACAGGTGGCGAACCAAGTCGCCACCATTTTGCTACAAGTCAAAAATTTCTCACTCTCCATTACGTTACCACGAGCAGTATAGTAACAGCATTGCATATTATGGTGTTATATAAATCTAAACTAATATTATAAAGAGGAAAGATTAGATTTTTTGTATGTTTCGTTGTAATGATTTAACTCAAAAACTACAAAATCGATATTTAATTTTAAAAAAAACGAGATTCCCACGAAAAATGCTATGATGTAACTCCAGGTGTCAAAAATTTACTGATTAAAGTCATTATTTGGCGTGCGCTGCAAAAACTATTAATGATATAGAAAATAATGTACTACATTTTCATAGTACTCATCATTACTCAACAAAAAGTCCGCAAGGCTATATGTCTAACTACTACAGTTAAGTCACAATAACCACCTTTTGTTCAAATTAGTCAATCGAAACACGGGTAGAATCGAAAGATGATGACATTCTTAACATAATATGAATCCTTATCCTACTAAATAGTTTTATAGTCAAGGTTGATGATGTACATGTAAATTCCTTTTTAAATTATTCGAATCGGACCTATCGTTTAGAAGTTACGACGGGAATACAAATGCTAAAAGTAAAAAAATGCTGCGGTGTGAGCGAACAGCCATACGCTCGCCCGCATTACTCGCGATTTGACGTAAGTTCTATTGATTATATACCTACTCATTTTATTTTTTGTAAACTACAAAAAATTGAGCAGTGGTTTGTAATTATAATTATATTTTTTTAATTTAAAACTTTGAAACGTTCTATAATATATACAGCGGCCGCGGTCTCGAACGCCGCGCCGCCCGGTTTCAATCGACTTGGGCATCATCGAGGTGCGCGGCTCCCTTTGCGCAGCGATCGAGAGCGGTCGTTTTATTTTGCTATCACGACATCAAATATTGTTTACAAGGAAGCTCTGAGCCACTAAACTTTCATGGCTTATGTTCCCATAAATAAAACATTATTTTGGTAACGTAATCCTACCTGACCAGCTGCAGACTCGCCGATGAGTGTAGTCGTTACAAAAAATGTTAGTGAAGCGGTTGTTGTAATTCTGTTTCTCCAAATAAAGTACTAATTCACCCGTCTAATATCTATCTACCCGTGCGAAGCCGGGGCAGATCGCTAGTTAGAAATAAAGGCTGTCCGTATACTTAGTGTCTTTTATGGCAACTCGGTAGGAAAGAGGTAGGTGCTATTCTACTCTGCCGGAGACCTATCGGCGAAAAGTAAAAAGATTAGCAAATTGGTTCACCCGATGGTAAGTGCAACGTCTGTCCATAACAAACGCTGTGTCACTGTGTGCTGTGTGTGTGTGTGTTTGCGGGAAGTTGATGGCTTCAGGTGGCTTAATACCGTGATTTGTGGCAAGTGGCAAATGGGGTTTGTTCAACAGTGGACTATGATAGGCTGAAATGATGATGATGATGCTTGATCGTAGAGTAACTGGCACTGCGGTGGTACCTTCCTGAATGCATTAATGCTGGTGGTAGTAGTAATGTACCTACATTTGTGCAAAACACAAATTGTTGGTGTTCGGGTCTGGTTTTGTGTGCGTGTGTATATATCTGTCGATACACACGATACAGGAGTAATTCTACTTCGTAGCCTCGTTTTTAAAAAACCTAGGATTGGAACACATAACTGCGACAATCTTTAATAACGTATAAACGTGTAGTTTAAGAACATGAATAATTCAAGTTCTCGTCATAAATCGATTGCTCACGCTTTATATGTACGAGGGGATCCATTTTGTCTGGATTTATTTGTTTTGTTTGAGGGATGTGCCCTCCGGGAGATTGTTTTCGTGTTAACGAGATACACGCTGGTGTAAGAACTTCAGTGTTGGGATCGAAAATATATGTAATATAATTTCCGAATAATGTGATCAGTATTTCAAATTTTTATTTTTGGATAGCAGAAAGATGAAATATTATAAATATTTCTTCTTTAAGGCAATAAACGTCCCTAAAAACGTGATAGGCACAAGGTTTCTTAAGTTTCGAGAGGGTTCTGGAGCCATAAAAAGTTTGCCACACCGCTACAGTACGGGCTGACCTCACATAGCGTCGATATTATTATATCTTCTTATATATATAAAATAAAGTCGTGTTAGCTATAAGAAAATTAATTTTCTCATACATTTTCCGTATACAAAGGCATCTGACAGAAAAAAAATACAGACAAAAATGAACATGGCGAATAATACATACATAATGAATTTATGACATGTCAGTTACAAACTTGGTTGGTTATGTCACGGTCATGTCAGTAGATGGCGTTGTGTGCATTATAGTTGAGGAATTTTAGATAAGGTTTATTATTTTGTATGCGTGCCATTTTTGTGACAATAAATGCTTTTTCTTTCTTTCTCTCTTCTCTCATTGTCCTCTGACAGTAAATAAACTGCGTGTTCCTTTCATTGCATACGATAATTTGTCTTCATACATTGATAATTTCTTCATTATGTAATTTCGAATGTGTGACCAATTCTCTCTCCAGTGTTATTTACAATGCCGCAAGCCAGAAGATCTTATCTTTCACATCGAAGCCGCAATCCAATTAGACTTCGCAATATTGAGCGTTGCAATGCGCCTTGAATGTTTTGGAAAGAAGTGCCGAATACGGAACAGTCCAAGTGTTGTCGACCAGAGAATCGTTTCCTTTATCACCAATAGTTCTACCGTTATCACCGTGCATGGTCGACGGCAAGAGATTCAAAAAAGAAAATTACTAAATCCGACCCGATAGGTGGTGATCGTGTGGCTGTAAAGTTTCATACTTAAATGTAATTCAGAAAAAAAAACTCATCACGTCACGTACTGTATATATAATTTTATATTTAGTATATCATATTTAGTATTATATATGTGTATATATATATAATATATTTCCGGCAGAGTAGAATAGCCTACCTGACTCCTACCGAGGGCTAGTGTGCAGACATTACGGTGTTTTTTTTTAATTCGGTGAATTGATGAGACGAGCAAAACGTTCACCTGATGGTAAGTGCAAGGTCTGCCCATAACAAATGCTGTGTCACCCAGAACATTTCTGTGTGACACGACACTGCACCACGAGTGGCACCACACTGCGTCCGTCACCTTGAGACATCAGTTCTTAAGTCTCATATGCCCAGTGATTACACTAGCTCAGTAATGTCGACGCACTACTGCTTCACGGCAGAATAACTGGCCCTGGGGTGGTACCTACTTAGACGGATTCCTGTATAGGAATCCTACCAATACTACCATTTCGGTCTGAAGGAGCGAGGCTCTGAATGAGCGAGATAGGAAGAGCTGGCTTTTTCATGGCATGAGATTTAAGAACTGATATGTGTACGGTGTGATCTCAGGGTATCGGGCGCAGTGTGGTGTCACACAGAAATATTCTGGGTGACACCACACTCCTACGTTTCTGCAACAAACTGGCATTTGTTATGGGCAGACGTTACACTCACCACCAGTGGAACGTATAGTCCATTTTGTCACTTAAATACTAAAAAAAAATTCCTATTAACCACTCTAAGCTTAAAAGCTTTAGTTAGGTTTCGTTACTTTTTGCAATAAAAAAATATTAATATTCCTGTTAACCACTACAGCTGAGCTTAAAGGCTGGTGATAGGAGATGGTTCACGACAAAAGTCGAACTGCCACATCATGTTTCGTAGTTCGTAACCAAAACGAATAGGCCATTCGCGCTACATATAGTTTTTAATTTGTTATTATTGGTTCACTCAGATGATGCCAACCGTTTTCGAAAATATCTAACAAGGGGAAATCGAAGCGGGACACAAAGGAAAATAATCAAAGAGTAATTTGAGAACGGGGTAGTTAACACAGTCCTCGTTAATTACGCACCCTTTTCTTGTCATTCGTTTCTATCCTTTTGATTATTCGAGTATAAAATTGTACGTCGCCATATCACTAATTACCGAGTATTAATACGTTGTGACGTCGACTTTATTTGACATTACAATTTGCTGGCATTTCCTTTTAGAAATTTTAGTAAAGGAGAGAAAGTTAATTTGCTAAGATCCGCATGCAAAATGTAAAATGGTGTGGATTACCTTGTAGTGGTTGAGGGTATCTGGTGGCGGCTCCCGGTAGCGGTATTGGTTTTCTTGTGCACGCTGTTAAGGGAGGGCGGGCGGTGCTCTACAAAACTAGGTAATACACACCATTTTAAATTTTGCATGCGGATCTCAACAAATTAACTTTCTCTCCTTTACTATAATGGATTTTCGCAAAGCCTGATTCTATTACTATATAACTATATTTAAGAAACTTGCCGATCGCGTGGCCTAGCAGTCCTGACTTCTACGTCGTGGGTTCTGGGTTCGAATCCCAACCGGAGTCAACGTTTGAGAAACACAAGTTGTTGGTTTTCGGGTCTGGTCATGTTGTGTTAAATTTATTTCTAGGTGCCGTGTGGTGCGGGTGCAGGTGGCGGCTTAAGAGAATCTACCACCCTATCTCATCCCGTCGGTGTCGTCAGAGTCGACAGAATGGACGTAAAAACCTCCAGGGACATCTAAATAAATACTACGGTTGCCATGCATGGCAACTATGGATAATTCCCCGAAATCGAGAGCTACAAACTTTTGTGGGAATCTGTGGGGAGGCCACTGTTTAGCAGTGAACTAGTATTAGGCTGAAATGATGATGATGAGGATGACTATGACAGTTTCCAGAACAATAAAGCAATTCAAAGAAACAGTTTTCTTACTGTTCATATATTTAATTAAAGATCAAACTTATTTAAATGAAACTAATTTTACGGATTTTATCGCGTTTAATTTTTACTATTTATAACCCGACGTTTCGAGTGCTTTACAGTACCCATGGTCACGGGGACACATAGCTGACGTGAAGCATCGTCGTTCTAGAAGGTCTGCAGTCTGTGACCATGTTCTGGATCGTCCCAACCATTACATCAGATTTGATAAACCACAGATCCTTGCAAAAGAACACCGATTCCTACCAAGGATGATTCGCGAGGCTATTGAAATCAAAAAACATCCTAATTTCAATAGGGAAGATGGTTGGGTATTACCACCAGCTTGGGATCCAATAATAAATAAAATTAAATCAAAAACCAAGCATACCACTGCAAGACTTCAAGACACAGTTAGCTCTTTCTGCGTAGATCGAACCAAAAATATAAATTAAAAGCTGAAGGTACCCCAGGTTATCTATGACATCAGGACATCTGTCACCTCAGTCCCCCCGTGACCATGGGTGCTGTAAAGCACTTGAAACTTCGGGTTATAAATAGTAAAAATTAAACGCGATAAAATCCGTAAAACTAGTTTCATTTAAATGAGTAGTGTTCGTGTAAATATAAGAAATCATTATATCAAACTTATTTGTTGCAGCTGCGGTGTCACTGTGACTGTTATGGGCAGGCGTGGCACTTACTATCAGGTAAACGACTTGCCCATCTCGCCCCTACGCATATATTTATTTATTTATTTAAACCTTTATTGCTTCCTTTACAAATAAAAGGTTACAAAGGGCGGACTTAATGCCTGTAGGCATTTTCTCCCAGTCAACCCATGGAGTGGTGAGAGTTTGATGTGGTGCAGCAATAAAGACAAACGAGAAGACAAAAAAAATAAGGATAGTACATATATACTAATTAAAAATATGAAATAGTAATAAACATATAGTTTTATTGTACACATATAATATAATATGACGTATAATTATACATAAAACATACATACATATACATATACATATATACATACATATCATACATACACATATACATAAAATAAATGCTACAAGTATTGACCTATGTACTAATAATTTATGTTGTCATGATTCTTAACTAAATAATCACGAACCAACTTCTTAAAGGAGTATTTATTGGGAGTTTTCCTGATGTCATCGGGCAAGGAGTTCCAAAGAAGTGCAGCCCTAACAGTAAAGGAGTTCCTGAAGAACCCGGTGAAATGTGTAGGAATGCAAATCTTATTATTAGAAGATGAACGAAGTACCCTATCATGTGAAGAAGAGAGATACTGAAATTTTTCTTTGAGATATAAAGGTGAAGATGGATCATTTAAAATAGAAAAAAGAACAAGCAGCATCCTGGAATTACGCCTTTGTCGAATGGTAAGCCAATTAAGCTGAGACCTGAATTGAGAAACGTGTTCAAACTTTGACGACCGACCGAAACGACCAAAAATAAATCTTATACAGTTGTTATGCAGGCGTTCCAGCTTGTTAAGAAGATCTTGGGATAGGTCTGGGTAACACACATCTGCGTAGTCAAAAATGGGTAATATAAGCGTTTGGACAAGCATGAGCTTAGATCTAATAGGGAGAAAATGTTTCAGACGATAAAGTGAACGTAAGGTAGCAATGACTTTCCGACTAATGTCGGTAACCTGAACTTTCCAGTTCAAAGTGCTGTCGATGATTAGACCAAGATTTTTCACAGATTTACTAAATGGGATAAGAGTATCATTATAGCGTAAAGTAGGTAAGCCTGAATAGTCAACCTTATCCAACATCCTCGAACTACCTACTAGGATAGCTTGGCATTTCAGTGGATTGACAGTCACTCCATAACGAGTTGACTAATCTTTGAGAGCATTTAGATTCTTGTTTAAATGATTGATCCCGTTATGAAGATCGTCAATTTCAGACTGCACATATAGCTACACATTACGACGTGGACCTAAATTATTCTAATAGAAGAAAGTGACGCGACAAGCAAAACGTTCAAATGAATAAAAACCTGGATCAGCGGATAGGTGTCCGGGAGAGTAGAATAGCACCTACCTCTTTCCTACCGAGGTGTCGTTAGAGGCGACTAAGGTATTGTACGGACAGCCTGCTCGTGGGAACGGAACGGAGACTCTTTTTTAACTCGTACCAAAATGGCGGCAACGTAAATCGCCATCCGCCACGTCTCGTTTCCCGCGGGGCCGAAGACTGGGCTGCGAGTGTGGTCTCTGCCTACGGGAAAAATACGTGATAATATGTAGGTATGTTAAAACCTACATCAACAACACTACCAATAGTTTTATTACTTGAAACGAAATAAACATTAACAAATAGTTTAATATACAAGAATCCTTAGCTGAGTTACATAAGTTACTTAGTCTTACTTACTCTAGAGTCTATTAGCACTGAAAATTAAGTCAGCGGTTCGGATAATAGTAGTTAATATCACAAAGAGTAACGTTTTCAACTAGCAAACTTAAAGTGATTTCACAAATTAGCGTTTCACGGTTTCGTTCCAGTCGACGCTGCGCAATGTTCAATTCATTAAAGCCGCGGAACGCTCATAATCTTATGACAGTTATAAGTAGCTCGTAGAAGGCTGCCGCAGAGTAGCAAAATCGAAAGTGTCCCGTCAAGAAAATTATACACTTTAATTTTAGGTATATATGATGTTCTCCTAGCCGATTTCGACCACGGCGACAACTGCCGACTACTGTCGAGAGCCGTCAACTGCGCAGGAGATGTTATAGTGCCACAAGTGTACGAGCAAACACAAAGGCACTCACTCGTCCCAACCTACCCGCGCCCGATGTAACGCTGATGCGATAAGATCGGAGGTAGCCTAGGATGCAGTGTCAGAAACACGGGGTCAATCACAACACAACCAGACCCGAAAACCAACAATTTATGTTTTAGCACAAATGTTGGCTCCGGCTGGGATTCGAACCCAGGACCCGCGGCTTAGAAGTCAGGTACTCTGACCACTAGGCCACGTATAGCCACCAGGTATATATGGTATTTATTAAGAGAATCTACCACCCCATCTCATCCCGTGGGTGTCGTAAAAGTCGACAGAGGAAAAATAAAATCCAGGAGTTAGGCAGTAGAATCTTCCTGGAACATGTCAATAAATAAACTGCAGTTGTGCATTTGTTGCTTAAGTTTTTATGTTGTCATATAATATAATATCAAAGAAATTTAGAAGAACACTAACTTTATAAAAGTATTAGCACTGATACATTATTTATATACATACATTTAAGCTATATAATAACTAAATAACAGAGGATACGTCAAACGTTTTGAGCTTGGCCATGAATCTGGAAACGCTGTCAAAGTGGATATCAAGATCGGGTTTCTTTTTTACACTTTCGTTATACAGACGAGAGACGCGCACCACTGGTGAAGACCGACCAAGATTGGTTCTGCATAAAATGGTTTTAAAAACAGTGCACGTATTTCGCGGTATTCTTGCTGGACGTCGGTTCAACAAGGGTGGACAATCTATGAAACCATTTGTCAACTTATGCAAAAGTAATAAATCTAAGTGACCTCGGCGTGCGCATAGCTGTTCAAGCTTAAAGTGCTGTAATTTTTCTGTGTATGTTTTCACAGATCTCGGGGGATTAAAGCGATATGATAGGCTGCAAACTAGTTTTTTCTGGACCCTTTCGATTCTGTCTATATGTATTTTGTAGGTAGGACACCACACAACACTACAGTATTCAAGTTTGCTCCTTACGTAGCTGTTGTAAAGCTGTATGATAGCGGCTGGTCTTGTGAGGCCTTTTGTTGATCTTAGTAGAAAACCCAGTGCTTTGTTTGCTTCCAGTGTTATTTTGTCAATATGATCTGAGAATTGAAGTTTACTGTCCATCAGGACGCCAAAATCTCGTATAGTACTAACTTCTTCTAATTTGGTACCAGCTATGAAATATTCCGACGGAAACTTATTGCGTTTTCTAGTAAACTTTATATGATAACATTTTGAGGTATTTAAGTACATATTATTTTCATTACACCACTTATGAATATTGTCTAAATCGTCTTGAAGACATTTTACGTCTGAGATACTCGTAACCGATTTCATAACTCATACACTCTAACATAAAGTCTTAAGTCATTTAAGAAAACATTAAAAAATAGAGGTCCTAGAAATGAGCCCTGAGGAATGCCCGAAGATGCAGTAAAAGGGTGAGATTGTTTGCCTTGGACTACCACTCTTGACGACGGATTTATAAGGTAAGATGTACACCACTCAAAGAGGCTGTCAGTTACTCCAAACGCATACAATTTTTTAAGAAGTACATTGTGATTTACTTTGTCAAAAGCTTTTACGTATGTAACAAACAAAATAATTTGAATCAATTTTCTATTTTCAGCGAGTTACTAGTGAATTAAATGACACGAGAGAAGATATCAAAGGAATGTTACATTTTGTTCTTCTTGAAATAATACATATTTAACGAAACCAGCAAAATCATGGCCAAGCAATGGCAAAAACCCTATCTCATATGTACTATGAGCCTAATATAAAATAGGGAGGGAGAGCACGGCTTTGGCCAAGCAATGGCAAAAACCCCGTCTCATATGTACTATGAGCTTAAAATAAAATAGGAATGGGGAGCACAGCCTTACTACGACCACTATCCCCGTGGACTTGGCTTGCTGGCAAATAACATGATGAATATATAAGTTAATAATCTATGGTTTGTTTAAATAAAAATCAGTTGCCGCATCTATGAAAGATTATCATTTGAGAACGGCTGGGCCGATTTGGGTGATTCTTTTGTTGGTTTCGTTATGCCAGGACAATGTTTGTATGAAAGAAAATATTTGGAAAACCAACGAGAAATGTTGGACATTTTGAAGGTATTTTTATTTTAAAATCACAATAAAAAGTAACGTTCAGTTTGGCAGTTCTGCTGTCAGGTTTTCAGTACTGAATATTGTTTTGATAGGCCTACCTCTCATTTTCTTCATTAGTAAATTACACCCGTGCGAAGCCGGAGCGGGGTCGCTGGAATAAATAATATATATATATCTTCCTTATATAGATAAAATAATGGTTATTGGTTAACACTATACAATTATCAAGATAAAACCTCTCTATGTTACATTACTCTGTAACATTAACGAATTTAAGTCTACTGTTTCATTGTCTTCGTTGCAGAGCACTATCAATACCAACCAACTTACAGTCAATGTACAGATACAAATAACCACTGAAAAGTCAGTGTCAGTTATTGCACTGTTGTATTTTTTTAATTACCATTCAATTATTTTCAATGAATAGATGTATAGATGATGATTTATTGAACGATGGTGATGCTTTGTTGCAAATATACTACATTCGCTACAAATATGTTCAAGTATTGATTTGTAAAATAACGTAAATAGGTCACATCGCCGCCATTTTAAAACGCGTCAAGTATAGCATTGGTGCATTGCGCGGATAATATTGCTAAAGGAAAAGCGTAGCTACCTATCAGATCGGATGGTCTAACCTGAGGAGGATGTCAGATGTTGTATATATTGTTCGTATCTCAGAAAAATTCATAGCGCCATTATGAACATGCGATATTTATTGAGCTTCTCATGTAGCGACGTAGATGTCACTATACATATTATGGTATTATCATTCTGCACGAATAAAGGCTGTCCGTTCAATAAGTTAGTCGCCTCTTACGACACCTTGGTAGGAAAGAGGAAGGTGCTATTCTACTCTGCCGGATACCTATCGGCTTTAAGTAAATGCTACTGATATAGTAGTATTTTTTTATTGATCATTCTGATATGATGATGTGATTACCTGATGGTAAATGCAACGTCTGCCCATAGCAATGCTGTGTAACCCAGAAAAACTCTGTGTGACACAACACTGCGCTCGTCACCCTGAGACATCAGTTATTAAGTCTCATATGCCCAGTGATTACGCTAGCTCTCAGTGCCCTTCAAACCGAAACACAGTAATTTTTGCACACTACTGTTTCACAGCAGAATAACTGGCCCTGGGGTAGTACCTACCTAGATGGATTCCTGCATAGGCTGCTTGCTCGTTTGCTCTCACTTTTATAAAAGAGAAAGCTATTGATATAAAAAAAGTATTACGTAAGGCACTATGTGCGAGATTACTCTGCAATTGAAAACAAATATTAATAAACGCGATACTCTTCGAGGAGAATTCGTGAAATTGGAACAAGAATATTGCTCGGTAAGTTATTGAAGCTACCTCTAGATATATAGAGTTTTATCGCTTTGACTTATGGACTATATGAATGCAAAAAAAGAGAAAGAATACTTTTACACGAATAATTTGTATGTACCCCACATACTAATTATTTAACAATTATCATTATTTTTTTTATAGAAGAAGAAAGCGAGCTCACCTGATGTTAAGTGATCGCCGCCGCCCATGAACATCCGCAACACCAGGAGAGTCGCGGGTGCGTTACCGGCCTTTGACAAAGGAATATGCCTCTTTTCTTGAAGGTCCCTAAGTCATGTCGGTCCGGAAAAACCGCTGGCGGCAGCAAGCTCCACAAAGTGGCCGTGCGTCGAAGAAAATTCCTCGAAAAGCGCACAGTGGTGGAATGCCAACCATCAAGGTGATGTGGATGGTATTTAGTGCTTTACCGCGATGTACGATGGTGAAATTCAGCGGCTGGTATGATTCCGAACAATTCCTCGGAACACTCCCCAAAGTATATACGATAAAAAACGCAAAGAGACGCAACGTCTCTACGCAAGGCCAGTGGATCAAGCAGATCGGAAAGAACCTGGCCGTCGACGATTCGAGCCGCTCTTCGCTGGATGCGGTCAAATGGAAGGAACTTGCACTGGGGTGCCCCGGCCCAGAGATGTGAACAGTATTCCATGTGTCGAATTTGCGCCTTGTAAAGTTGCATGCGGTGGGCCGGCATGAAATACTGCCCTGCTCTATTTAGCACGCCAAGCATTTTTGAAGCCAATTTGGCCTTTCTTTCTAAATAACGACGGAACTGAACGTCACTCGATATGTCAACGCCAAGGGGAGTGGTCTCAAAATGAGTATACACGACGAAGGGTTTCTTTTGAGAAGTAAACGCACAAACTTGTGTCTTCTTGGGGTTGAAATGGACTTAATTTAGTCTGCCCCATTCCGAGATTTTGTCTAGCAAAATCTCGACTTCAGACACAAGTTTGTTCGGGTACTCATCGACGTGTTCCTGAGAAACATTGTCACGGCCGGTGTACAAGGCATCACCAGTGCTATCGTCTGCATAGCAATTAATGTTACTAATTTGCAACAAATCATTGATATGCAGAAGAAACAAAGTTGGGGATAGCACGCAGCCTTGTGGAACACCACCATTCACAGGTTTTGAGTCCGAGCATGCACCGTCGATTGCAAACTTGATGCTCCGGTCTGTGAGAAAACTGGTGATCCAATTGCATAATTTCTCAGGAAGCCCATAGGAAGGAAGCTTCGAGAGAAGCGCTTTATGCCGAACCCGTCATCAAAGGCCTTCGCTATGTTCAAACTAACTGCCAGGGCCTCCCCCTTGCTCTCGTCTGCCTCCGCCCATCGGTGAGTGAGGTACTATAACTAGCTGCGCCCCGTGTTTCACTCGCGTAAAAAAGCCGACCTTGATCGATGATATACATATATACTTCCTTATTTGAATCGGATTTTGGGATTTTCATTGTTTTTCGCGGAATCCTTATTATATAAAAAAATAAAGTTGAAAAGAGGAAAGAAAGAACGAAACACATTTAGTTTAAGTTACCCGCTATAATATAAGCTATGTGTCCGTAAAAGTCCCGTCAAAATCGGTCCAGCTATTTCGGAGATTAGCCGGAACAAACAGACAGAGAGACACACAAAAACTTTAAAATAGTTTTTTTCTTATAAGTACCGTATATACTCTGAGAAGCATTGAGTAAAAAGCTGTTATTTTCTTATTACAAACAGACACTTAAATTTTATTTTCTGGTATAGAAGTAACGAAACTATCAAAACGTTCACCTGATGGTAAGTTCAACGTCTACATAACATATCAACCAGAACATTTCTGTGTGACACGACACTTAACCCGTTATCGTGAGACATCAGTTCTAAGTCTTATATGCCCAGTAATTACACTTGCTCTCAGTGCTCTTCAAACTGAAGCAGTTATTTTTGCACACCACTGCTTCATAATTACGCATGTAACAATTTGTAATATTATTATTTAATCGTAACTATTGATTATTTTTTAAGATATTATTTATAATCATTGGTATGGAATTATGTAGTCTTATAATAATTATATGGACGTAACAAATTAATAATACACCAGGGAGACCATGTTTTTTATTTATATCAACATTATAATTTCAGCCTATTATATTCACTGCTGTCCTATCAACGTAATTGCAATTATAAAAAAAATTGAAAAAAATACTAAGAAAGAGGATATCTGCGGAGTTTCTTTCGCCTGTTTCTTTTCCGTACAGAGGAACCTCATTAACAAACGGTGTAAAAAAATATTCCAAAATCCAAAAGTGCATGTCTCATGACGCTCATTTAGAACTCTTAAGAAAAAAAAATCTTACTGAAGTTCAAATATTTCGAGTCATTTCCATTTCAAATGAAAACAATAAGAAAAAAATATTTTTCTTAATAACTACAAGTGAACTGAACTGAACTTCTTTTGATATGAAATATGAAAGCAAAAGATAAAATTCTGGACACGATAAAAAAACACCCGGTCTCAATACGTCAATTGTTTCGGCAGTTCCATGACCACATTCCTAAAAAAAATCCGGACGTTTTTTTTTATTGTATAAAGTGACGAAATGAGCAAAACGTTCACTTGATGGTAAGTTCAACATCTGCCCATAACAAATGCTGTGTCACGCAGAACATTTCTGTGTGACACCACACTGCGCCCCGTCCGATCCCACCGCATATCGGCCTATAAGCCTCCTCAAGGCCTTAGGCAAGATATACGAACGCCTACTTCTCGCCCGCTTAAGAGACTTCATGCAGTCTCGAGGGATCCCCATCCACGAGCAGTTTGGATTCCGTGCCAAACACTCATGTACCCAGCAGGTGCACCGCATAACGGAGCACATTCAATCCCGCTTCATACGCGGGCTTCATACCGGAGCGCTCTTCTTCGACGTGGCGAAAGCGTTCGACAAGGTCTGGCACAACGGGCTCATATACAAGTTATATGGACTCGGTGTGCCAGATCGCCTCGTACTCATCATACGAGATTTCTTACGCAGTCGAACCTTCCGCTACCGCGTCGAGGGGGTGCGATCCGAATCACATCCCATCCTAGCCGGCGTACCACAAGGCTCAGTCCTAGGTCCCGTGCTCTACACCCTTTTCACGAACGACATACCGCACACCAGCGGCGTCGAACTCGCCCTCTTCGCAGATGATACCTGCCTATATGTGTCTGGACGTAATCCAGACACTATCTCTAAACGCCTCCAATCCGCAGCCCGAACCCTCGGGAACTGGTTTCGGAAATGGATGATCGAGGTCAACCCAATCAAAAGTGCAGCCATGTACTTCTCGCGGCGCACAACGCAGCATCTCCCCACCATAGAGTTATTCGATCGTCCAATCCCCTGGGAAAAGACAGTCAAATACTTAGGCGTCCTATTAGACTCGAGACTCAGCTTCGGTCCACATATTAACCGAGTAAGGAACCGAGCGGCGTTCGTCCTCGGCCGATTACATCCGTTACTAAATAAAAATAGCAAAATGTCCCTACGTAATAAAATTACACTTTACAAAGCCTGTATTCGGCCAATTATGACATAGGCAAGCCCCGTATTTGCGCATGCCTCCCCGCGTCAAATTCACCGACTTCAGGTAATACAAAATCGATTCATGCGTAAAGCCACGGGAGCACCGTGGTTCGTGCGTAATGCTAACCTTCATATCGATTTAGGGCTTCCTACCATAGCCCAATATCTAAAGTTGGCCTCTCGCCGATACTTCGACTCTGCCGCCACGCACCCCAACCCACTGGTTGTCAGTGCCGCCACTTACAACCCCCTCGCGATACACCAAAACTCGACCCGCGGAAAAAGGAGACCGAGGCACGTCCTCGAGGACCCTGACGACGCGACCACTATTGCCCAAGCGCTCTACTCAACACTACACAAACACCCATTATCACCATCATACCGCCCCCGCCGTCGGCGTGGGCGTATCAGACAAAGTTATTCGCGATACCGCCGCCGCATCTCAGGCCGGTTCTCCCCTAGCAGTAGTGTCATAAACAGAAGCGTCGCTGGAGTTTCTTGCGCCATTTCTTCTCCAGCGGAAACGCATTCCGAATTGGTGGTAAACTTATCTAATAATAATCATGGTATTAATAATTATAGTAGTAGTAATATTGCCCTCCCGATTGCAGTAACTGACCGAGCCGAGACCGGCCCCCTTGGGCACCCTCGAGTCTGTTACTCTCGCGAACAGGATGACGGTCCAAGCCGAGGTCCCCTCTTGGGGGCCCTTGCGCCAGTCATCCATAAATAAAGGTTTCGGCTAAGCGCCCTCAGCGCTATGCCACCTTTCAATCCGGCGAAGCTGTAAAAGCCTTCGGGCTAACAGTGACCATCAGTCCTAAAAAAAAAAAAAAAAAAAAACCACACTGCGCCCGTCACCCTGAGACATCAGTTCTTAAGTCTCATATGCCCAGTGATTACGGTAGCTCTCAGTGCCCATCAAACCGAAACACAGTAATGTATTAATATATTATATTAGTATAATTTTAATGAATTAATCAATCAAAGTGTTTTCTTGATATGAGTCTATTCAAATAAGCATATAAGTGCAAATTAATTGTCATAGAGATAGATCCAACGCTGGGGAACGTGCCCGTTTACATCGTAACATGAAATCGTATAACTATAACTTCTCTGACATAGACTTATTCGCCATGTCCTTGCATAAATTTAAGAAAGCTGTTATTGATAAGTTAATTTAAAAACGAACTCATTTTATATCTTTATCGTATCTATTATCTTTTCTGTGATTCAAGTAGTATGAACGTTCACCTTGTAAAAATTAAAATTTCATTTTACTCAGTAACGCATTGTAATACATTAATTAGCGGATAACGGTGCTGGTCATGTAATTATTTAAGATTTCAATGTAATGATTACTAGCAATTATTATTATTACATGATTGTTTGTTATCCCAAATAAAAAAAATAAAAAAATAGAGGGATTTGAGGACCGCCGAATCGCCTGACCTTGACATGGCGGGTATAAAGCACTATGTCACGCCGCTTCGCTTTAGGAGACGTGCAATTACAATTGACAATAGTAATTTGTATTTCTTACACTGCGCCTGTCAAATCAGTTCTTAAGTCTCATATACCAAGCGATTACACTAGCCCACAGTGCCCTTTAAACCAAAACACACTAATGCTTGCACATTACTACTTCACGGCAGAATAATTGGCCCTGAGTTGGTACCTACCTAAACGGATTCCTGCATAGGTATCCTACCACCAGTCATTACTGTAACGTACTTTACTGACAGTAACGTCAGTCTTTCGTTTCGATATTTTTAAGAATACCTAGTATTCTTTAAGAAAATAAAACATAACCTAAACGTACGTCCAAAACATCTGTTGAAAACAGAGACATAATCACTTTTTTTTTAAAAAAACGAAGCGCTACAGTAGGATTTTCTCCTGTATCGTGGGTGCGTTTTACAAACATACATTTCACATGCACAACACAAGCAGACCCGAAAAGCAACAATTTGTGTTTTTGGACAAATGTTGCCTCCGGCTGGGAATCGAACCCAGGACCGGTGGCGCAGAAGTCAGGTACGCTAACCACTACGCCACGCGGTCGAAAAGTGTCTTGTTTTGTTATTGTCAAAAAAACCATACCTTAAACTAGCAGCAGCAGAAGCATTTTCCATGCACAACATAGTAAGACCTGTAAGGCTCCGGGCTCCAGCTGTGATTCAAACCCAGGACCCACGGCTAAGTGAGTGTACTAGGTGCTCTGACCACTAATCGACCCAGTCATCAAAAGGCCGGTGTGATAAATAAATGTTTCATCGTAATCATCATCATCGTCATTCCAGCCTATCTCTAGTCCACTGCTGAACATGGACCTCCCTCACAGATTGCCACAAAAATTTGTAGCTCTCATTTAGGGGGGATTTTGCTGTAGTTGCCACGCTTGGCAGTCGGTTTTTTTTTAATTTCATATAAGTGACGGAACGAGCAAAACGTTCACCTGATGGTAAGTGTAACTGCCCATAACAAATGCTGTGTCACCCAGAAAATTACTCTGTGACACCACACTTCGCCCGTCACCCTGATACATCAGTTCTTAAGTCTCATATGCCCAGTGATTACGCTAGCTCTCAGTGCCCTTCAAACCGAAACACAGTAATGTTTGCACACTACTGCTTCACGTCAGAATTACTGGCCCTGGGGTGGTACTTAGCTAGACGGATTCCTGCATAGGAATTCTACCACCAGTACCGTAGTTTGTTTATTCAGATGTTCCAGGGAGATGCTGCTGCACATCTTTTGGTTTTATATGTCCCTCTGCCGACTTTTACGGTACCCACAAGAGGAGTTTGGGTGGTATATTTTCACTTCGTAAATATAATAATTTTTTTTCCGACAGTTTCATCTATTATTTGTAACTACAAATAAACAAAAGAAGAAAAGTTTTTTTTATAAGAAAAATAATTAGTTTCCTGGTTTTATAATGAAGCTTAGTTTTCGCAAAACATAAGCTCACATAACGATTTTGTACACCCTGCTATAGTGTTAAGATGGATTTAAATCTAGTACTCGTATGTACACTACTATGCAACAAGGCTTCTTTTATTACTTATACTAAAACGTGAAAGTCAATTTTAAGATAGATACACACATAAGAGCCGTGGTAGCTCAGGGGCCTGGTGACCTGGGTTCGATCCCCGGTGCCAGCACCTCTAATATTGTTCTACAATTTTAAGTGCTGATTTACCACGTGCTCGGCGGTGAAGGAAAACATCGTGAGGAAACCTGCATGTCTGAGAAATAAAAAATATTTCGAAGACATGTGAACCCAGTGCCAACCCGCATAGGAGCAGCGTGGCGGATTCTTCCTAGCTCCAAAAACAGTCTCAGAAATTAGAGGAGGCCTGTGCTCAGCAGTGGGACATTTATAGGCTGAAACTTTACTTTACTTTTTTATACACACATAGATTTTCGATGCTCTGGAAACTGGAAACTTCGAAACTGGAATAAGATAAAATGAAATAGTAACATAAGTGACACTGTACTTTCGTTGGAATCTGGCGCAGTTTTTTTTAAGATTGAATGTGCCGAGACGATCATTTATAATTTCGGTGATGTAATTGCTGTAAGCCATTTCGGCTTTAACAGCTTCATCGGATACTGTGCTCACGGGACAGAGGCCCGCGTGCCAAGTTTGGTTTGACCCAAACATAAATACTTAAATAAACCCCTACAAAAACCTCGAAATTAGGACTGTCGCGTTCGCTGCGTGCTTGCGCGATTTATAATATCTCAAAATGATTATAAGTCGTCAATGATCATCCGAGGGAGGCTGCGGGCCTCAATTCGGACTGTCGACTTGTGTGTCGGTAACGAACAATTTAAATATTTACTGGTGGTAGGATTACTATGCAGGAATCAGATTAGGTACCGCCGCAGGGCCGGTTTTCTGCCATGTAGCAGTAATTTGCAAACATTCCTGTTTCGATTTAAATGACACTGAAAGCTGGTGTAATTGCTGCGCATATGAGACTTAAGAAATTATGTCTTAGGGAGCGAGCGTAGGTGGTAGGATTCCTAGGTAGGTACCACCCCAGGGCCAGTTATTCTGCCGTGAAGCAGTAGTGTGCAAGCGTTACTGTGTTTCGGTTTGAATGGCACTGTGAGCTAGCGTAATCACTGGGCATTTGAACTCATGTCTCAGGGTGACGTGCGCAGTGTGGTGTCACACAGAAATTTTCTGGGTGGCCCGGCCCTGCGGCGGTCCCTAATCTGATTCCTGCATAGTAATCCTACCACCAGTAAATATTTAAATTGTTCGTCATATATAATCTGCGAGAGTCAAATATAATAGACAGTAGTCAAATTTGTTCCTTGGTCTCTTAGAGTGTCGGACATCTTTGCTGTCAAAACTCAAAACACGAAAGGTGCATCTCTCATTTTGGGTGGATTTTGCCATAGTAGTCGCGCTTGACTATGGCTATAGCAATCGCAGTTTATTTATTCAGATGTTCCAGGAAGATGCTGCTACTCATTTTCTAGTTTTCATTTTCCCTCTGTCGACTTTTACGACACCCACGGGATGGGGTGGAGCACGATTCTCTTAAGTCACCACACGGCACTGTACACGGACTACGTTCATCAATAATGCATTGACAAATTACTAGGGCAGTTGTAAAGCTTCTTCAATACATATAATGTATAATGTAAATAACAAACTCGATTCGCATTTTAGTTCCAGTCATTCATCATAATCACAACAGAAGTTATCTCGTTTAATAATTATAAATGATTGTTTAAGTTAGGGCTAACTTGAAATGATTGATAACAATAATTCCCGGGAACAAGGCGATCGGAATCACTAAACGAATTATCGATTATCATGGAATCTTAGAACAGGATACAATGTAGTGTCGAAATTGTCGTTGTACATTTTTTTATGGAAGAAAGTGACGAGACGAGCAAATTATTCACCTGATGGTAATTGCAACTTGTGCCTGTAATTTTTGACGGCAGAATAACTGGCACTGCTGTTACACCTACCTAAACGCGTGTGTGAAATCCCTACTTTCCAGTAAACGTTTTATATAAAAACTTTTAACTTAAATTTTCTGGGTGACACAGCATTTGTTATGGGCAGACGTTGCACTTACCATCAGGTGAACGTTTTGCTCGTTTCATTACTTTATCCAATAAAAAAAAACATGGTTGCTAGTAATTGGAGAAACCGCGGTAGCTCAGCGCCATGTTCCGCAATTTTAAGTGCTGTTCCACCACGTGTTCAGCGATGAAGGACAGTATCACGAGGAATATAAATAATATTTCGAGGAAATGTGAAGTCATCCAAAACTCTCTTAGAAATTATGTGGGGAGCCTGTGCACAGCAGAGGGACATGTAGAGACATTTATATCGCCACATGAGAAGCTCAAGAAATATTCGCATACGTCCATAATCCCGCTTTCAAAGTTTTCTGAGATGTTTACTATATATACAACATCTAACTATTACTAGTAGGAGGAGACATCCCCAGATCAGGCCACTCGATCTGGCGGGTAGCTACCCTTTTCCTTGGCAATAATATCTTCCGCCAAAGACATTTATAAGCTTTTATTTTGACGCTTTCGTCGTTGTTTATTTTTGAAAATATTATGAACGCACGGAAAAACACTGATTTATTTAACGAAAAATTTACTGTATACTTTAGATTGGGTCGAGGCGACACGCTATATGTTTGGTTGGCTAAAACTAGAAAGTGTTTTCTTAGTAGATAGTATAAAATTTTATAAAAGAAATCTTAAATGTGTAACACAAAAATTGAATAGAGTTTAAAAAACTTATCAAGAAGAGATTATTATATAAAGCGTATTATAAAATAGATCATTATATAACGCGGGTTTACTATGACCTATGCACCTACCTCTTTCCTAAGGAGGCGGTTTCCTAAAGTATGTACGTGTAAGTACGGATAGCCTTTATTCGTGAAGATTAACAACGTAATATGCAATGTTACTATGATGATGATGATGATGATGATGTTCTCCTAGCCGATTTCGACCACGGCGACAACTTCCGAATACTGTCGAGAGCCATCAACTGCGCAGTAGATATTGTAGTGCCACAATTGCACGCACAAACACAGAGGCACTCACTCGTCCCAACCTACCCGCGCCCGATGTAACGCTGATGCGATAAGATCGGAGGTAGGCTAGGATGCAGGGTCAGAAAAACGGGGACAATCACAACACAACCACACCCGAAAACCAACAATTTGTGTTTTAGCACAAATGTTGGCTCCGGCTGGGAAACGAACCCAGGACCCGCGGCGTAGAAGTCAGGCACTCTGACCACCAGGCCACGCTGTCGTTACTATACTGCTCGTGGGAACGCAACGGAGAGTACAGAGTACCAAAATGGCGGAGACGTGGTTCTCCACCCGTCACGTATACGAAAAGAAAAGAAGTCTACATGTGTAGCCTTTGCCTATCTCTATATGGGACAAAGGCGTGATAATATGTATGTATGAAGAGTAAAGGTTTATGTGATGGCTACTTAAAGGCAATATATAAATCTTCACTACATATCGCTCAGAAATGTTAAAAGATGTCCTTCAATAGTAAAACGCAGTCTGATCAAAATCAATGTATGCTGAAAAAAAATCTTTGTACTAAACGCACACAATGAAACAATATTATACGAAGCAAGTTCGTCCATACCGAACACAGTACGTTCCATCTTTTTTCTCATTTGTAAAGATTTTCTCGAAGCGCTCAGTATTTATATTGTTGTTTGTTTTCAATTGCAAAGTAATCATCGGGTCGCGCAGCTGCTGGTATAAGATGAGAATGTTCGCTCGTCGTAGCATGGAAATAGGCACGTGCAGTTTAATTTTATATGCACATTTTTTATTTGCTAACATATAAACTAATGTTTCAAAAAGAGCTTCATAAAAAACTGATAAGAATTCATCATCATTCAGCACTTCCCGCTCAGCGGTGCAGGTCGTCCTACACTGCATTTTCTAAAACTAGGCTGCCATTCGAGAGTTATTGTTCCTCAACGGTTATAAATTCTAGGATTTATATGGCGGCTCAATAATTCCCTAGTTGCGCAGCATCGTCGTAACGGATTCTATCACGTATAGAAAAACTGAGTACAGATCTTTCTATAGCTCGCTCAACGATACTAAGTTTTCATATACGGTCTGCAGTGAAAAATCTGAAAACTAAGAGAAAATGAATTATTACAAAATGATTTCATGTAACATTTCTGCAAAATATAATTACTATATATAAATGTATAGTTTGTTACTTAAAGAATTAATCGATGTAAAACTAGGCAGTGGTGATAATGATGAAATAATGATAGTTTCTATTTAGACTGCAAACTTAGTACTAATTAGGTTAGAGCCGATCGCGATTAATCAAACAACGCTAACTTGTTTGATGACTCTACAAAATTGACGAGGGCAATAAATTCCAGATTAGTTCACTTCAGCACATAATTTGTTTCCCGACCTACTTTGAATTTGTTTGGTTTAATATTTGCGTTACTTTGATTTTAAAGCAATACGATAATTTATTTTTAATCCATATGTCGGAGTCAGCGATGGCTGAGCGATAGCGCCGCTTACCACTTGATTAGGCGGTACAGGGTTCTTTGTGTAGATAGCGCAGAATAACAATTTCAAATGCACCTTGTGTAATAATTTCACCTTACTACGCTTAACCACCAATTAACTAGGTAAACCGACAGTTTCGTTTCGAAGGAGTGACAAGGTCGGTGTCTCGAATTCAACTGCCCTTGCGCTATCCGAAATCTTAAATAAGACTTTGCACGTGCCGCTAAAGTGACGACACGGTATTTACCACCTCCTGAATACTACAATAATCAAATTAGCAACTTATTATTTAACGATATCGTTTCCCCCGACATATATTATAATGTTATAAAGATACAAATTACTTGGAATATATTTAACTGGAATCAATGAACCGCTCTACGTGTGTGGCTTACCACGTTATAGTTCAAAAATATACTTTAATAAAGAAACACCAGAAATAGACAACAATACACATTCATTTTAAATTATACAAAATAATTTATTTTCTTAATGATTTCTTATATTTACGCGAACACTACACATTTAAATGAAACTAAGTTTACGGATTTTATCGCGTTTAATTTTTACTTTTTTACTATTTATAACCCGACGTTTCGAGTGCTTTACAGCACCCATGGTCACGGGAGGACTGAGGTGACAGATGTCCTGATGTCATAGTTAACCTGGGGTACCTTCAGCTTTTAATTATTATTTTTGGGTCCGATCTACGCAGAAAGAGCTAACTGTGTCTTGAAGTCTTGCAGTGGTATGCTTGGTTTTTGATTTAATTTTATTTATTATTGGATCCCAAGCTGGTGGTAATACCCAACCATCTTCCCTATTGAAATTAGGATGTTTTTTGATTTCAATAGCCTCGCGAATCATCCTTGGTAGGAATCGGTGTTCTTTTGCAAGGATCTGTGGTTTATCAAATCTGATGTAATGGTTGGGATGATCCAGAACATGGTCACAGACTGCAGACTTCCTAGAACGACGATGCTTCACGTCAGCTATGTGTTCTTTTACGCGGGTTTTAATTGATCTTTTTGTTTGGCCTATGTAAGAGAGACCACATTCACAATCTAGCTTGTATACTCCTGCGTCCTGTAGAGGGATGTTACACTTGACAGATGGTAAAAACTGACTTATCTTCTTCGGCGGCTTGAAGAATGTTTTTATGGAAGCCCGCTTCAAGATATAGCCAATCTTGTCCGTGACTCCTCTGACATAAGGTAGAACAGCAGGCACACGCTCGACTGTGGCCGGTTTCACTCGGTCACTGCGACGTAGGCGCGGAACCCGAAGCTTGTTGTCGTGCAAAACTTGCTTGACATGTTGAAGCTCGGCGGCCAGGTGTTTCCTGTCACAGATTCCTCGTGCTCTCTGAAACAAGGATTTACCCACGGTAGCTAACTGTGATGGATGATGGTGAGATTCACCGTTTAAATATCTGTTAGTATGGGTGTTTTTTCTATACACAGTGTGACACAAGTTGTTATTAGGATTTCGAATTACTAATACATCTAGAAAAGCTAAAGAGTTATTTGCCTCTAACTCCATTGTAAATTGAATTTTAGAGTTTAGGGAGTTAAGGTGGTTTAGAAATGCATTTACTTTATCTGATGGTAAAATTGTGAAAGTATCATCTACATACCGCTTGTAGAATCTTGGATTTACTGGAGAAGTACGGAGGGCTCTCTCCTCAAAGTCTTCCATGAAGATGTCGGCGACAATGGGAGATACTGGGGAGCCCATCGCCACACCATCTACTTGCTTGTAGTAGTGTTCCTTCCACAATAGATAGCCAGATGTAAGGCAATGTCTTAGTAGTTCTGCATATTCCGCTGGCATGTTGTTCTCAGCTAGCTTCCTAGATACAATTGAGATGCAGTCATCTACTGGTAGGCATGTGAATAGAGACTGGACATCAAAACTGACCATAGTTTCATTGTCAGTCAGGTGTAGGTCTTTAATCTCACTGACAAAATGGTATGAATCCTTTGTGTGTGCTCTAGTGTGTCCTCTGAGTGGTGAGAGTACTTTAGCCACATGCTGAGCCAATCTGTAGGTTGGTGAATCGATCTGGCTCACTATTGGACGTAGTGGAGCATTTGGTTTGTGTATCTTTGGTAACCCATACAACTTCGGTGATTTGGCACAAGATGGTATTATCGAACTAACGTCCAGATTCAATTTTTCGGAGTGTTTCTTAATAAGATCGCTAGTCGTTTTAAGCGTATCGGTACGGTATCCTTCGCGGTGTTACTGCGAAATTCATGCCCTTCGATAATATATCGAGAATACCGTACGAGGAAATTATCTGTAGTGTCGAGGATTGTCTGTTTAAAAACAATATCAATAAAGAAGATTTGGAGGCCATACGTCAAGACATTTCGTCTATGTTACGTCGAAGTTCGGTGCCGAAACTAAATCTTCCTAAAGACGAATTAAAGGCGTTGAACAACCTACGGAACAGACCTGAACTCACGATCCTTCGCGCAGATAAAGGTAATGCTACGGTAGTCATGGATACGTCGGATTACAATTTTAAAATACAAGAACTTTTGTCGGACGAAAGTACATATAAAAAGGTCAAATCAGACCCAACTACTAATACGCTTAAAACGACTAGCGATCTTATTAAGAAACACTCCGAAAAATTGAATCTGGACGTTAGTTCGATAATACCATCTTGTGCCAAATCACCGAAGTTGTATGGGTTACCAAAGATACACAAACCAAATGCTCCACTACGTCCAATAGTGAGCCAGATCGATTCACCAACCTACAGATTGGCTCAGCATGTGGCTAAAGTACTCTCACCACTCAGAGGACACACTAGAGCACACACAAAGGATTCATACCATTTTGTCAGTGAGATTAAAGACCTACACCTGACTGACAATGAAACTATGGTCAGTTTTGATGTCCAGTCTCTATTCACATGCCTACCAGTAGATGACTGCATCTCAATTGTATCTAGGAAGCTAGCTGAGAACAACATGCCAGCGGAATATGCAGAACTACTAAGACATTGCCTTACATCTGGCTATCTATTGTGGAAGGAACACTACTACAAGCAAGTAGATGGTGTGGCGATGGGCTCCCCAGTATCTCCCATTGTCGCCGACATCTTCATGGAAGACTTTGAGGAGAGAGCCCTCCGTACTTCTCCAGTAAATCCAAGATTCTACAAGCGGTATGTAGATGATACTTTCACAATTTTACCATCAGATAAAGTAAATGCATTTCTAAACCACCTTAACTCCCTAAACTCTAAAATTCAATTTACAATGGAGTTAGAGGCAAATAACTCTTTAGCTTTTCTAGATGTATTAGTAATTCGAAATCCTAATAACAACTTGTGTCACACTGTGTATAGAAAAAACACCCATACTAACAGATATTTAAACGGTGAATCTCACCATCATCCATCACAGTTAGCTACCGTGGGTAAATCCTTGTTTCAGAGAGCACGAGGAATCTGTGACAGGAAACACCTGGCCGCCGAGCTTCAACATGTCAAGCAAGTTTTGCACGACAACAAGCTTCGGGTTCCGCGCCTACGTCGCAGTGACCGAGTGAAACCGGCCACAGTCGAGCGTGTGCCTGCTGTTCTACCTTATGTCAGAGGAGTCACGGACAAGATTGGCTATATCTTGAAGCGGGCTTCCATAAAAACATTCTTCAAGCCGCCGAAGAAGATAAGTCAGTTTTTACCATCTGTCAAGTGTAACATCCCTCTACAGGACGCAGGAGTATACAAGCTAGATTGTGAATGTGGTCTCTCTTACATAGGCCAAACAAAAAGATCAATTAAAACCCGCGTAAAAGAACACATAGCTGACGTGAAGCATCGTCGTTCTAGGAAGTCTGCAGTCTGTGACCATGTTCTGGATCATCCCAACCATTACATCAGATTTGATAAACCACAGATCCTTGCAAAAGAACACCGATTCCTACCAAGGATGATTCGCGAGGCTATTGAAATCAAAAAACATCCTAATTTCAATAGGGAAGATGGTTGGGTATTACCACCAGCTTGGGATCCAATAATAAATAAAATTAAATCAAAAACCAAGCATACCACTGCAAGACTTCAAGACACAGTTAGCTCTTTCTGCGTAGATCGGACCCAAAAATAATAATTAAAAGCTGAAGGTACCCCAGGTTAACTATGACATCAGGACATCTGTCACCTCAGTCCTCCCGTGACCATGGGTGCTGTAAAGCACTCGAAACGTCGGGTTATAAATAGTAAAAAAGTAAAAATTAAACGCGATAAAATCCGTAAACTTAGTTTCATTTAAATGTGTAGTGTTCGCGTAAATATAAGAAATCATTATGTGAACCAGTACGGACTGGAAATCGCAAATAAAATACGCCGGTTAGAAGATCTCAAGACCAAGCGCGCAAGATTCATAACATCTTTGAATTTCTTGAAGAGATGCAGAGACCATGATCTCATTCCTACGTGTGTCAAAATATCAGCTAAAAAGGACATTCGAGGAAGCGCTAAGATCTTAAAACAGGCAAGTAAAAAGTTGTTAAGAACGGGTATTCAGCAAAAACGTAACGATCTACATGTCATAAATACGTCCATAGACAATTTATCCAGTGTTTTAAAAACAGTTTTAACGACATTTGATTTTAATAATTGCATTGAAACATTAAATAAGCGTGAAACAGCTAGATATAATGATTGCAAAAATAAACACATAGAAAAATATCAAAAATTAACGACCAAATTAAATGTCAAACATCAATCTCAACGCATGAACGGAACGCGACCGTTGACTACGGACAATGATCATAGATTACGCGCGGTCTATAATCTGTCAAAACATACACTGGATGAATCTATATTAAAAGTATTATCGAAGGGCATGAATTTCGCAGTAACACCGCGAAGAATACCGTACGAGGAAATTATCTGTAGTGTCGAGGATTGTCTGTTTAAAAACAATATCAATAAAGAAGATTTGGAGGCCATACGTCAAGACATTTCGTCTATGTTACGTCGAAGTTCGGTGCCGAAACTAAATCTTCCTAAAGACGAATTAAAGGCGTTGAACAACCTACGGAACAGACCTGAACTCACGATCCTTCGCGCAGATAAAGGTAATGCTACGGTAGTAATGGATACGTCGGATTACAATTTTAAAATACAAGAACTTTTGTCGGACGAAAGTACATATAAAAAGGTCAAATCAGACCCAACTACTAATACGCTTAAAACGACTAGCGATCTTATTAAGAAACACTCCGAAAAATTGAATCTGGACGTTAGTTCGATAATACCATCTTGTGCCAAATCACCGAAGTTGTATGGGTTACCAAAGATACACAAACCAAATGCTCCACTACGTCCAATAGTGAGCCAGATCGATTCACCAACCTACAGATTGGCTCAGCATGTGGCTAAAGTACTCTCACCACTCAGAGGACACACTAGAGCACACACAAAGGATTCATACCATTTTGTCAGTGAGATTAAAGACCTACACCTGACTGACAATGAAACTATGGTCAGTTTTGATGTCCAGTCTCTATTCACATGCCTACCAGTAGATGACTGCATCTCAATTGTATCTAGGAAGCTAGCTGAGAACAACATGCCAGCGGAATATGCAGAACTACTAAGACATTGCCTTACATCTGGCTATCTATTGTGGAAGGAACACTACTACAAGCAAGTAGATGGTGTGGCGATGGGCTCCCCAGTATCTCCCATTGTCGCCGACATCTTCATGGAAGACTTTGAGGAGAGAGCCCTCCGTACTTCTCCAGTAAATCCAAGATTCTACAAGCGGTATGTAGATGATACTTTCACAATTTTACCATCAGATAAAGTAAATGCATTTCTAAACCACCTTAACTCCCTAAACTCTAAAATTCAATTTACAATGGAGTTAGAGGCAAATAACTCTTTAGCTTTTCTAGATGTATTAGTAATTCGAAATCCTAATAACACCTTGTGTCACACTGTGTATAGAAAAAACACCCATACTAACAGATATTTAAACGGTGAATCTCACCATCATCCATCACAGTTAGCTACCGTGGGTAAATCCTTGTTTCAGAGAGCACGAGGAATCTGTGACAGGAAACACCTGGCCGCCGAGCTTCAACATGTCAAGCAAGTTTTGCACGACAACAAGCTTCGGGTTCCGCGCCTACGTCGCAGTGACCGAGTGAAACCGGCCACAGTCGAGCGTGTGCCTGCTGTTCTACCTTATGTCAGAGGAGTCACGGACAAGATTGGCTATATCTTGAAGCGGGCTTCCATAAAAACATTCTTCAAGCCGCCGAAGAAGATAAGTCAGTTTTTACCATCTGTCAAGTGTAACATCCCTCTACAGGACGCAGGAGTATACAAGCTAGATTGTGAATGTGGTCTCTCTTACATAGGCCAAACAAAAAGATCAATTAAAACCCGCGTAAAAGAACACATAGCTGACGTGAAGCATCGTCGTTCTAGGAAGTCTGCAGTCTGTGACCATGTTCTGGATCATCCCAACCATTACATCAGATTTGATAAACCACAGATCCTTGCAAAAGAACACCGATTCCTACCAAGGATGATTCGCGAGGCTATTGAAATCAAAAAACATCCTAATTTCAATAGGGAAGATGGTTGGGTATTACCACCAGCTTGGGATCCAATAATAAATAAAATTAAATCAAAAACCAAGCATACCACTGCAAGACTTCAAGACACAGTTAGCTCTTTCTGCGTAGATCGGACCCAAAAATAATAATTAAAAGCTGAAGGTACCCCAGGTTAACTATGACATCAGGACATCTGTCACCTCAGTCCTCCCGTGACCATGGGTGCTGTAAAGCACTCGAAACGTCGGGTTATAAATAGTAAAAAAGTAAAAATTAAACGCGATAAAATCCGTAAACTTAGTTTCATTTAAAAAATGTCTACACTTTGGAATGTCCAAGTCGGCACATAATATAAAGTTCTCTTATCTTTTGAAAATTCAACTGTATTTCTTGGAATCACTTTTGATTCCTAGCTACAGTCTGCTACAGTCTACGCGGCCGGCCTGGAAACAATATTCATTTTGCAAAAATAAGCATTTCGGGCAATACATAACTTGGGTCCTCGCCAGTCGCTACGAGACCTATTCAAGGATACTAATATTTTGACACTTCCGTCTTTGTATATTTATGAAAATATAATGTACGTAAGATTTCAGAGTTTCTTGGTTTTTCTCTGAAAAGGTCTTATTTTTTGAACCGGTGTAGATTTTGACATTCATAGGAGCTTTATACAAGCCTAAACTGAATAAAGAAATTTTGACTTTGATGATCTTTCAACCTGCGACCGTTGATTTTTATATATAGATTTCTTTACCTATGTTGTCTATTGTTTTTAGTTAATAAAGTAATTGTATTCGTAGATCGAATTAGAAAATACATTTTTATAAAATAGGTCCGCTCGATAGGCGCCGTGGCAAAGCGATCGGCTTCTGCGTTATGGGCCGGTAGATCGATTCCCGCATGTGACGAATGTTTGTATGGCCTTCATATAGTTATGTTCGTGCAACTTATGTGTGTGAATTGCAGCCTCGATACAAGAAATATGCTAGTGTAGGGCAAGTTTTAAGTAAAAAAAAGCGCATACAACTCATACATGCAGCGGAAGTGAAACCTATGTAATACTAGCTGATAACTTGGGAAAATTCGAATTTCCTAGGCTAAAAGTATTCTACATCCGTCTCTAGGATGCAAGCTGTCTCTGAGCCAAATTTCGTCAAGATCGGTTCAGCGGTGAGTCGAAAAAATAACAAACGGATAGAGGGACAGAGAGAGTTAGTTTCGCATTTATAATATTTGTATGGATATTGGAATTGATTAAAGTTAAAACAAATAAACATGAATTTAGAGTACAATAATTAATTATAAATAATAACTATTTGCCGTGTGTTGGCGACTTAAGAGAATCTCACACCCCATCTCATCTCGTGGGTGTCGTAAAAGTCCACAGAGGAAAAATAAAGACCAGGAGATGAGCAGCAGCATGTTCCCGGAACCTCTGAATAAATAAACTGCGGTTGCCAACCCACCTGCCAAGCAAAGCAATTATGGCAAAATCCCCCCTAAATTAGAGCTACGAACTTTTGTGGCAACTTATGGCGGTAGCCTATGTTCAGCAGTGGACTAGTGATGAAGTTTTACACACATCGCACCCAAAGAAGTATCAATTAAAAAAAACATAAGATAATTTGCGGCTTACGTTAAGGTGCAATTAAGTGTTCTTCCTCGTGTTCCTATACAATTTAGTCTATTTTGCATACTTCCACAGTATTACGTCCTAAAGCGTGTCACTGTGAGGATTTGCAGTTTTTTTTTTATTGTAGAAAGTGAGGAAACGAGCAAAACGTTCACCTGATGGTATGTGCAACGTCTGCTCACAGCAAATGCTATGTCACTCAGAATACTTCTGTGTGACCACACTGCGCCCTGCACTGCTCAGGGTGTCCCTGACACATAAGTTCTTAAGTCTCAAATGCCCAGTAATTACGCTAGCTCACAGTGTCCATCAAACCAATAGATGGATTAGAAACAATATTCAATTTCCAAAAACGAGACGAGGTTGCCATTCGAGAGTTATTGTTCCTCAACGGTTATAAATTCTAGGATTTATATGGCGGGTCAATAATTCCCTAGTTTCGCAGCGGGTATCGTCGTAACGGATTCTATCAAGAATAGAAAAACCGAGTACAGATCTTTCTATAGCTCGCTCAACGATACTAAGTTTTCATATACGGTCTGCAGTGAAAAATCTGAAAACTAAGAGAAAATGAATTATTACAAAATGATTTCATGTAACATTTCTGCAAAATATAATTACTATATATAAATGTATAGTTTGTTACTTAAATACTTAATCTATGTAAAACTAGGCAGTGGTGATAATGATGAAATAATGATAGTTTCTATTTAGACTGCAAACTTAGTACGAGTACTAATTAGGTTAGAGCCGATCGCGATTAATCAAACAACGCTAACTTGTTTGATGACTCTACAAAATTGACGAGGGCAATAAATTCCAGATTAGTTCACTTCAGCACATAATTTGTTTCCCGACCTACTTTGAATTTGTTTGGTTTAATATTTGCGTTACTTTGATTTTAAAGCAATACGATAATTCATTTTTAATCTATATGGAGTCAGCGATGGTTGAGCGATAGCGCCGCTTACCACTTGATTAGGCGGTACAGGGTTCCTTGTTTAGATAGCGCAGAATAACAATTTCAAATGCACCTTGTGTAATAATTTCACCTTACTACGCTTAACCACCAATTAACTAGGTAAACCGACAGTTTCGTTTCGAAGGAGTGACAAGGTCGGTGTCTACAATTCAATTGCCCTTGCACTATCCGAACTCTTAAATAAGACTCTTTGCACGTGCCGCTAAAGTGACGTCACGGTGTTTACCACCTCCTGAGTACTATAATAATCAAATTAGCAATTTATTATTTAACGATATCGTTTCCCCCGACATATATTATAATGTTATAAAGATACAAATTATTTGGAATATATTTAACTGGAATAAATGAACCGCTCTACGTGTGTGGCTTACCACGTTATAGTTCAAAAATATACTTTAATAAAGAAACACCAGAAATAGACAACAATACACATTCATTTTAAATTATACAAAATAATTTATTTTCTACCTTAATAAAATAAAACTCTTTTTATCACTTTTAACAAATGGAAAAGGGTCGAAAGAATCGCACATCACATTTTTTTCTAAATTAAAAAAAAACATCTGTTATACATTTGCCAGTTCGATGTATTTTATCTGGAATTGTATTTCAGGTGTCGATGAACATTTTTGACAGAGTGAAATAGTATAATTCTTCGTTGTTGGCTAATTGTCATTAAAATATAATTAGTAAAGGCCGTAGTAAAGGTGTCAGAGGTTGATAAATAAGTGATTCTTTTGTGGATACGTAACTGAATCGGTAGTTTCTGGCAAAATTTATACAGGATGCTCACTACGGTCTCACTGGAAATACACGCACTAATACAATTACACGCTCACACTTTACTGGTGATAGGACTCCTATGCAGAAACAATCAATTAAAGAAGTTACAGAGCGTCCAAAACCGATTCTTGCGAAATGCCACCGAAGCCGATTGGTATCAACCTATCAACGCAACGTAGACCTTCACAGCGACTGTAAAATGCCATTAATCTCTCTACCGAACGCGAACGTCGCCCGCGAAACGCGCTACTTGACACGGACGTCTCAGTACTCCCTGACCACGATACGGTCAGTCACAAACTGGCTAACACTGCACACAGTAAACAACTGCAATATAACACGCACAAAGACGCGCAACAGTCGACAATCACACCGCGTACACAAGATGCATCCGCGTTCCAGGGCGCGCAGAGTTACCGAGACACAAGTCGACAGTCCGAATGTAGGCCTGCAGCCTCCCTCGGACTGTCATTAGATGACTTAAAATTTTGGAACCGAAACTGAAAACCGAATTTGGAAGGTAGTTAGGGAGTTTATATATTTATTTATGATTGGGTCAAACCAAACCTGGCAGCGCCATAGTATCCGATGAAGCTGTTAAAGCCAAAAAGGCTAATAGCAATCACATCACCGAAAATATATATGCAGAAAGACGTCGAGATAGGTAGTAACCCCAGGGGCAGTCAATCTGCCATGAAGCAGTAGTATGCAAACTTTGCTGTATGTTTCTAAAAGTCACTGACAGCTAGTTTAATTATAGGACATATCAATTTTAAAACTGATGTCTCAGGGGTACAAGCGCAGTATAGTGCCAAATGTTCTGAGTGACACAGCATTTCTTATGGGCAGATATGCATTTATCACGAGGTGAATGTTTCGCCTCGTCTTATTATTTTCTCCAATAAAAAGACAGAGAGCAATAGCAATAAATTTCCATAAGTTACTTAAAAATGTCGAGTGGTAGCGGCTTAAGAGAATCTTTCACTCGTATCTCATGTCTATGTCCGTGGGTGTTGGAAAAGTCGACAAAGGGAAAATTGAAACCAGGAGATGGGCAACAGCATATTCCTGGAACATCTGAATAAATAAACTGCGGTTGCTAACCCGCCTGCCAAGCGTGGCAACTATGAGCTTCCACGACTTCGAATAATACATTATTCGAAGTCGTGGAAGCTCAGGGGCCGGGCGTTCGTCTTAAATTTCACAGTACGAAATGGTGCCGGTATCACTAAAATTGTTTATTGCAATTTTAAGTTCTGATTTACTACGTAATCGGCGGTGACGGAAAACATCTTGAGGACATTAGCATGTTTTAGAAATGAAATAAACAATATATCGACGACATTTGACATCGAAGAAGTCTTCCAATCCACATTGGAGCGGCATGGCGGACTCTTCTCCGATCTAATACTGTCGCCCTGTGTTCAGAAGTTCGAGTTACTTATTTTTAAATTATTCGTACCTCACACATTGATTTTGTGAAAACGTATGATTTATCAAAGTCTAATTTCAATAACGTCTCAGTTCCTTGAATAGGTATTTAGAGAGACATTATTTTGCGAGAAATCTCAGATGGTTCATCAAAGGTACGGGAAAAGGCGCGGCGTTTTAATCACGCGATTCGCGTATATCAGGGTATTGATTTTTTTCCTGATTGGTGAAAGCAGTTTCATCAAAGATTTCTTTTTTTATTGGAGAAAGTGACGAAAAGAGCAAAACGTTCAATGAAAAAGTGCAACGTCTGCTGTGTCACCCAGAACAATTCTGTGTGACACCACACTGCGACCGTCACCCTGAGACATCAGTTCCTCATTCTCATATTCCCAGTGAGTACACTAGTTCACAGTACCCTTCAAACCGAAACACAGTAATGTTTGCAAACTACTGTTTCACGGCAGAACAACTGGCCCTGGGGTGGTACCTACCTAGACGGATTCCTGCATAGGAATCCTACCATCAATCAGTTAAGTAGTTCTTGAAGCGACGCCAGGTCCTAAGTTCAAGGTTGCTCGATTTGTTTTTGCAAAATGAATATTGTTTCTAATCCATCTATTGGTTTGATGGACACTGTGAGCTAGCGTAATTACTGGGCATTTGAGACTTAAGAACTGATGTGTCAGGGTGTCGGGCGCCGTGTGGTCACACAGAAGTATTCTGAGTGACATAGCATTTGCTGTGAGCAGACGTTGCACATACCATCAGGTGAACGTTTTGCTCGTTTCCTCACTTTCTCCAATAAAAAAAGAAATTTTTGATGAAACTTTGCTTTCACCAATCAGGAAAAAAATCAATACCCTGATATACGCGAATCGCGTGATTAAAACGCCGCGCCTTTTCCCGTACCTTTAATGAACCACCTGAGGTTTCTCGCAAAATAATGTCTCTCTAAATACCTATTCAAGGAACTGAGACGTTATTGAAATTAGACTTTGATAAATCATACGTTTTCACAAAATCAATGTGTGAGGTACGAATAATGTAACTTCTACACAGGAACAGGACAGGACATACGAACTTCTGAACACAGGGCGCAGGGTATTGGATCGGAGAAGAGTCCGCCATGCTGCTCCAATGTGGATTGGAAGACTTCTTCGATGTCACATGTCGTCGATTTATAGTTTATTTCATTTCTAAAACATGCTAATGTCCTCAAGATGTTTTCCGTCACCGCCGATTACGTAGTAAATCAGAACTTAAAATTGCAATAAATAATTTTAGTGATACCGGCACCATTTCGTACTGTGAAATTTAAGACGAACGCCCGACCCCTGAGCTTCCACGACTTCAGATAATGTATTATTCTTAGCCTATTATTCTAAGCCTATCACTAATTCACTGCTGAACATAGGCCTCCTCCACAGATGGCATGGATTAAAATTTGTATCTCTTGATTTGGGGGGATTTTATCATAGTTGCCACGCTTGGCAGACGGGTTAGCAACCCAGTTTATTTATTCAGATGTTCCAGGAATATGCTGTTGCCCATCTCCTGGTTTTAATTTTCCCTTTGTCGACTTTTCCAACACCCACGGACATAGACATGAGATAGAGTGAAAGATTCTCTTAAGCCGCTACCACTCGACATTTTTAAGTAACTTATGGAAATTTATTGCTATTGCTCTTTGTCTTTATATTGAAGAAAATAATAAGACGAGGCGAAATATTCACTCGTGATAAATGCATATCTGCCCATAAGAAATGCTGTGTCACTCAGAACATTTGGCTCTATACTGCGCTTGTCCCCCTGAGACATCAGTTTTAAAATTGATATGTCCTATAATTAAACTAGCTGTCAGTGACTTTTAGAAACATACAGCAAAGTTTGCATACTACTGCTTCACGGCAGATTGACTGCCCCTGGGGTTACTACCTATCTCGACGTCTTTCTGCATATATATTTTCGGTAATGTGATTGCTATTAGCCTTTTTGGCTTTAACAGCTTCATCGGATACTATGGCGCTGCCAGGTTTGGTTTGACCCAAACATAAATAAATATATAATCTCCTAACTACCTTCCAAATTCGGTTTTCAGTTTCGGTTCCAAAATTGTAAGTCATCTAATGACAGTCCGAGGGAGGCTGCGGGCCTACATTCGGACTGTCGACTTGTGTCTCGGTAACTCTGCGCGCCCTGGAACGCGGATGCATCTTGTGTACGCGGTGTGATTGTCGACTGTTGCGCGTCGTTGTGCGTGTTATATTGCAGTTGTTTACTGTGTGCAGTGTTAGCCAGTTTGTGACTGACCGTATCGTGGTCAGGGAGTACTGAGACGTCCGTGTCAAGTAGCGCGTTTCGCGGGCGACGTTCGCGTTCGGTAGAGAGATTAATGGCATTTTACAGTCGCTGTGAAGGTCTACGTTGCGTTGATAGGTTGATACCCATCGGCTTCGGTGGCATTTCGCAAGAATCGGTTTTGGACGCTCTGTAACTTCTTTAATTGATTGTTTCTGCATAGGAGTCCTATCACCAGTAAAGTGTGAGCGTGTAATTGTATTAGTGCGTGTATTTCCAGTGAGACCGTAGTGAGCATCCTGTATAAATTTTGCCAGAAACTACCGATTCAGTTACGTATCCACAAAGGAATCACTTATTTATCAACCTCTGACACCTTTACTACGGCCTTTACTAATTATCTTTTAATGACAATTAGCCAACAACGAAGAATTAAATAAAAAATACTATTTCACTCTGTCATGTCAAATGTTCATCGACACCTGAAATACAATTCCAGATAAAATACTTCGAACTGGCAAATGTATAACAGATGTTTTTTTTTTAATTTAATGAAAAAATGTGATGTGCGATTCTTTCGACCCTTTTCCATTTGTTAAAAGTGATAAAAAGAGTTTTATTTTATTAAGGTAGAAAATAAATTATTTAAATGAAACTAAGTTTACGGATTTTATCGCGTTTAATTTTTACTTTTTTACTATTTATAACCCGACGTTTCGAGTGCTTTACAGCACCCATGGTCACGGGAGGACTGAGGTGACAGATGTCCTGATGTCATAGTTAACCTGGGGTACCTTCAGCTTTTAATTATTATTTTTGGGTCCGATCTACGCAGAAAGAGCTAACTGTGTCTTGAAGTCTTGCAGTGGTATGCTTGGTTTTTGATTTAATTTTATTTATTATTGGATCCCAAGCTGGTGGTAATACCCAACCATCTTCCCTATTGAAATTAGGATGTTTTTTGATTTCAATAGCCTCGCGAATCATCCTTGGTAGGAATCGGTGTTCTTTTGCAAGGATCTGTGGTTTATCAAATCTGATGTAATGGTTGGGATGATCCAGAACATGGTCACAGACTGCAGACTTCCTAGAACGACGATGCTTCACGTCAGCTATGTGTTCTTTTACGCGGGTTTTAATTGATCTTTTTGTTTGGCCTATGTAAGAGAGACCACATTCACAATCTAGCTTGTATACTCCTGCGTCCTGTAGAGGGATGTTACACTTGACAGATGGTAAAAACTGACTTATCTTCTTCGGCGGCTTGAAGAATGTTTTTATGGAAGCCCGCTTCAAGATATAGCCAATCTTGTCCGTGACTCCTCTGACATAAGGTAGAACAGCAGGCACACGCTCGACTGTGGCCGGTTTCACTCGGTCACTGCGACGTAGGCGCGGAACCCGAAGCTTGTTGTCGTGCAAAACTTGCTTGACATGTTGAAGCTCGGCGGCCAGGTGTTTCCTGTCACAGATTCCTCGTGCTCTCTGAAACAAGGATTTACCCACGGTAGCTAACTGTGATGGATGATGGTGAGATTCACCGTTTAAATATCTGTTAGTATGGGTGTTTTTTCTATACACAGTGTGACACAAGGTGTTATTAGGATTTCGAATTACTAATACATCTAGAAAAGCTAAAGAGTTATTTGCCTCTAACTCCATTGTAAATTGAATTTTAGAGTTTAGGGAGTTAAGGTGGTTTAGAAATGCATTTACTTTATCTGATGGTAAAATTGTGAAAGTATCATCTACATACCGCTTGTAGAATCTTGGATTTACTGGAGAAGTACGGAGGGCTCTCTCCTCAAAGTCTTCCATGAAGATGTCGGCGACAATGGGAGATACTGGGGAGCCCATCGCCACACCATCTACTTGCTTGTAGTAGTGTTCCTTCCACAATAGATAGCCAGATGTAAGGCAATGTCTTAGTAGTTCTGCATATTCCGCTGGCATGTTGTTCTCAGCTAGCTTCCTAGATACAATTGAGATGCAGTCATCTACTGGTAGGCATGTGAATAGAGACTGGACATCAAAACTGACCATAGTTTCATTGTCAGTCAGGTGTAGGTCTTTAATCTCACTGACAAAATGGTATGAATCCTTTGTGTGTGCTCTAGTGTGTCCTCTGAGTGGTGAGAGTACTTTAGCCACATGCTGAGCCAATCTGTAGGTTGGTGAATCGATCTGGCTCACTATTGGACGTAGTGGAGCATTTGGTTTGTGTATCTTTGGTAACCCATACAACTTCGGTGATTTGGCACAAGATGGTATTATCGAACTAACGTCCAGATTCAATTTTTCGGAGTGTTTCTTAATAAGATCGCTAGTCGTTTTAAGCGTATTAGTAGTTGGGTCTGATTTGACCTTTTTATATGTACTTTCGTCCGACAAAAGTTCTTGTATTTTAAAATTGTAATCCGACGTATCCATGACTACCGTAGCATTACCTTTATCTGCGCGAAGGATCGTGAGTTCAGGTCTGTTCCGTAGGTTGTTCAACGCCTTTAATTCGTCTTTAGGAAGATTTAGTTTCGGCACCGAACTTCGACGTAACATAGACGAAATGTCTTGACGTATGGCCTCCAAATCTTCTTTATTGATATTGTTTTTAAACAGACAATCCTCGACACTACAGATAATTTCCTCGTACGGTATTCTTCGCGGTGTTACTGCGAAATTCATGCCCTTCGATAATACTTTTAATAGTAGATTCATCCAGTGTATTGTTTTGACAGATTATAGACCGCGCGTAATCTATGATCATTGTCCGTAGTCAACGGTCGCGTTCCGTTCATGCGTAGAGATTGATGTTTGACATTTAATTTGGTCGTTAATTTTTGATATTTTTCTATGTGTTTATTTTTGCAATCATTATATCTAGCTGTTTCACGCTTATTTAATGTTTCAATGCAATTATTAAAATCAAATGTCGTTAAAACTGTTTTTAAAACACTGGATAAATTGTCTATGGACGTATTTATGACATGTAGATCGGTACGTTTTTGCTGAATACCCGTTCTTAACAACTTTTTACTTGCCTGTTTTAAGATCTTAGCGCTTCCTCGAATGTCCTTTTTAGCTGATATTTTGACACACGTAGGAATGAGATCATGGTCTCTGCATCTCTTCAAGAAATTCAAAGATGTTATGAATCTTGCGCGCTTGGTCTTGAGATCTTCTAACCGGCGTATTTTATTTGCGATTTCCAGTCCGTACTGGTTCACATAATGATTTCTTATATTTACGCGAACACTACACATTTAAATGAAACTAAGTTTACGGATTTTATCGCGTTTAATTTTTACTTTTTACTATTTATAACCCGACGTTTCGAGTGCTTTACAGCACCCATGGTCACGGGAGGACTGAGGTGACAGATGTCCTGATGTCATAGTTAACCTGGGGTACCTTCAGCTTTTAATTATTATTTTTGGGTCCGATCTACGCAGAAAGAGCTAACTGTGTCTTGAAGTCTTGCAGTGGTATGCTTGGTTTTTGATTTAATTTTATTTATTATTGGATCCCAAGCTGGTGGTAATACCCAACCATCTTCCCTATTGAAATTAGGATGTTTTTTGATTTCAATAGCCTCGCGAATCATCCTTGGTAGGAATCGGTGTTCTTTTGCAAGGATCTGTGGTTTATCAAATCTGATGTAATGGTTGGGATGATCCAGAACATGGTCACAGACTGCAGACTTCCTAGAACGACGATGCTTCACGTCAGCTATGTGTTCTTTTACGCGGGTTTTAATTGATCTTTTTGTTTGGCCTATGTAAGAGAGACCACATTCACAATCTAGCTTGTATACTCCTGCGTCCTGTAGAGGGATGTTACACTTGACAGATGGTAAAAACTGACTTATCTTCTTCGGCGGCTTGAAGAATGTTTTTATGGAAGCCCGCTTCAAGATATAGCCAATCTTGTCCGTGACTCCTCTGACATAAGGTAGAACAGCAGGCACACGCTCGACTGTGGCCGGTTTCACTCGGTCACTGCGACGTAGGCGCGGAACCCGAAGCTTGTTGTCGTGCAAAACTTGCTTGACATGTTGAAGCTCGGCGGCCAGGTGTTTCCTGTCACAGATTCCTCGTGCTCTCTGAAACAAGGATTTACCCACGGTAGCTAACTGTGATGGATGATGGTGAGATTCACCGTTTAAATATCTGTTAGTATGGGTCTTTTTTCTATACACAGTGTGACACAAGGTGTTATTAGGATTTCGAATTACTAATACATCTAGAAAAGCTAAAGAGTTATTTGCCTCTAACTCCATTGTAAATTGAATTTTAGAGTTTAGGGAGTTAAGGTGGTTTAGAAATGCATTTACTTTATCTGATGGTAAAATTGTGAAAGTATCATCTACATACCGCTTGTAGAATCTTGGATTTACTGGAGAAGTACGGAGGGCTCTCTCCTCAAAGTCTTCCATGAAGATGTCGGCGACAATGGGAGATACTGGGGAGCCCATCGCCACACCATCTACTTGCTTGTAGTAGTGTTCCTTCCACAATAGATAGCCAGATGTAAGGCAATGTCTTAGTAGTTCTGCATATTCCGCTGGCATGTTGTTCTCAGCTAGCTTCCTAGATACAATTGAGATGCAGTCATCTACTGGTAGGCATGTGAATAGAGACTGGACATCAAAACTGACCATAGTTTCATTGTCAGTCAGGTGTAGGTCTTTAATCTCACTGACAAAATGGTATGAATCCTTTGTGTGTGCTCTAGTGTGTCCTCTGAGTGGTGAGAGTACTTTAGCCACATGCTGAGCCAATCTGTAGGTTGGTGAATCGATCTGGCTCACTATTGGACGTAGTGGAGCATTTGGTTTGTGTATCTTTGGTAACCCATACAACTTCGGTGATTTGGCACAAGATGGTATTATCGAACTAACGTCCAGATTCAATTTTTCGGAGTGTTTCTTAATAAGATCGCTAGTCGTTTTAAGCGTATTAGTAGTTGGGTCTGATTTGACCTTTTTATATGTACTTTCGTCCGACAAAAGTTCTTGTATTTTAAAATTGTAATCCGACGTATCCATGACTACCGTAGCATTACCTTTATCTGCGCGAAGGATCGTGAGTTCAGGTCTGTTCCGTAGGTTGTTCAACGCCTTTAATTCGTCTTTAGGAAGATTTAGTTTCGGCACCGAACTTCGACGTAACATAGACGAAATGTCTTGACGTATGGCCTCCAAATCTTCTTTATTGATATTGTTTTTAAACAGACAATCCTCGACACTACAGATAATTTCCTCGTACGGTATTCTTCGCGGTGTTACTGCGAAATTCATGCCCTTCGATAATACTTTTAATGTAGATTCATCCAGTGTATGTTTTGACAGATTATAGACCGCGCGTAATCTATGATCATTGTCCGTAGTCAACGGTCGCGTTCCGTTCATGCGTTGAGATTGATGTTTGACATTTAATTTGGTCGTTAATTTTTGATATTTTTCTATGTGTTTATTTTTGCAATCATTATATCTAGCTGTTTCACGCTTATTTAATGTTTCAATGCAATTATTAAAATCAAATGTCGTTAAAACTGTTTTTAAAACACTGGATAAATTGTCTATGGACGTATTTATGACATGTAGATCGGTACGTTTTTGCTGAATACCCGTTCTTAACAACTTTTTACTTGCCTGTTTTAAGATCTTAGCGCTTCCTCGAATGTCCTTTTTAGCTGATATTTTGACACACGTAGGAATGAGATCATGGTCTCTGCATCTCTTCAAGAAATTCAAAGATGTTATGAATCTTGCGCGCTTGGTCTTGAGATCTTCTAACCGGCGTATTTTATTTGCGATTTCCAGTCCGTACTGGTTCACATAATGATTTCTTATATTTACGCGAACACTACACATTTAAATGAAACTAAGTTTACGGATTTTATCGCGTTTAATTTTTACTTTTTTACTATTTATAACCCGACGTTTCGAGTGCTTTACAGCACCCATGGTCACGGGAGGACTGAGGTGACAGATGTCCTGATGTCATAGTTAACCTGGGGTACCTTCAGCTTTTAATTATTATTTTTGGGTCCGATCTACGCAGAAAGAGCTAACTGTGTCTTGAAGTCTTGCAGTGGTATGCTTGGTTTTTGATTTAATTTTATTTATTATTGGATCCCAAGCTGGTGGTAATACCCAACCATCTTCCCTATTGAAATTAGGATGTTTTTTGATTTCAATAGCCTCGCGAATCATCCTTGGTAGGAATCGGTGTTCTTTTGCAAGGATCTGTGGTTTATCAAATCTGATGTAATGGTTGGGATGATCCAGAACATGGTCACAGACTGCAGACTTCCTAGAACGACGATGCTTCACGTCAGCTATGTGTTCTTTTACGCGGGTTTTAATTGATCTTTTTGTTTGGCCTATGTAAGAGAGACCACATTCACAATCTAGCTTGTATACTCCTGCGTCCTGTAGAGGGATGTTACACTTGACAGATGGTAAAAACTGACTTATCTTCTTCGGCGGCTTGAAGAATGTTTTTATGGAAGCCCGCTTCAAGATATAGCCAATCTTGTCCGTGACTCCTCTGACATAAGGTAGAACAGCAGGCACACGCTCGACTGTGGCCGGTTTCACTCGGTCACTGCGACGTAGGCGCGGAACCCGAAGCTTGTTGTCGTGCAAAACTTGCTTGACATGTTGAAGCTCGGCGGCCAGGTGTTTCCTGTCACAGATTCCTCGTGCTCTCTGAAACAAGGATTTACCCACGGTAGCTAACTGTGATGGATGATGGTGAGATTCACCGTTTAAATATCTGTTAGTATGGGTCTTTTTTCTATACACAGTGTGACACAAGGTGTTATTAGGATTTCGAATTACTAATACATCTAGAAAAGCTAAAGAGTTATTTGCCTCTAACTCCATTGTAAATTGAATTTTAGAGTTTAGGGAGTTAAGGTGGTTTAGAAATGCATTTACTTTATCTGATGGTAAAATTGTGAAAGTATCATCTACATACCGCTTGTAGAATCTTGGATTTACTGGAGAAGTACGGAGGGCTCTCTCCTCAAAGTCTTCCATGAAGATGTCGGCGACAATGGGAGATACTGGGGAGCCCATCGCCACACCATCTACTTGCTTGTAGTAGTGTTCCTTCCACAATAGATAGCCAGATGTAAGGCAATGTCTTAGTAGTTCTGCATATTCCGCTGGCATGTTGTTCTCAGCTAGCTTCCTAGATACAATTGAGATGCAGTCATCTACTGGTAGGCATGTGAATAGAGACTGGACATCAAAACTGACCATAGTTTCATTGTCAGTCAGGTGTAGGTCTTTAATCTCACTGACAAAATGGTATGAATCCTTTGTGTGTGCTCTAGTGTGTCCTCTGAGTGGTGAGAGTACTTTAGCCACATGCTGAGCCAATCTGTAGGTTGGTGAATCGATCTGGCTCACTATTGGACGTAGTGGAGCATTTGGTTTGTGTATCTTTGGTAACCCATACAACTTCGGTGATTTGGCACAAGATGGTATTATCGAACTAACGTCCAGATTCAATTTTTCGGAGTGTTTCTTAATAAGATCGCTAGTCGTTTTAAGCGTATTAGTAGTTGGGTCTGATTTGACCTTTTTATATGTACTTTCGTCCGACAAAAGTTCTTGTATTTTAAAATTGTAATCCGACGTATCCATGACTACCGTAGCATTACCTTTATCTGCGCGAAGGATCGTGAGTTCAGGTCTGTTCCGTAGGTTGTTCAACGCCTTTAATTCGTCTTTAGGAAGATTTAGTTTCGGCACCGAACTTCGACGTAACATAGACGAAATGTCTTGACGTATGGCCTCCAAATCTTCTTTATTGATATTGTTTTTAAACAGACAATCCTCGACACTACAGATAATTTCCTCGTACGGTATTCTTCGCGGTGTTACTGCGAAATTCATGCCCTTCGATAATACTTTTAATATAGATTCATCCAGTGTATGTTTTGACAGATTATAGACCGCGCGTAATCTATGATCATTGTCCGTAGTCAACGGTCGCGTTCCGTTCATGCGTAGAGATTGATGTTTGACATTTAATTTGGTCGTTAATTTTTGATATTTTTCTATGTGTTTATTTTTGCAATCATTATATCTAGCTGTTTCACGCTTATTTAATGTTTCAATGCAATTATTAAAATCAAATGTCGTTAAAACTGTTTTTAAAACACTGGATAAACTGTCTATGGACGTATTTATGACATGTAGATCGGTACGTTTTTGCTGAATACCCGTTCTTAACAACTTTTTACTTGCCTGTTTTAAGATCTTAGCGCTTCCTCGAATGTCCTTTTTAGCTGATATTTTGACACACGTAGGAATGAGATCATGGTCTCTGCATCTCTTCAAGAAATTCAAAGATGTTATGAATCTTGCGCGCTTGGTCTTGAGATCTTCTAACCGGCGTATTTTATTTGCGATTTCCAGTCCGTACTGGTTCACATAATGATTTCTTATATTTACGCGAACACTACACATTTAAATGAAACTAAGTTTACGGATTTTATCGCGTTTAATTTTTACTTTTTTACTATTTATAACCCGACGTTTCGAGTGCTTTACAGCACCCATGGTCACGGGAGGACTGAGGTGACAGATGTCCTGATGTCATAGTTAACCTGGGGTACCTTCAGCTTTTAATTATTATTTTTGGGTCCGATCTACGCAGAAAGAGCTAACTGTGTCTTGAAGTCTTGCAGTGGTATGCTTGGTTTTTGATTTAATTTTATTTATTATTGGATCCCAAGCTGGTGGTAATACCCAACCATCTTCCCTATTGAAATTAGGATGTTTTTTGATTTCAATAGCCTCGCGAATCATCCTTGGTAGGAATCGGTGTTCTTTTGCAAGGATCTGTGGTTTATCAAATCTGATGTAATGGTTGGGATGATCCAGAACATGGTCACAGACTGCAGACTTCCTAGAACGACGATGCTTCACGTCAGCTATGTGTTCTTTTACGCGGGTTTTAATTGATCTTTTTGTTTGGCCTATGTAAGAGAGACCACATTCACAATCTAGCTTGTATACTCCTGCGTCCTGTAGAGGGATGTTACACTTGACAGATGGTAAAAACTGACTTATCTTCTTCGGCGGCTTGAAGAATGTTTTTATGGAAGCCCGCTTCAAGATATAGCCAATCTTGTCCGTGACTCCTCTGACATAAGGTAGAACAGCAGGCACACGCTCGACTGTGGCCGGTTTCACTCGGTCACTGCGACGTAGGCGCGGAACCCGAAGCTTGTTGTCGTGCAAAACTTGCTTGACATGTTGAAGCTCGGCGGCCAGGTGTTTCCTGTCACAGATTCCTCGTGCTCTCTGAAACAAGGATTTACCCACGGTAGCTAACTGTGATGGATGATGGTGAGATTCACCGTTTAAATATCTGTTAGTATGGGTGTTTTTTCTATACACAGTGTGACACAAGTTGTTATTAGGATTTCGAATTACTAATACATCTAGAAAAGCTAAAGAGTTATTTGCCTCTAACTCCATTGTAAATTGAATTTTAGAGTTTAGGGAGTTAAGGTGGTTTAGAAATGCATTTACTTTATCTGATGGTAAAATTGTGAAAGTATCATCTACATACCGCTTGTAGAATCTTGGATTTACTGGAGAAGTACGGAGGGCTCTCTCCTCAAAGTCTTCCATGAAGATGTCGGCGACAATGGGAGATACTGGGGAGCCCATCGCCACACCATCTACTTGCTTGTAGTAGTGTTCCTTCCACAATAGATAGCCAGATGTAAGGCAATGTCTTAGTAGTTCTGCATATTCCGCTGGCATGTTGTTCTCAGCTAGCTTCCTAGATACAATTGAGATGCAGTCATCTACTGGTAGGCATGTGAATAGAGACTGGACATCAAAACTGACCATAGTTTCATTGTCAGTCAGGTGTAGGTCTTTAATCTCACTGACAAAATGGTATGAATCCTTTGTGTGTGCTCTAGTGTGTCCTCTGAGTGGTGAGAGTACTTTAGCCACATGCTGAGCCAATCTGTAGGTTGGTGAATCGATCTGGCTCACTATTGGACGTAGTGGAGCATTTGGTTTGTGTATCTTTGGTAACCCATACAACTTCGGTGATTTGGCACAAGATGGTATTATCGAACTAACGTCCAGATTCAATTTTTCGGAGTGTTTCTTAATAAGATCGCTAGTCGTTTTAAGCGTATTAGTAGTTGGGTCTGATTTGACCTTTTTATATGTACTTTCGTCCGACAAAAGTTCTTGTATTTTAAAATTGTAATCCGACGTATCCATTACTACCGTAGCATTACCTTTATCTGCGCGAAGGATCGTGAGTTCAGGTCTGTTCCGTAGGTTGTTCAACGCCTTTAATTCGTCTTTAGGAAGATTTAGTTTCGGCACCGAACTTCGACGTAACATAGACGAAATGTCTTGACGTATGGCCTCCAAATCTTCTTTATTGATATTGTTTTTAAACAGACAATCCTCGACACTACAGATAATTTCCTCGTACGGTATTCTTCGCGGTGTTACTGCGAAATTCATGCCCTTCGATAATATATCGAGAATACCGTACGAGTAAATTATCTGTAGTGTCGAGGATTGTCTGTTTAAAAACAATATCAATAAAGAAGATTTGGAGGCCATACGTCAAGACATTTCGTCTATGTTACGTCGAAGTTCGGTGCCGAAACTAAATCTTCCTAAAGACGAATTAAAGGCGTTGAACAACCTACGGAACAGACCTGAACTCACGATCCTTCGCGGAGATAAAGGTAATGCTACGGTAGTAATGGATACGTCGGATTACAATTTTAAAATACAAGAACTTTTGTCGGACGAAAGTACATATAAAAAGGTCAAATCAGACCCAACTACTAATACGCTTAAAACGACTAGCGATCTTATTAAGAAACACTCCGAAAAATTGAATCTGGACGTTAGTTCGATAATACCATCTTGTGCCAAATCACCGAAGTTGTATGGGTTACCAAAGATACACAAACCAAATGCTCCACTACGTCCAATAGTGAGCCAGATCGATTCACCAACCTACAGATTGGCTCAGCATGTGGCTAAAGTACTCTCACCACTCAGAGGACACACTAGAGCACACACAAAGGATTCATACCATTTTGTCAGTGAGATTAAAGACCTACACCTGACTGACAATGAAACTATGGTCAGTTTTGATGTCCAGTCTCTATTCACATGCCTACCAGTAGATGACTGCATCTCAATTGTATCTAGGAAGCTAGCTGAGAACAACATGCCAGCGGAATATGCAGAACTACTAAGACATTGCCTTACATCTGGCTATCTATTGTGGAAGGAACACTACTACAAGCAAGTAGATGGTGTGGCGATGGGCTCCCCAGTATCTCCCATTGTCGCCGACATCTTCATGGAAGACTTTGAGGAGAGAGCCCTCCGTACTTCTCCAGTAAATCCAAGATTCTACAAGCGGTATGTAGATGATACTTTCACAATTTTACCATCAGATAAAGTAAATGCATTTCTAAACCACCTTAACTCCCTAAACTCTAAAATTCAATTTACAATGGAGTTAGAGGCAAATAACTCTTTAGCTTTTCTAGATGTATTAGTAATTCGAAATCCTAATAACACCTTGTGTCACACTGTGTATAGAAAAAACACCCATACTAACAGATATTTAAACGGTGAATCTCACCATCATCCATCACAGTTAGCTACCGTGGGTAAATCCTTGTTTCAGAGAGCACGAGGAATCTGTGACAGGAAACACCTGGCCGCCGAGCTTCAACATGTCAAGCAAGTTTTGCACGACAACAAGCTTCGGGTTCCGCGCCTACGTCGCAGTGTCCGAGTGAAACCGGCCACAGTCGAGCGTGTGCCTGCTGTTCTACCTTATGTCAGAGGAGTCACGGACAAGATTGGCTATATCTTGAAGCGGGCTTCCATAAAAACATTCTTCAAGCCGCCGAAGAAGATAAGTCAGTTTTTACCATCTGTCAAGTGTAACATCCCTCTACAGGACGCAGGAGTATACAAGCTAGATTGTGAATGTGGTCTCTCTTACATAGGCCAAACAAAAAGATCAATTAAAACCCGCGTAAAAGAACACATAGCTGACGTGAAGCATCGTCGTTCTAGGAAGTCTGCAGTCTGTGACCATGTTCTGGATCATCCCAACCATTACATCAGATTTGATAAACCACAGATCCTTGCAAAAGAACACCGATTCCTACCAAGGATGATTCGCGAGGCTATTGAAATCAAAAAACATCCTAATTTCAATAGGGAAGATGGTTGGGTATTACCACCAGCTTGGGATCCAATAATAAATAAAATTAAATCAAAAACCAAGCATACCACTGCAAGACTTCAAGACACAGTTAGCTCTTTCTGCGTAGATCGGACCCAAAAATAATAATTAAAAGCTGAAGGTACCCCAGGTTAACTATGACATCAGGACATCTGTCACCTCAGTCCTCCCGTGACCATGGGTGCTGTAAAGCACTCGAAACGTCGGGTTATAAATAGTAAAAAAGTAAAAATTAAACGCGATAAAATCCGTAAACTTAGTTTCATTTAAATGTGTAGTGTTCGCGTAAATATAAGAAATCATTATGTAGACATTTTTTTTTACCCGCATTTAAAAGTAAATTATTTGCCGCAAACCAATTGGAAACAATAGCCAGAGTTTTATTGGGCTGTTCCAGCGTCACGTATTTCTGTTAACTTAAACAACAATGAGATATCATCAGCAAACAAAACTATCTCAGACATATCTTGTACCAAATAACGAAGATTATTAATGTAAACCAAGAACAGAAATGGACCAAGGATTGATCCCTGAGGAACACCCATTTTTACTGGACAAACTGACGATAAAACACCGATAATCGCTACTTTTTGCTCTCGATTTGTTAAGTATGATGATAAAAGAACTAGTGAGGCTTCACGAATGTAGTATTTAAGTTTACGAATTAAATTACTATGCTCTACACAGTCAAATGCCTTTGAGAAATGACAAAACACACCGATCGTGTCATGAAGATCTTCCCAGCCTTGGAGAACATGTGTGACTAGTTAAACACCGGCATCAGTCGTTGACCTTCCTTTTGTACAGCCACATTGCTTGTCTTTTAAAATTCTATGTATACTAAAATGAATGAGCAATTGCTCTAGCATATTTTTTTCAAATATTTTACTTAAAGCATGCAACACAGAAATGGGACGGTAATTTGTAGGAATTTCTCTACTACCCGATTTAAAAACTATTACAACTTTACTACGTTTCATCAGATCAGGGAAGATAGCAAAGTCAACACAGATAAGAATAGATTAAAAATCATCGCCAATATTGGAGCTATATCGATAATAATTATATCTATTATCCAGACCGAAAGCCTTGACAACTCGAGCGATGCTGATTTTTTTTGTTGTGTTGGTAATTGTCTAGACAAGGTTTCTATTAAACAATTTTTTTGGAATATTTATTGGAAAAGTCGGAAATTTTGATGGTATGTTTGTATTAAAAATTGAATAAAAAAATGAAGTTCAGTTTGACAGTTCTGCTGTCACATGCTTTCATAAGACCGAAAAAAATGTGACGTTCGGTTTCACATTCGCAGTTTTCATTCGCAGTATTTATGTATATATATATATATATATATATATATATGTTATATATATGTAAATATATTCGTTAGTTTTGGTATGTATCAATTTATATATTTTTTGATTATTTATATATTGATTATATTTACTTATTATTTTAGGTTACTTTAAAATATCATCTTTCTTTTAAATAGGCCATTTTTTTCTTTTTTTCACCATCAACCAGGGTTGACTGGTAGAGAATGCCACAAGGCATTAAGTCCGCCCATTGTAGCCTTTAGCTTAAGGTGTAATCAATGAAGAATTAATAAAAAATAAAAAATGTAGTCACAAGAAGCAACAGAACATCGAGGCTTAAGTTGATACTATCACGGAGTTGTCTTTTATTTACATACTAGCTGTGCCCTGCGGTTCCACCCGCGGAAAAAAACCTACCCCGAACGAAGATACACATATGCTTCCCTATTGGAGTCGGATTTTGGGGATGGGTTGAGCGGATCCCCAAATATTTTTCTAATATTAAAGTAGCCTAAGTTACCCGCTATAATATCAGCTATCTGTCAGTTAAAGTCCCGTCAGAATCGGTCCATCAATTTCGGAGATTAGTCGGAACAAACATATAGAGACAAAAAATTTAAATATTGTTTATTTATTATTAGTGTACAAATTGTATGTAATGGTTTTCATGCTCTCCGCTAGATGGCGCTACTTGTCTTTTACATCGCGATATAGATGTATCGCCAAGAAATCACTCACATTAATTCTAATGTTAGTGAACTAAGTAACAGGGTCAGCAATGTCGAGGAAAGGATCACATGTCTTGAGCAGCAGGCGACGGATATGCCGAGTCAACCTGGTGGGTCCAAGGTCGAAGTATAACGGAGTTAAAGTGTCGACTTAACGATCGTGACCAAGAATTACTTTTAAACGACATCGAAATATCTGGTGTAACAGAACAGAAGGGCGAAAACCCCTTGCACCTCGTCACTTTGCTTGCCGCCAAAATTGGAACTGAATTAGATGAGCGCGTTGTTGTAGGTGCGCGGCGTATAGGCATGCGTCGCGAAGATACACCAGGCAGCGACAAGGCGAGGCCGCGTCCGTTAGTTGTCCGTCTCGCTCGTCGAGTGATTCGAGATAAATTAATTCATGAAGCGCGCGTTCGGCGAGGGGCGGATACCGCCGGTTTGAACTTAGGCGCCGAGCCGCGCCGATTTTATGTTAATGAGCGGCTCACCTCAATTAATAAGCAGATATTTTATAAAGCACGGGAAGAAGGGCGCCGCAAAGGCTGGAGATATTTGTGGACGCGGGAAGGATGCATTTTTGCACGTCGTGATTCTAACTCACCCCGTTACAGGATTCGAACAGGATTCGATATATAAACAAAATTTTTGGGGAATGAATAGTTTGGAGCGAATCTTAATCTTGTTCTTCGTGTTACTTCTTGCACAATGTCGATTTGAGTGTAGTCTTAATTATACAATAATTTATCTGTTATTGTTTTCCAAACGCATCTATGTAACAGCTATTACGAGAACATTTTTTTTATTTTTTTTATGGTACATTTTATGTCCATTTTATTATTAAGCTGCATTTTATTTTTATTAAGTTGCTTCGCAAAAGTTAACGGAATATAGAGTAAATTTTTTAATTGTTATTTTGTAGTTACACTTTTAAAATTATTACGTTTATTTTTTGTCTGGGACTACAGTGAATATGGTGACGACAAGTTTAATGTTTGCTCTCTAACGTGTAGCAGTGTAACGGGAAATCACGACAACGTATTTTTCGGTAATATACTCTGTAGTCAACTATATTATGTTGTGCGTTTATTTATAACTTGTAACTTAACCGCATTCATAGAAACATATCTGACTGTATATAAGCAGTGGTATCAAAGTCTCCTTTATCATTGTTATGTTTGGGTTATTATTAACTCTACTCTTATAACGTTCCCGCATTACTATATATTTTTTTTTAAAAATGATTAAATCAAAAAAGTTGAAAATTGGCTTCCTGAACCCTGGATCCCTTGGTACTAGACACGACGAATTCCTAGCTGCTATGGCGTATCACTCGGTAGACATAATGGCAATCAACGAAACATGGTTTCGGGCAGGGGAGGAAGGGCCTGCCGAGGTTCGTGCGCACGGCGGCGGTGTGGGTTTTTATTTGAGACAAGGCTTGCCGTCAAAAATTATTCAACATCCTATTTGTCCCACGGTGGAGCAGATGTGGTTAAATATTAAAATTAACGGCAAGTCCCTTGTCTTCGGTACTGCTTATCGCCCTCCTTGGTTAAGCGTGACATTATTTCTGGACGCGCTGAGTGAGTCCTTAGGTTCTTTTGTAGGCTATGATGAAACAGTACTGCTTGGGGACTTTAATATCGACATTTTAAATAAACATTGTGTTAGTACCAAAATGCTTTCCGACTTCCTAACGTGCAATAACCTCGTGCAATATGTTGAGGAACCAACACATTTCACTTAACATAGTGAGACACTCTTAGACGTTATATGTTCCGATGCATCTGTGTCATACACAAGAGTGGACTATATTAGTGACCTCAGTAGCCATGCTTTTATTGTATGTGAACTTGATATTCCCAAACCTAGGTTTCAGCCTAAGAGAGTCACGTATAGACCTTTAAGAGATATGGACATAAACCTTTTCAACAAAGATTTAAAACACATCAACTGGCACTTCGCGTCATCAAATAACATAAACGATATGGTTGATTCTCTTAACAAAACTGTATTAGATATCTTTAATGTTCACGCACCACCTAAAACTGTCTATATAAAAAAAATGTTATCCCTGGATAACGCATAACATAAAATATATGATGAGGACGCGCAATGAAGCCCAAGAAAACAAAACTTGCTCCACATAAGGATTATTATAGGGAACTAAAATCAATAGTAAATAAAGCGATAGTTGCAGAAAAGATTGCCTATTTCAAATTTTATGTTAACTCCAAATTAAATCAACCTAAAATAATGTGGAAGCACATTAAACAACAAGTTCAAATAAAAAGTAAGGATACTTCTCTGCCATCTCATTTTAATGACCCTAATGCCTTAAACAATCATTTTCTTAATATTCCTGGAAAAAATGACGTTTCTTTGTCCCTTCTCATTTTCTTTGAATTTAATGGCACAAATGATAACTCTTTTAATTTCAAAGAAGTATCGGAAATTGAGGTGGTTAAAGTTATTAACTCTTTGCAGTCTAATGCAGTCGGGGCGATGGCATTTCTCTCGATATGTTAAAGTTATTACCTAATGACGTTATTACAGAAATAACATACATAATTAATAAATCTTTTGCGACAAATACCTATCCGGATGTCTGGAAAAAATCCACCGTGAAACGTATACCTAAAATTAGTAACCCTGTTTGTATGTCGGATCTTAGGCCTATTAGCATTCTTCCGTGCCTTTCTAAAGTAATTGAAAAGCTTGCATGTAATCAGCTGACAAAGTACCTTGAATCAAATAACATCCTTCCTAAGTTTCAGTCTGGTTTCAGAAAGAAGCACAGCACTACCACTGCACTTATAGAGGTCGTAGATGACATACTGACTGCACAGGCAAACGGTTAGGGTACTATTTTGACATTACTTGATTTCTCGCGCGCGTTCGAAACCCTCAATATTCCATTACTTCTATCAAAATTATATTTTTATGGATTAAGTAGAAACGCAACCCATTGGTTTGCCAGTTACTTTAAAAACAGGTCACAGCGAGTTGAATCACAATTAAATGGAAAAGATAAAACTATCTCTGATGAGCGACTTGTGGACCGAGGAGTACCGCAAGGATCCATTTTAGGTCCTTAACTCTTCATTGTTTACAGTGCAGACATTATTAAAAAAAAAGAGAATTGTAAGTACCACATGTACGCTGACGACTTACAGATATATATTTCGTTCAAGCCTTGTGATGTTCAATCGGCAGTGGCAAAGTTGAACTTGGATTTGGGTCGGATATCTGTGTGGGCAGAGCGTAACGCCTTGGTTCTTAATCCAAAAAAGTCGCAATATCTGATTCTGGGATCGCCAAATCAAATAAACAAGATCACAACAAGTCACCCTGCCATTATTCTAAATAGCGAACCGATTGTAAGAGTTTCGGAAGTCAGAAATTTGGGGTAATAATGGACGACAAACTTCTTTTTGAGAAGCATGTAATGGTTATTGCACGTAACTGCTTTTATAGGTTGAAAGTACTTTATCGTATTCGTGATTACCTGAATATTACCTTACGTATAAATCTTTGCGAGTCTCTCGTGCTCTCAAAATTCAATTACGCGGATTCTCTCATTGGCACACGTCTATTATCTCGAACTAGACAAATAATACAGCGGGTACAGAATGCCTGTGCACGCTTCTGTTTTAACATACCGCCGCGTGCGCATGTAACCCCTTTCATTAATAACGCTGATATTTTAAAAATGGACTACCGCAGGCGACTACACTTTGCCTCACTTTTGTTTGGGACTATTAAAAATAAAGAGCCTTTATATTTATATAGTAAGTTGATCTGGTCCAAAGATCAAAATACGAAGTATAATACCAGATCTTCCAATTACAAGTTAGTATATCCTTTCTACCGGTCGGCCGCTTTCAGAGGATGTTTTTTTTTTTTTTTTATGTTAGAGGAGGCAAACGAGCAAGCGGCTCACCTGATGGTAAGTGATCACCGCCGCCCATGAACATCTACAATACCAGAGGAATAGCAGATGCGTTGCCGGCCTTTGAGGAAGTTTCAAATATAATGCCACCAAATGTTGGAACAACCTCCCGCCTCCCCTTCGTGACCTGAAAACAGTTGGCGGGTTTAAAACCAAATACAGATTGTATTTGCTTTTGGAACAAAAAAATACTGGTAAATAAATTATATCAATATGTTAGTAATCTTATTAATCCCATAATTTATGTAGATATTTTAATTTTTACTTTATAAAATACAGTACATACAAAAATTTATTTATTCTGACCATATTTTCTTACCTTTATTGTTTAGCCAACGTGTGAAGAGGTTCGCCTTTTAATCTGCATTCAAATATTCTAAATTCTTCCAACACGGGTAAACGGCTCATAAATTTAAAGATTTCCACACATCACACTACTACAGAGTAGCTATAACTATTGGTAACCTAAACAGAAACGGAAATGTAAAAACTGACATCAATATTTAGATGGAATACATTAATTTTAATTTTTACTTACCTTCATTAGACTATTGATATCCACTGTTTATATAAATAAAAGTTAAAACATAAATTATTTAAGTTCCATTATTGCATCGTATTATTGTAAGTGCACTGATGCAGCCGTCCGAGTTGCCTCGGAGTTCGGGCAGGACTGAAAACCAGTGTCGGGATCAGAGCAATTTAAGTCTCTGTATCTCGATTTTCATACGCATTTTCATACGATGCAGATTCGCATACGCGCCCCGCTACGACCCGCTCCGGTAATCCGATCGAAGCGTGTAGCTGACCTGCGCCCAACCCTTGCGGAAATTAGTCAAGGCGACTTTCGTTGTATTGTATTAATTTCCCAGAATTGTTTCCACGTCATTTGCGAATCCACCTGTTGTGGTTACACTAGCGGATATCTAACGGTGATAACGAAACTAGTGTAGGCGAGCCCCGTACGCCCGCGGTTCCCCATCTGGGAAACGCGCAATCGGAAGAAACCCACAGAAATTGGCCTTGGGTAGTGCCCTAGTCAATGTGGGTTTAATCGACCGACTCAAAAGTCCACGCGTAGTTGTAATTAGTTTTAAGCACACACCCGAGTGTGCAAAATAAGATCCACACGAGGACGCACTAGGGCTACACACCTAGGCGGAGCAATCGTAATTACTCCGGTCGCTACTAACCGCTCTGCCGTCAGTATCCTCAGCTTTTCAGGCGCTACCTAGGCCCGCCTCTAGGGCCTCGTTCTCGGGCTCCGAGATGGAGTTCGAGTCTTCCTCGTTGCCCGAGGACCTCCGCGACACCGGCGACGACACTGGCCGCGACACCGCCGACGACATCGGCTTCTTGCTTGTGCAGAAGTCTAAAAAGAAGCGCGCCTCGCCCACACCCGACAGTCACGCTAAAACTGCCAAAGCCTTGGATAGTACGCCAATCCCGCAACCGCAGGTCATCTCATCAGCCTCCCAAGAGGTCCCCGCTGCTTCACAGCAGGCCCCCGCTCCTTCATAGCAGGCCCCCGCTGCTTCACAGCGTAATTCTTTGCAGTTCACTGCTCAAGCCAAACGGCCACCGCCTATCTTCATTCGGGCACTGGACAGGTGGCAGGAGTTAACATCGGCCATGTCCAGGCTTAAATACACTGCCATCTCCACCTCAAACGGCATCAAGTTGCAGGTGGACACCTCAGAGGTCTACCGACAAATAACCCGCTATCTGACAGGTAAAGGTGTGTATTTCCACACCTACACTCCAGCCGATGAGCGAACCTACCTAAAGAGATTAGCGCGGAAGAGGTCAAAAAAGACCTCATCGCCCAAAATCTCCCCGTTGTCGCTGTACACCGCATGTACAGCGGGCGCACTAAGGCGCCTTATAACATGGTTCTAGTCGCACTCGACCGCTCCCCCGCAAGAAAGCAGATATTTAATCTGCGGACCTGCTGCAATCTCTCTGGGCTCTCAGTTGAGGCCCCTCATAAGAACGGCCCTCCCAGTCAATGCCACAAGTGCCAATTATACGGCCACTCAGCAAGAAGTTGCTACGACCGTCCCAGGCGCGTCAAGTGCCTAGGCGACCACGCCATCAGAGACTGTCCTCGTCCAAAGGACAAAGCACTTCTAGCCTCCTTCGCCCACCTGCCTGCGTACTATGTAACGCAGAAGGCCACATGGCTAACTACCTCGGTTGCCCGAAGGCGCCAAAACAAAAAAGGCCTGCGGTTAAAGAGGCCCCCACACAGAGGTACGTAGTACCCCCTCCACCACCCTCCGTATGGAGGCCACTTCCGACCCGCGCAACCCTAAACGCGCCTTCCCCGGTCGCTATCACGTGCAACATACCGGCACCATCACAGGCCGCACCTGTCGCGAGCCGACCGGTCGTCGAAAGCGATCTAGACTTAGTCTGTCGCTTCGCCACCGCCTTCAACGGAGCCGACATCACAGCTCTCGCCACGGCTCTCCGGAATACCAACAATAATCCCAGTGAGGGGGTCGCCGCTACGATGCGCTATCAAAGCGTGATTAACGCTATTGTAAATTTTAGGGCTTAAAAATGACTCACATAGGCAGAGAGAAACCGCGCTCCCTTAACGTAGCATTTTTTAACGCTAACGGTATACAAAACCAACGCGATGAAATCTTCAATTTCTCTCGCGACCACCAAGTCGACGTACTACTCGTGCAAGAGACTTTTTTGAAACCGCACACTCGCGATCCCAAAATCGCAAATTACAACATCATTCGGAACGATAGAGTTACCGCTGCGAAAGGCGGCACTCTTATCTACTACAAAAAGTCCTTGCACTGCGTACCAGTCGTCACACCGCCACTCAGCCATCTTGAAGCATCGGTCTGTCAGCTAGCCATGACCGGCCACTCCCCCATAACTATCGCGTCTGTCTACTTACCATGTAGAAATGACGCTGAAATCACACGCAGCGACTTCGAAGCACTTCTCTCCCTCGGGAGCTCAACTATCCTTGCCGGCGACTTTAATAGCAAGCACACCCGGTGGAACTCAATAACAACCAACCCGCGTGGGGTGGCCCTAGACTCGCACGTCAACCTCCTCGACTTCGACGTCCTGGCGCCTACAATACCGACCCACTTCCCGCATACATTGGGACACACGCCGGATGTGCTTGACATAGCCATTCTTAGCAACATAAATCTCGCCATCCCCGATATAGAGGTGATCCACGAACTAACATCTGATCACCGCCCCGCTCTACTTCGGCTAGGACCTTCCGTCCAAGCCTCACCACCCAAAAAAACAGTAGTCGACTGGCAAAAGCTAGCCGAAAAACTTAAGCAAACTTCTCCGCACCTTGATGCGATTCCATCCACTATCAATTCAGTCGGTGACACGAACCTTGCGGCTCATGCACTCACTAGGCACATCCAAACTGTCGTCGAGGATTCCTCGAGACAGGTCCCAGTGGCGGACGACCACCGCTGGGTCCTGCCTAACGACATTAGAGACCTAATGAGGCGCAAGAACGCAGCCACTCGCGCTCACGACTTATATCCTACCGTCAGCAATAGAACAACACTACGCACTCTGCAACATGAGGTCCGAACACGTATGCAGGAGCTCAGAAATGATCGGTGGGTAAACAGTCTCATTAACATCGAACCGTCTCACCTCGCCTTCTGGCGACTTCCAAAATCACTAAAAGGAGGCACATCCCGTTCAATGCCCCCTTTAGTACGACCCAACCAACCGCCTGCCTTCCTAGACGAAGAAAAGGCAGAATGTCTAGCTGACAGCCTAAAAACTCAATGCTCCCGAAGCACCTTACCGGTCGACTCCGCCCACGTCGCGTTAGTCAACAGCGAGGTCGATCGGAAGGCTTCCCTACCGCTCCGCGATTCCATACCGCCGGTTAACAGCACCGAAGTAGAGTCTATTATTAGAAACCTCCGTCCGAGGAAATCTCACGGTCCCGATGGTATCACTAACAAAGTAGTTAAGCTCCTGCCTACTACCATCATTCAGCTATTGGTATTAATCTACAACGCAGCTCTGGCCAACGCAATCTTTCCGAATATCTGGAAAGAAGCAGAGGTCGTAGGGATTCTAAAACCCTCTAAACACCCGTCTGATCCCACCGCATATCGGCCTATAAGCCTCTTCAAGGCTTTAGGCAAGATATACGAACGCCTACTTCTCGCCCGCTTAAGAGACTTCATGTAGTCTCGAGGGATCCCCATCCACGAGCAGTTTGGAATTCCGTGCCAAACACTCATGTACCCAGCAGGTGCACCGCATAACGGAGCACATTCAATCCCGCTTCATACGCGGGCTTCATACCGGAGCGCTCTTCTTCGACGTGGCGAAAGCGTTCGTCCTCGGCCGATTACATCCGTTACTAAATAAAAATAGCAAAATGTCCCTACGTAATAAAATTACACTTTACAAAGCCTGTATTCGGCCAATTATGACATACGCAAGCCCCGTAGTTCCGCATGCCTCCCCGCGTCAAATTCACCGTAGGTAATACAAAATCGATTCATGCGTAAAGCCACGGGAGCACCGTGGTTCGTACGTAATGCTAACCTTCATATCGATTTAGGGCTTCCTACCATAGGCCAATATCTAAAGTTGGCCTCTCGCCGATACTTCGACTCTGCCGCCACGCACCCCAACCCACTGGTTGTCAGTGCCGCCACATACAACCCCCTCACGATACACCTAAACTCGACCCGCGGAAAAAGGAGACAGAGGCACGTCCTCGAGGACCCTGACGACGCGACCACTAGGGCCCAAGCGCTCTACTCAACACTACACAAACACACATTATCACCATCATACCGCCCCCGCCATCGGCGTGGGCGTATCAGACAAAGTTATTCGCGATACCGCCGCATCTCAGGCCGGTTCTCCCCTAGCAGTAGTGTCATAAACAGAAGCGTCGCTGGAGTTTCTTGCACGATTTCTCTTCCAGCGGAAACGCATTCTGAATTGGTGGTAAACTTATCTAATAATAATCATGGTATTAGTAACGATAGTAGTAGTAATATTGCCCTCCCGATTGCAGTAACTTACCGAGCCGAGGCCGGCCCCCTTGGGCACCCTCGAGTCTGTTACTCTCGCGAACAGGATGTCCAAGCCGAGGTCCCCTCTCGGAGGCCCTTGCGCCAGTCATCCATAAATAAAGGTTTCGGCTAAGCGCCCTCAGCGCTATGCCACCTTTCAATCCGGCGAAGCTGTAAAAGCCTTCGGGCTAACACTGACCATCAGTCCTTAAAAAAAAAAATGTATTGTAATATCAACAGTGTAATAAATAAGTAATCAGTTTGTGTGTGTCTCATTGTGAAACCTTCGAAGAATTCAACAATTAGTACCGTACATACTTTCATAAGCATTGAGTGAAAGCTGTTTTTTTGGTTATTACAAACAGACACTACTATTTTATTCATTTGTATTGATAAATTACTTCATTCTTCGAACATTCTGCTTTCGTGTATTGTTTCTGGTACTGACATTGATACTAGAACGACAATATTGCACTACTCCTGACATTCACTTTTGTCCATCCGTTTATTGTTTACAGTATTCAAATGTCGCAGTGAATGAATGAATCTTTTGTAACTGCTTCGTTCAAACCCCATCCCATTGTAGTCCGATGAAACGATATCGAGCTGTGATTGAAAATGTTTCAAATATTTTGCATTTCCAAAACTATTTTTTTGACTCCAGCGTTAATTAAATTTTACATTCGACTACTGTATTTAATGCAATATGAAAGACTAGATGTATTTCTTAACATAATTTAGCGACGAACAGCTGCAGAAAGTTCACTCAAAGTGAATAATGCATATATTTTTCTGGTGGTAAGAGGTATTGGTAGGTACCAACCCAGGGCCATTACTGTATTTCCATCTTAAGGGCCCTGAGAGCTACTGTCTATTACTGGGCGTAAGAGACTTAAGAACTGATGTCTCAGGGTGACGGCTGCATTGTGGTGCCACACACACATGCTCTAGGTGACACAGCGTTTGTTATGGGCAGATGTTGCACTTACCATGAAGTGAAGGTTTAGCGCGTCTTGTCACTTTTTCACAGATATACATTTTTCTTACATACATTTCTAATATCTCTCATATACATATTATAATCTCTCATAAGCATCCGTGTGGTGGCGGCTCGATAAAAGAATACTACCACTCCATCTCATCCAATGGATCTCGTAAAAGGCGAGTAAGGAATTAAACTGCACTGTGCACCCAACAGCGCATGGTGGCGATGGGCTCACCACCTATCACACCAAGTGCATTATATTGTTTTGGTGAAACGTGGATTGTGGCAGTTATCTGTTTTTGCAGTGAGTGCCCAGTCTCTGACTACCCCATATGGGACACAGTCGTGATCTTATGTATGTATTTTCTCATAAGTATTTAAGCTATTTTAATCTTATATTTCATCTATAGTTTTTACCAAAAGAGCTGTTTTATTATGTTTGAATATCGATACTTATAACGCAGCTCACAGGAACAACAGGGTTTAGTTACACACTCCATAATAAAAACTTTGGATTACATTACACATTACTCTCGTCGCGCCCAAATAAGTATCACTTTAAAAACGAGCCCAGCAACGCATATAGCATAGTACTCTATTTTCCTCTCTCTGGCCTAGTACCTGTACCTACTTTAGATGAATTATGACACACACAACACACAACACACACACAACACACACACATCACACAAGCGCGCGCGAATGCACGCACTCACACTATCACAAACATCTACACAGTTTAAATATAAAAACTAATCATTAGCATGACTATGTACGAGTATGTCACCTATACTTATCGTTTAAAGACAAGTAAAAAAAAAAGTAAAGTTTCAGCCTATAAATGTCCCACTGCTGAGCACAGGCCTCCTCTCATTTCTGAGAGGGTTTTGGAGCTAGGAAGAATCCGCCACGCTGCTCCAATGCGGGTTGGCGGACTTCACATGCCCTCGAAATATTTCTATTCCTCAGACATGCAGGTTTCCTCACGATGTTTTCCTTCACCGCTAAGCACGTGGTAAATCAGCACTTAAAATTGTAGAACAATATTAGAGGTGCCGGCACCGGGGATCGAAACCAGGTTACTAGCTTACTATGAAATTAAAGGCGAGCACCAGGCCCCTGAGCTACCAAAGCACCTGAGCAGCTGACCAGCTACCAGAGCACCTGTCTAAAGACAAGTGTATAATGATAAGTCGGAAGAGCGGGCCTGCCCTAACACAGGTTTTTTAAACTTAAAAGGGGAGTTCCAACCCTTGTAATTTATGTACTTGTTATGTAAATAAAGAATTTTGAATTTTGAATTTTTGAACCTGTTATCTGTCCTTTTTATTTCAGATAAGTCTTGTTTTCAGATGTTTCATTTTTAAATAGTTATACAACGATACAAGTATGTAATATTGTAGCAACGTTACACTAACATTTTTCTCTCGTGTTGCCCAAAAGAACTATCCCTTCAAAAATAATTTGTTTGTATGGAATGCATTTTCGATTGAGTATTTTTATATTATAGACTGTATTTTTTAACGCAAAATTTTATACATATACAGGTAAGGGATCGTCACTTGATTAAATGTCATTGGTGTAGAAAACTTCGTCTCGGCAAATTAATAAACTGTATAATAACAATTATTACAAATTTGTTATGTTAATAAGGATAACATTTTATTAAAAACAATAAATGATCGATAGTTTGAAAGAATAACGTTGTAAAGTTGTCTTTCTAAAATGTTCTTCCATGCCTTAAAAGAATTCGAAGCAAAAATTCATTAACTATTTTTTTTCAAGCACATGCATGCATAATATAAATGAAAAATATGAAAATTCTTGTAAAGAAAAACCACTAAGATTAAAAATTCTACTCAAGCGCCCGAGGCCACTACAACTTTCCGAGGCGACGGAATTATGATAAAGTTATTCCAATGCTTCTACAAGGATCGCAAGTTTAAAAGTTTTATTTTGGAAATATGCATACTTATTATGTTATTCTTCCAATGTTGCAACTAAGGTCTTTCTTGAAACTAAAAAGAAGCTTATTTCGTGAAAATAGCGAAAGTAATAATATTTTCACTGATGGTAGGATTCCTATGCAGGAATATGAGACTTAAGAACTTGTGTCTCAGGGTGATTGGCACAGTTTGGTGACACACAGAAATTTTCTGGGTGACACAGCATTTGTTATGGGCAGACGTTGCACTTACCATCAGGTGAACATTTTGCTCGTTTCATCACTTTATCCAATAAAAAATATATATATATTCCTATGCAGGAATTCGTCTAGGTGAGTGCCACCGCAGTGACAGTTATTCTGCCGTGAAGCCGTAGTGAGGAATCATTATCGTGTTTTAGTTCGAAGGGCGCTGATAGTCAGTATAATTACTGGGCATAATTGACTCAAGAGTCGCTATCTTAAAGTAATGCGCACAGAAACCCGGCTCCAAAACCCACTCAGAAATGAGAGGAGGCCTTTGCTCAGCAGTGAGACATTTATAGGCTGTTACTTTACTTTTTTTTTTAAATGATGCCCCACAGTAGGATTTCTCCTGAGTCGTGGGTGCGTTTTACAGACATAAATTCCACATGCACAAACACCCCAGACCCGGAACAACTAATTGTAGGCCATACAAATATTTGTCCCGTTCGGGAATTACAAATTGTTGCAATTTTGTAAATAACAGTAAAGGGTGGGCCAACAATCGTTTCGCATTTGAAACATGCATAGAAATAAAATTACAAATGATATTTTGTTGATCATTTATTAGCCGTGTGGTGGCGGCTCGTTAAAAGAATACTACCACTCCATCTTATCCAATGGATCTCGTAAAAGGCGAGTAAGGAATTAAACTGCACTGTGCACCCAACAGCGCATGGCGGCGATGGGATCACCACCTATCACACCAAGTGCATTATATGCATGCCGTGGCTACTTGTAATTAATGAAGCACAATCAATGTAGTAATTCTAGACTTTATATTATTGATTAGACTATGTAACATTGTAAGTAGCCCTTAAGTAATAAATAAAAAATAAATAATATTGTTTTGGTGAAACATAGATTGTGACAGTCATCTGTTTTTGCAGTGAGTGCCGAGTCTCTGACTACCCCTTATGGGATACAGTCGTGATCTTATGTATGTATGTATTTATTAAACATAACAAATATCTAATGCAATTTTTTTTAAAAGGACTACGTTGAGATGTGCCACGTGTCGTCTTTGGCAATCCGGCAAACAACTATGCATATTTTGGTAAACTCGCTGTCAAATGCTGCGGAAGATCGCGGCTATCTTATCGTGATGTTCTGTTTTAATTGGGATATTGTCTTCGGTTTATTAAGATACACCCGGCTTTTCAGGTATCCCCACAAGAGAAATTTGCTAGGTGTAAGGTCCAGGCTATTCGTGATATCCATGGCCTCGTGGAATATCACCTCTGGGAGAAATCAATTTGTTTGGAAACATTTCTTTGACTAAAGGTATAGTCACGTTTGACGTATCAGATGTTGCTCCATCTTTTTGCATCCAAGTACTGCAGTTGAGTCTTTCAAATTCAAGTATCAGTGGCATCAAACATTCTTTCAACGTTTTCAGGTTCAACATTTCACTGAATTCACAATTAAGTGATTTTCTTCATTATCATCAAAGAAATACGGACCAATTACGCCTATTGCTGATATGGCAGTCCATACTGTCGTTTCGCGTGAAAAAAGGCTTTTGGTGTTTAAGAGAGGGTTTTCCTTGCTCTAGTACCGACAGTTATGTTTCTTGACGTGACCGTTGATGTAAATGGGCTCCGTCCGTAAACAATACATTCTCGAAGCTACAAAAAGAACGCTGTTGTCCCGTGAAGCGCTCCATATTATATTCCTGCATGATGAGAGAAATTGAAGTTCTAGAACCTATTCAACAAATGTTTCACTACTAACTGTAAAGATAGGCTGCATTAATATGGCGATACAAAATATTTCTGCTGGGGCAACTTTACGTGGATCATGGAAGGCTTGAAAATAAAGAATCTACGAGGGCGTAATTAATAATAAAACGACTGTATTCCGTAATCCCTTTTGTAGGATTCATCGCAAAAGTTTTTTTCCATTTGTTTAAATCTTTTAATCCGATATCAAATAATATTTTCATCAATTATGATAAAATCGAATGATACACAGCACGTGTATAATTCGATTTTATTAAACAATGTCGATTTTATAAAAAAATTAGAAAACGTCACTGATAGGCAATGGAGACTAATATTCAGTAATTAACTATTGACTGGCTGATGGGGAAGAAAGCTTCTAAAGTGGCAAGTTTGTACCGGCAAACGCAGTTTGTGGCGCCCCCCACTGGATGGAGCGACGACCTGATTTTGCGGGAAGTCGATGGATGTAGGTGGCTCAGGACCGGTCTTTTGTGGCAATCTATGGGGGAGGCCTATGTTCAACAGTAGGCTGAAATGATGGTGGTGGTGGTGGCTGAAGGGCGCAGAAGGAGGCAAGACCGTGTGTTGCTGTAATCGAAGTTGAAGTAGTTGACTAATGGCCGGTTAACGATCGAAGGAGCGGGCTGAAGTTAGTGTTTACAAGCAGTCTTTAGGTGGAGGCCAGTTCTAAGCAATTGGCTATTGACAAGCTAATGGATGTCCTGAGCCCACTTATTCATTGCTCACTTATTCACTTATTGTAGCAGTCTTTGGAGGAGATCAATGTTCAGCAGTTGACAGCAAAACTGAAGCTGAGCAAGAGGTAATGAAGTGAATAGCCTCGTAACAGCTAAATAAGTGTAGGACAACCGTCCACTGGAAGTGACGATATGCCCAATATTCTGCAAAGTCGAAGACCGCAGGAGGATTAACAACGACCGAAGTGTTATAGGCAAGGTTCCGTTATCAGCAGTAAATTTGATTGACTGTATCTCTGATGATCATGACGACGATAAGTGACGTTCACTTTAAAACAAAATACAACCTCATCCATCCGACCCTTACATACTTACATATATACAGTCACGTCTTTTACCCACTATTCGCACTCGCGGGAACGTGACGGGTGACGAACCACGTCGCCGTCGATTTGGTAAAAGTCAAAAAATCTTACACTACATTGCGTTCCCACGAGTGTGACTATGATAGCATTGCATATTATGGTGTTATACTGCACGAATAAAAGCTGTCCGTACCATACACCAGTCGCCTCTTACGACACCTCGGTAGGAAAGAGGTAGGTATAGGTGTAGCGTTTACCGTATAATATTTTTCTTCTATATCTATTATCTATTAATTCGATTCGTTCAAAACTTTTTAAATGAAAAGGTTAATAAAAAGGCCATCCGACAGAAGATATAAGAATTTGAAAAGAATATGAAATTGAGATTTCCAAATGTTAATCAATCAATCACGAAGAGAAATTTAATTAAATACATTTTTAATCATCAATTTTGTTTAGCCTTTGCCGCTGGGAAGATTCTGTGATACTACTCCAGTGCAGTTTGGCGGACTACACACGTCCTTATTTTAATTACTTAGACATGAAGGTTTTTGGCGGTCTTTCCTGCACCGCTGAGTACGTGGTAAATGCAGGAATCCGTCTAGGTAGGTACCACCCCAGGGCCAGTTATTCTGCCGTGAAGCAGTAGTGTGCAAACATTACTGTGTTTCGGTTTGAAGGGCACTGAGAGTTAGAGATTCACGAGACATATAAGACTTTAAGTGTATTCCATACAAGCCGGTCGGTTGCGGGTACTTTTACCGTTGCCTTTACATAAAACGTCTTCCATCAGATTTCGATATAAGACATATTACAAAAAAATGCCAATTTGGGCATACGATCTCCAGACCTTTGACTTAGCAGGTAGATAAGCTAATTGCTGAGCCTCACGATCTTCTCTTATAAGCAAAATTCACAGACTGCGTGGATACAACGTAATAAGAAATCAATACATCTCACACAACCAATGTAAATAATAATTATTAAATGAGAGCTAGCGTAATCACTGGGCCTATGAGAGTTAAACTCATGTCTCAGGGTGACGGGCGCAGTGTGGTGTCACACAGATATGTTCTTAGTGACACAGCATTTGTTATGGGCAGACGTTGCATTTACCATCAGGTTAACGTTAAAAAAAATAAAAAATATACTAACGATGTCATCCTTTAAACGCTGACGTCAGCGTATAAGCGCAGCGATATAATAACGATGATATTTTCTGCTTAGGTACAATAAGTTTCCATAAAAAAACGCGACCCCAACTTTTTAGATGTAACATCCGTCATATTGATTATGTTCAAATAAAATGTATTTTAGGTCACCCGAACCATAACAACGAATCGATTGGCACCTCATTCATTTAAATCGGATGAGTACTTAAGGCGCTACGGTGAAACATCCGTAATCACAAACATACATAGACTGCTAAAACGTAATCCTTCCTTTTGGCTTTGCCGTAGTCGGGTAAAAACAAAGTTGTCACTGTACAGTTGGTCGCGCCAGAGATCATATGTAGCTTTAAGAGTCTAATTCTAGGCCGTCGAGACGACCGCTTGTCTCGTGTCTCTAACACTGCATACTAGCCTACCTCCGATCTTATCACATAAGCGTGATAAGATCGGAGACCGCGACCGGGCAAAGGGGAGGCCCTGGCAGTTAGCTTGGACATAGCGAAGGCCTTTGATCGGGTCTGGCACAAAGCGCTTCTTTCGAAGCTGCCTTCTTACGGGCTTCCCGAGAAATTTTGTAATTGGGTCACCAGTTTTCTCACAGACCAGAGCATCAAGATCGTAGTTAACGGTGCATGCTCGGACTCAAGTCTGTGAATGCTGGTATCCCACAAGGCTGTGTGCTATAACCAACCCTGTTTCTTCGGCATATCAATGATATGTTGCAAATTAGTAACATTCATTGCTATGCGGATGACAGCACTGGTGATGCCGTATACACCGGCCGTGCTAATATTTCTCGGGAACACGTTGACGAGTACCGGAACAAACTTGTGTCTGAAGTCGAGTTTTTGTTAGACAAAATCTCGAATTGGGGCCGACTAAATCTAGTCCAGTTCAACCCCAAGAAGACACAGGTTTGCGCGTTTACCGCTAAAAAGAAACCCTTTGTCGTATCACCTAATTTTGAGAGCACTCCCCTCGTTGCCTCAGCCAGTATCGGTATTCTTGGCGTCGACATATCAAGTGACGTTCAGTTTCGCGGTCACCTGGAAGGGAAGGCCAAATTGGCTTCCAAAAAGCTTGGCGTCCCCAGTAGAGCGCGACAGTACTTCATGCCGGCCCAACGCTTGCAACTTTATAAGGCGCAGGTTCGGCCGCACATGGAGAACTGTTCTCATCTCTGGGCGGGGGCGCCCCATTGTCAGCTACTTCCATTTGACCGCATTCAACGGAGAGCGGCTCGAATCGTCGACGACCATGTTCTATCTGATCGGCTTGATCCACTGGCTTTGCGAAGAGATGTTGCATCCCTTTGCATTTTTTATAAGATCTACCATGGGGAGTGTTCCGAAGAATTGTTCAGATTAATTCCAGCCGCTGATTTTCACCATCGCACATTGCGGCATAGCGTGAAATTCCATCGTCACCACCTTGATGGTTGGCATTCCAGCACAGTGCGTTTTTCGCGCAATTTTCTGCCCCGCACAAGCACCATATGGAATCTGCTGCCGCCAGCGGTTTTTCCGGACCGATACGACTTAGGGACCTTCAAGAAAAGAGCCTATTCCTTCCTCAAAGGCCGGCAACGCATCTGCTATTCCTCGGGTAGTTGTAGATGTTCATGGGCGGCGGTGATCACTTACCATCAGGTGATCCGCTTGCTCGTTTGCCTCCTCTAACATAAAAAAAAAAATATTAATGAGTTTCCCAATAAAGCATAAACTGTAAAGTTCTAAATTTTAACGTGAAAACAATTGATGTCATCAACGAGAAATCAAGATACCAAATAGTTCACGGGTAATAGAGCACTCGCGGGGAAAATTTGGCAACATGCCAAATTGCTTGTAACATTTCCTTGCTAGAAATAGTGGTAATGAAAAGTATCTAATCTAACTTTTCATCATCAGATATTTCCTTTTAGTAGCAAACCAAAAAAAAAAAAATATATACAGTTGTGAAAAAGTCGTAACGTTGTGTTTGAATTCGGGCGCTATGGAAGTTTATAAAAATTGCTATAGTTTTTATATGTAATTCTTCTTTCTTTTCCTTATCAGTTTTAATTTGATTACCGCATTTAGGTAAGAAAACTATTTGTGAGTTATTACATTTCTTATAATCACCAGGCACATAACACCACAGACGCTGCAGTTCGTCATTGGAATGTTTATTTTACATCCGGCTTAATTTGGAGGTTATTCTGTCGTGATCCCTATAAGCGTTTCCCTTACGATGCCGCCGATAAGTGTCCGGCAGAGTGGAATAGCACCTGTATCTTTCCTAACGAGGTGTCGTAAGAGGCGACTAAGGTATAGTACGAACAGCCTTTATACATACATACATAAGATCACGACTGTATCCCACAAGGGGTAGTCAGAGACTGGGCACTCACTGCAAAACCGATGACTGCCACAATCCACGTTTCACCAAAACAATATAATGCACTTGGTGTGATAGATGGTGAGGTGAGGTTCCTTCACCGCCGAGCACGTGGTAAATCAGCACTTAAAATTGCAATCAACAATTTTAGTGGTGCCGGCACCGGGAATCGAACCCAGGTGACTCGCGTACTATGAAATTTAAAGCGAGCGCCTAGCCCCTGAGCTACCACGGCTCTAAATCATTTACAGGTTTATCTTAAAATAGTTCACAGCTGGACATAAATTGTACTGATGCTAGAATGCAGGAATCTCGCTAGATAGATACATACATACATAAATAAGATCACGACTGTATCCCACAAGGGGTAGTCTGAGACTGGGCACTCACTGCAAAAACAGATGACTGCCACAATCCACGTTTCACCAAAACAATATAATGCACTTGGTGTGGTAGGTGGTGAGCCCATCACCACCATGCGCTTTGCATAGTGCAGTTTAATTCCTTACTCGCCTTTTACGAGATCCATTGGATGAGATGGAGTGGTGAATACTACCACTCCATTTTACGGAGCCGCCACCACACGGCCCTTATTCGTGCAGAATAATACCATAATCTCATTCCGTGGGTGTCATTAAATTCGATAGTTGTTTTATTCCAATCTATTGGGGAGGTCTATGTTCTCTAAACTGCAGTTGCCAACCCGATATGAGAGTTACAAACTTTTGTGGCTATCTATGGGGGAACCCTAAGCTAAGCAGTGGACTTGTGATAGGCTGAAACGACGACGACGACAACTTCAATGTATTAGCTCCAAACATGCTTATGCGTATTTAATAGTTTCAAGTTTTCATTTTCTCATACATCCCACCATCAGAGCTTTATCAAATTTGTATCGGACCTACTTCGAGTATAACCAATTCAACTAAAAGAAGAATGTTTAAAATCGGTTCACAATTAGCGAATATATCATGTAACATACACACAAAAATAACATTCTCCTCTTTTTTTGAAGTCGGTTAAATAAATGGCGTCAATAGATGTGCATTGATATTTATTTGCAATCGAACTACGAGATTATTTCCATTTGTAAAGTTCTATTAAATTTCAATCTACTTTACGCCGGCCTCCTGAAACTATTTTTAAAATTACGATCCGAACGAGCACGACTCAAATACTTCTTTGATTAGTTCCTCTCGTGATCGGTCTATCGTTTTCATTAGCTTGAAGAGGTCATAAAATCCACAGTAATATTATAAATGCAAAAGTAACTCCCTCTGTATTTCTGTCTGTTTGTTACCTTTTCGCTGTTCAACCGCTGAACAACAACGAAATTTGGCACAGAGATAGCTCGCAACCTGGAGATGGACAGATGATACTTTTAATCCTGGAATAAGTACGTAATAACTGACGTCCCAAGGTGAACTATTTTATTTATTTATTTATTTAAACTTTTATGCACTTAAGTTGTACATATGGCGGACTTAATGCCTGAAGGCATTCTCTCCCAGTCAACCATAAGGCTAAGCAGAGATAAATATATGATAGGCGGTGCAGCAAATATTAAAAAGAAAAAAAAAACAACATGAGAAAAAATATATATACATAGATAGCAATACAATATACGTAATTATATCAATACATACACATTCAAATATACATACATATATATATATATGCATACATATCTACATATACATAAATATAGATATAAATGTATGAACTACTTGTTTTTTTAACTGTCAAACAAACATAGGGACCGAGAGAGTTACTTTCGCATTTATTATGTTAGTATGGATTAAGTATTAAGTAGGAATTATATTAAGTATGGCTGATACAGATTCGAAAACTAATATATTAGGTTCAGATACGCCATTGCACTATTTTTAACAGGAATTCTAGTTTAGCGCTATTTTTGGCGCTATGGTTAATAAAGAAAAATCAATAAAATAACAAAAGAATTTTCTAATACTGAATGAAACCAATTTACGCGTAGGATATTAATATCTATTTACGTTTATTGGAAGTAGTTGCTTTGAAATTATAACGGGTCTAACGTCGTCATTTATTCGAGGCACAGTAATGAGCCCAACGGATTTTTATCTCGGTTATCGTAACCAATACTAACGCGACCCTCGATTACAGTTTGGATTAGATTTTACGGTCACGCGTCACCGAATCATTGCTTAAACTCATTGCTAGACCCAAACACACCGCAAAGGGGCCGGGCGCCTAAAATGTTACAATACGCTAGTTCGATCCTCGGTGATGGCACTTTCAAGATCGTTTTGCAATTTTAAGTTCTTATTCACCACGAGTTCAGCGGTGAGGAAAAACGTCGTGAGGAAATCCGCGTGTCTGAGGAATAAAAATATTTCGAGGTCATGTGAAGTCGAACAATGAAGCAACGTGGCGAACTCTTTCTGGCTCCAAAACTCTCTCAAGTATATATTAATAAGAAACAAAAAACCCGACTGTAATACCTTATAACATTGAAGTCATATTTATGGATGTTATTGTATAGCCATTTTGATTTTTCAACAATAGAGTCAAAATCATGAAAGTATCATCATAAGTATATATAAATATATATTTGGAATTCACTATTTAACAGCTTTCATTTGACACCCATATTGTTATAAATATCACCCACAATTGATACAAATCTAAAGGACACCTCATATGAATAAATCTATTAAGCCAGTTTATGTTACAGGGCTAGCCAAAGAAATATACATACATATTTACAAAGATACATGCAGAAAAAGATTACCCTCCTCTTGGGGTAGTCGGGTAATAAAAGCAGGCCAATTGGAACATTTATAGGTACTTTACATCATTCCACTACATAAAAATTTCCGTACTCCTCGACCTTAGTCCTGTTTACTACAGCACAATTTTTTCTTAGTTTCTAATATTATTGGCTTTATAGTAGTCTTCATTTTTATGCATCTACTACAGATAGTTGCAGATAGTTACAGATCTAAGCGTCGGTGTTTGTGCGTCGACATTTTGTCTTTAAAACGATACATCGTGTTGTGTGAGAAATAAAAATAATGCTCCCCTTGATTTGCGCCTGTTTTTTTAACAATTGTAGATATAAGTATACAAAGCATACATACAGTTTTTTCGCAGTCTTTTTCAGTCAGTCAGTCTTTCACGTCGCCTTCACTTTGGTACTAGTCAAAAAATTCTTGCTCCCCTTTGAATTCCCACGAGCAGTATAGTGACAGCATTGCATATTATTATTATTATTTTGCATGAATAACGGCTGTCCGTGCAATACTTTAGTCGCCTCTTACGACACTTTGGTGGCAAAGAGGGATGTGCTATTCAATTCTATACATAGGTAGTCCTATAAAAGTCATCAACTCGTTTGTATTCCTTCGTAGTAAATTAAAATCACTTTTGCTACAGACCGGAAATGTTAGAATAATTTTAAACTACTTTTTTAACACGAACCCAAAATACAGAAAATATGAATCGCGGATTTTTCCAACTGCCCAGTAGTTTGTTACGTGCCTTACTTGCTCTGAAATATTTTTACAATGAACATTTTTTTTTATTTGCACATTTTACAAAAAGAAGGGAAAGGTGGAAAGGAATCTTCTTCATTGCGGCGACGTGGTTTGCCACCCGTCACGTCTCGTTTCCCGCGAGGGCGAAATGTGGGCTACGTGAACGTCCACTGCCTTTTTTTATATTTTATTTTATTTGATAAAAATGACGAACCGACAAAACGTTCACCTGATGGTAAGTGCAACGTCTGCCCATAACAAATGCTCTGTAACCTAGAACCTAGAAAATTTCTGAGTGACACCACACTGCGCTTGTCACCCTGAGACATCGGTTCTTAAGTCTCATATGCCCAGTGATTACGCTAGCTCTCAGTGCCCTTCAATTACAATAATGTTTGCACACTACTGCTTCAATAGCTGGCAGAATAACTGGCCCTGGGGTGGTACCTACCTAGACGGATTCCTGCGTTGGAACCTACCCCTTATATGGGAAAAAGGCGTGACTGTATGTATATACGTATAAGTGTACATTTAAATAATACATACGTAGGTATGTAATATTAAATGTACACTTAATTTATTTATTGCCACCATTGAACAAATGCGTAGACTTCAAATACTCATCAACTTTTGATCGAATAAACCGATTTAATAAAACAAACACTAAATGTGTTTTGAATAAATGAAGTGTTTAGACGTGATGCGTTCATAAACAAACAAACAAACAGACACACAGACAGACAGATAGACAGACAGACACACAGACGGACGGACGGACAGACAGACAGACAGACATTTCTAAAAATGATGATTATTGCTTTTTCCCGTATAGGGGAAGGCAGAGGCAACACACGTAGCCCACTCTTCGCCCCCGTGGAAAACGAGAAATGACGGGTGGCGTGCCACGTCGCTGCCATTTTGGTAACGACGAAACAAAATAGAGATACACTTTTCATAGAAGTTAATACAATTTCTATACGATTATGCTGCAATTACAATAATTCAGCGTAAACCACAAATCTTAGGGGCCGGGCTCTCGCTTTACATTTCATAGTACACGACTGACCTGAATTCCAATCCCGGTGCCGACGCCTCTAAAATTATTTAAGTGCTGTTTTACCACGTGCTCGGCGGTGAAAACATAGAGAGGAAACCTGCATGTCTGAGAAATAAAAACGTTTCGTAGACATGTGAAGTCCGCCACCTCGCACTGGAGCAGCGTGGCGGATTCTTCCCAGCTCCAAAACCCTGTTAGAAATAAGAGGAGGCCGGTGCTCAGTAGCGGGACATTTATAGGCTGTAACTTTACATTTACTTTAACAACATACATACATACAAACAGTCTCGCCTTTTTCCCTTATAAGGGATAGGCAGGGGCCACTGACGTAGCCAACTTTTTGCTCTCGCGGGAAACGAGGCGTGACGGGTGGCGAATCACGTCGCCTCCATTTTGGTATAAGTCAAATATTTCTTACTTCCCATTGCGTTCCCAAGTGCAGCATAGTGTCACCATTGCATATTATGGTGTCAAGTTTCATCCTATAAATGTCCCACTACTGAGCACGGGCCTCCTCTCATTTCTGAGAGGGTTCTGGAGCTAGGAAGAATCCGCCACGCTGCTCCAATGCGGGTTAGCGGACTTCACATGTCTTCGAAATATTTTTAATTACTCAGACATGCAGGTTTGATCACGATGTTTTCCTTCACCGCCGAGCGCGTGGTAAGTCAGCACTTAAAATTGCAATTGACACTCTTAGTGGTGCCGGCACCGGGAATCGAACCCAGGTCACTCGCGTACTATGAAAATTAAAACGAGCGCCTAGCCCCTGATCTACCACGGCTGTATTATGGTGCTAGTCTGCTCAAATGAATGATGGCCATACAATACCTTGGTCGACTCTTACGACACCTCGGTAGGAAAGAGGTAGGTGCTATTCTACTCTGCCGGACACCTATCGGACACTTGTTTATAACACACATAACTAATATTATCAGCGCCATGGATCTGTTCGTTCTAAAAAGTAAAGTAAAGTTTCAGCCTATAAATGTCCCACTGCTGAGCACAGGCCTCCCCTCATTTCTGAGAGGGTTTTTGGAGCTAGGAAGAATCCGCCACGCTGCTCCAATGCGGGTTGGCGGACTTCACATGTCCTCGAAATATTTCAATTCCTCGGACATGCATGTTTCCTCACGATGTTTTCCTTCACCGCTAAGCACGTGGTAAATCAGCACTTAAAATTGTGGAACAATATTAGAGATAATAGCTGGCACCGGGGATTGAACCCAGGTTACTCGCTTACTATGAAATCAAAGGCGAGCACCAGGCCCCTGAGCTACCACGGCTCATCGATCTGTTCGTTCTATATAAATATATTGTGAATTTTTGATATTACGACTTTAAAGAAGAAAGAACTCCACTTTCCTTATCGGTTTTCCTTTGAGATGTGTCTTTCGTGGAATTGATGAAAAGAAAATGTCGCGGTTAAATTATATTGGCTTTGACATACACTGCTTTATTGATGTCAACGTTGAAGTCCCGCCATCGGAAAATCCTAACGCCGAAGAAACGTCATGTTGTGATGAATCTTATTTTATAAGAATAAAAAATATTCTTACTAGAAATTGGTTACTTAAGTTTCACATTCTCTGTACAAATTACGTTTTGTTGCCCTTCAAACCGATAATTAGGGTGTTTGCGCACTGATTCTCGTCAGAATAAACGTCTCTAGACGGATTCCGGTATATTTTTAGTTTATATTCACACACACATATCGTCAACCTTTTTCCTATATAAGGAGAAGTCAGAGGTTACATATGTAGCCCACTTTTAGCCTCCGCAGGAAACGATACGTGATGCGTGGCGAACCATGTCGTTGCCATTTTGGTACGAGTCAATCATTTTTACTCCCCATTGAGTTCCCACGACTAGTATAGTGGCAGCATTGCATAAAGTAAAGTAAAGTTTCAGCCTATAAATGTCCCACTACTGAGCACAGGCCTCCTCTCATTTCTGAGAGGGTTTTGGAGCTAGGAAGAATCCGCCACGCTTCTCCAATGCGGGTTGGCGGACTTCACATGTCTTCGAAATATTTTGAATTTCTCAGACCATGCAGGTTTCCTCACGATGTTTTCCTTCACCGCCGAGCACGTGGTAAGTCAGCACTTAAAATTGCAATTAACAATTTTAGTGGTGCCGGCACCGGGAATCGAACCCAGGTCACTCGCGTACTATGAAATTAAAAGCGAGCGCCTAGCCCTTGAGCTATTATGATATAATTCTGCACAAATGAATGATGGCCATATAAAACCTTGGTCGTCTTTTACGACACCTAGGTGGGGAAGAGTAGAAGATTAAGGTAAATCAGTGCCTAAAATTGCAAATAACAATTGCGGGCTTAAGTTATCGAACCCAGGTCACTCACGTACAATGAAGTATATACGAGCGCCCGGCTCATCGATTCAGTTAACGTATTCAATATAAATTCTGGTGTTAGAATTCCTACGTCGAGTTCCGTCTAGGTAGGTACCAGCCCAGGGCCAGTTATTCTGCCGTGAAGCAGTAGTGTCTAAACATTACTGTGTTTCGGTATGAAGGGCACTGTGAGCTAGTGGAATCAGTTGCCTGTGCCCAGTAGGCCAGGTGGACAGGTGGGCAGGTGTCTCAGGGTGGTAGGCGCAGTGTGGTGTCACACATAATGTTCTTGGTGACACAGCATTTGCTATGGGCAGACATTGCCCTTACTATTAGGTGAACGTTTTGCTCGTTTCATCATTTAAAGTCAGACAAAAAAGTCTGCCAACCCGCATTGGAGTAGCGTGGCGGACTCTTCCCGGAACCAAAACCCTTGTCTTATGCTCAGCAGTGGAATATTAATTGCTGTCACTTCATTTTTTCCCAATACAAAACTATATTTTATACATTTTTATTGTAAGGCAGTTTCATATACCAGCATATAAAATACAATGAACACCAAAATAAATTATTCCTTTATCTTTTCTACTTTACGCACATTGTGTATTAATTCGCGACTTCCCGGAAAAAATGTAACTTTTAAACAGTAAAAAAACTTTTTGCCTTCGATTAATCTAACTTTTTCCTGTATCGCAAGTTCCTTTTAATAAAGTTTTTTCTTTTTTTTTAGTTACGCAATTTGTCTATGTCCCGTTGCTCGTGGGGTCAATAATGGATCCGACTGAAAACCAGTGCTGTGGGGTACCATAGATTATCACTGAAGCGACTATTTGACATCATACTAAAAATTTTGTCATTATTTGCTACACTACTTTTAGTTATGCTTATTATAGTTGTGTGTTGGTCAAATAAATAGGTTTCTTTCTTTCTTTCTTCTATCTTCGATTTGTGGATTTTTTTTTACGTTACATTTTTTCCATTACAGTATGGAAGCGGAACAATAATACTATGTAAAGATTCGCTGTGATTCGGATTTTTGCAAGAAGTCCTGTGTCAGAAGATGCTGCGGCACATGTTCTGGTTTTAATTTTCCCTCTGTCGACTTTTACGACACCCACGGGATGAGATGAGGTGGTAGATACTCTTAAGTCTTAACCACAACACGGTAATATATACAATAAAGTACAAATCTCGTCGTTTTAATGATGATGAGTTTTAATAATCCCTTACAGATATAAAAAATCGCTTGGACTGAGATACGGTTTTTTTATGGAAGTTAGAGACGAGGCTTGCAAATCGTTCACCTGATGGTAAGTGCAACGTCTGCCCATAGCAAATGCTGTGTCACCCAGAACGTTTGTGTAGCACCACACTGCGTTCGTCACCCTGAGACATCAGTTCTTAAGTCTCATATGCCTAGTATTTACATTAGTTACCAGTGCCCTTCAAATCGAAACACAGTAATGTTTGCACACTACTGCTTAACGGTAGTATAACTGGCACTGCGGTGGTACCTACCTAGACGGATTCTTGCTTAGCATTCTTACAACCAGTAAAATTTGCTGGTCTCGTCGTTATTTCCATTAAAAAACGAAGAATAATTTAATGATAGTTTCTCAATAGCGAAAGCTACCTGTGTTTTGCGCGAAGCATTTGGCATTCCAACTGTACCAACATCATGTTTATACTATTTTTAATTATTTACTAGGGTATTGTTCGTGATAAAGCCACGCCGATAGAATTCCAAAGTAGCAAAAACGTGGTAGTGGTACTACCACGTTTCTTATGATGAGTGAAGACTATTCCATTGGCTTAATGGTACCTAACCGAAGCCAACATTTGTACAAAAACACAAATTGTTGATTTTCTGCTTTGGCTGTGCTGTGATTCTCCCCGTGTTTATGACACTGCATCCTAGCCTACCTCCGATCTTATTATCGAATGAACGTTACACCGGACGCGGGTAAGTTGGGACGAGTAAGTGCCTCTGTCATTGCGCGTACAGTCTTATTTGATATAAAGTGACGAGACGAGCAAAACATTCACCTGATGGTAAGTGCAACGTCTGCCCGTAACAGTGTTACTTAAAATATTTCTGTGTAGCATCACACTGCGTCCGTCACACTGAGACATAAGATCTTAAGTCTCATATGCCCAGTGATTACACTAGCTCTCAGTGCCCTTCAAACCGAAACACAGCAATGTTTGCACACTACTGCTTCACGGCAGAATAACTGGCTCTGGTGTGGTACCTACCTAGACGGATTCCTGCATAGTTAACCTACAACCAGTCTCCGACAGTTCTCGGAAGTCGCCGTGTATTGTCGAAGATCGGCCGTCTCGTTCTTTCGCCCATAAAAAAATATTTACCTGTGGCCACGGTAGGCAGTTGTGGTCTCTGCTCAAAGCTCTGTCTGGCTCTTCACTTTTCTTCTTTTTAAGTAAGAAAGTAACGAGAAGAGCAAATTGACGGCAGAATGACTGGCACTGCGGTGGTATCAACTAGCACCAATATTCCCAGTATTTAAAGAATATTAGCTCCTTCACGTTAAACTAATTATAACAAAAGTGAGTAGCGATACTTGCATGTTATTTAGTGATTGGTGAGTTTTTACAACATGCTCAAAATAATTAGTGTGGGATCCGAGAAACACTTTGTTCAGCGTTGACGCCGTGTGTGTGGTAGCGGCTTATGATAATCTACCACCCCATCTCATCCCATGTTTTTTTTTATTGTATAAAGTGACAAAACGAGCGAAACGTTCACCTGATGGTAAGTGCAACGTCCGCCCACAACAAATGCTATGCCACCCAGAATATTCTGTGTGACACCACACTGCGCCCGTCACTCTGAGACATCAGTTCTTAAGTCTCAAATGCACAGTGATTACGCTAGCTCACAGTGCCCTTCAAACCGAAACGCAGTAATGCTTGCACACTGAACTGAAGCAGTCTTCACGGCAGAATAACTGGCCCTGGGGAGGTGCCTACCTAGAAGGATTCCTGCATAAGAATCCAGCAGGAGTTGTCGTAAAAGTCGACAGAGCGAAAATGAAAACCAGGAGATGGGCAGCAGCATCTTCCTGGAAGCCTTCCGCCTGCCAAGCCATGCAACTATCGCAATATCTCTCCAAAATGAGAGCTACAAACTTTTGTCTATCTATGGAGGACGCCTATGTTCAGAAGAGGACTAGTGATAGGCCGAAATGATGATGATGACACAGTCAGTCCCGGCCAGGCTTAAGAATAATTATTTCTAAAATATTATGTCACTGTCTCTATATCTATATAATGTTAATATACCTATATGCTTCCAACGTCGAAAATTGTCGTCCCATTGCTTTGGCCTTGGCCTTTGGCTTTTGCTTTTGAAACTAAGTCTTTTTTCCGTGATTATGAAATATGCTATTTTACTAAGAATATGTTTTTAAGACTCAAATGCCCACTTATTACACTTGCTGTCAGTGCCTATTATAAACAGTAATGACTCTGGGGTGGTACCTACCTAGACGGATTCATCTATAAGAATCCTACCACCAGAAACAATTTCAATTAGTTTTGTGAAATTTTCGGTTTTCTTTGTAATTCAGCACTTTTATATCTTATTTCATTTGATCTTTGTCAAAGATCTGGAGGGATATCCGAACATCTAGTTGGTTATACTCAACCTCTGAACGAGAACAGAATCACTGTAAAATACGATTTATATTAACCGCGTGGCGTACTAGTCATAGTACTTCAATTCTAGACCGCGGGTCCTGAGTTCGAATCTCAGCCGGAGTGCAAAAACACAAGTTGTTGGTTTTCAGATCCTTGTGTAGCACATGAGATATTTATATCTGTAAAACCCACTCACAATTTTGGAGAAATGTATTGGTTTTAAACCTATGCCCCACGCTGGTGGGGCATAGTCAAAAAAACAAAAACATTTTTTTACCTTATCATGAAAGTAATTCCATTTTTATTTGTTCATTTATTACTTTGCCAATTACAGCGTGTCCTTAAAAATTTTACGCATAAAATTTGGGCGCAAAAAGGAAGAAATTTACACAAACAAAGCCTTCAGAACTGCAGGCATTAATCACTTGTAATTTCCCTGCTGTATATTTTATTAAGATAAACCGTTAGAGATTTTCTTTCCAAGAAAACGAAAATAAGGGATTACGAATAATTAATATCATTGTACTCAGTCTCCAATATAATTAGTTTAATTTTTTTTAAAGTTGTAGGTGTTAGCTCAAATATGTTTTTGTAATCTGCGCGATAAAATCCGTAACGATGATGTCCGCAGCAGAACCAGAGTTACCGACACAGCCCTTAGGACTAGCAAGCTGAAGTGGCAAAGGTTCTCGAGTGGCAACCTCGTAACGGCCAAAGCAGTGTAGGGCGACCCCCCACTAGATGGAACGACGGCCTGCACGGTTTTGCGGCAAGTCGATGGATGCAGGTAGCTCAGGACCGTGTGTGAAATGTTAAAATGTTTGTGCTGAAATGATGATGATGATGAATCTTAGGCCTGGGGTACTTGGACTAGTTGCCTTGTCCGGATGCCTAGCTACTCGTGGGAACGCAACGAGGAGCAAGAATTTCTTTCCAAATAGCGGCGACGTGGTTCGCAAACCGTCACGTCTCGATTCCTGCGGGAGTGTCCCGTGGTGATGAGCGTGGTGGCACCACACTGCGCTCGTCACCATGGGACGCACAGAAACGTTCAGTAAAAAAAAAGTAAAGTTTCAGCCTATAAATGTCCCGCTACTGAGCACAGGCCTCCTCTCATTTCTGAGAGGGTTTTGGAGCTAGGAATTCCGCCACGCTGCTCCAATGCGGGTTGGCGGACTTCACATGTCTCCGAAATATTTTTTATTCCTCAGACATGCAGGTTTCCTCACGATGTTTTCCTTCACCGCCGAGCACGTGGTAAATCAGCACTTAAAATTGCAATTAACAATTTTAGTGGTGCCGGCACCGGGAATCGAACCCAGGTCACTCGCGTACTATGAAATTTAAAGCGAGCGCCTAGCCCCTGAGCTACCACGGCTCTCTAACGTTGAGTGTGACACAGTATTTATGGGCAGACATAGCACTTACCATCAGGGGAACGATTTTGTCGCCTGCCATATTCTTCCATAAAAAAATCTTGAAGAAAAATCTAAGTTGGGCACTCTATCGGTCAAAAAGAGTAAATAATAATATTCCAAATGATTTCGTTCGATTATTCTTATCTAATTTTCTTTCTAATAACTCACTTCTATGATAATACACAATCCATTAGCGATAATGAATTATCTCGTCCGACATGAGGGTTTGGCTCATCGACATAACGTTTGTCATTTATTATTAGTAAAATCTTCGAGGATAAGTCTGATTGTATTATTTTGTCATCGTCTTGGTAAATTATAACTGTGCAATATTAATATTGCTACAAGGTATAAAAATCCGCCAAATAATAGATTGAGTATTTGGAAACGTAAGGCACTGAATTGCCGTGTGGTGGCGGCTTAAGAGCCCACCCAGGGTTTAAGAGGGGTAGTCGGGTGCTTGAGTGGAGGCCTAGAGTAAGGCATAGAAATGTAGGCAGGCAACCGATGCGTTGGACCGACGACCTTTTTAGAGTGGCCGGAAAGGACTGGATGCGAAAGGCGCAGAACCGGGACGAATGGCGTGCATTAGAAGAGACCTACACTCAGCATTGGGTGGTGAAAGGTTGAAAAAGAAGAAGAAGGCGGCTTAAGAGAATCTACTGGTGGTAGGATTCCTATGCAGCAATCCGTCTAGGTGGGTACCACCCCAGGGCAGTTATTCCGCCGAGAAGCAGTAGTGTGCAAACATTACTGCGTTTCGGTTTGAAGGGCACTGTGAGCTAGCGTAATCACTGGGTATATGAGACTTAAGAACTTATGTCTCAGGGTGATATGGGCACAGTGTGGTGTTACACAGAAATTTTCTGGGTGACACAGCATTTCTTATGGGCAGACGTTGCACTTACCATTAGGTGAACGTTTTGTTCGTTTCATCGTTTTATCCAATAAAAAAAAACTACCACCCCATATTTTACGACACCCACGGGATGCGTTGGTGTTTTAAAAGTCGACAGAGGGTAAATGAAAACCAGGAGATATGCAGCAGGATCTTCCTAAAACATCTGAATAAATAAACTGCGGTTGCCAGTCCCCATGCCAAGCGTGGCAACTATAGCAAATGTAAAATACTTTTTGCAGTTACGAATAAAAAAACGTTTTATGTTCCATGAATTGTCGTCTCACTTGTCTTTCTCTGACTATTGATGTTTTTGTATTTAAATTGGGAAATGCCTTTCAAATACTTTGCGTCGGGCTTTAACGACTAAAACGATCCACAGCCGCATGTTGGCAGGGTCATGCTTCTCCTTTCGTCACCTGTCTACCGATTCTTGGACAGGCTTACCCATCCCACTCGGGGCGATCATGCCGGCCCGCTGCTACAGGCTCCGGTTCCTCTAGCCATCCCTGTGGGTGACCAAGCCACCGTTACTAAGCAAATTGCGGCATTTTCCGGGAAAACCAGAATCGTAATAAGGGATTTTTATTCTTCGAACAGCACATTAAGTTAACCTATTATAAATAATAATTATACTTTCTCATTACAATCGTACAGTGAAACTTATCCAGATTGCCTACAGAGAAGAACAGTTAACAAACAATGGTGTCGTTTATTTTTTAAAGTATAACATCAATTCCGTTTCCTCTTTTTCCAATCCCATAACAAGGAAATCAAAATTAGAATAAATTATAATAAATAAATAAAAATATTATTTGCTACCCGACTGCCAGTGACCCCTACTGTACAGTGGAACTTTTTATTTTTCTTAAGTCTTTATCGTCCAATTAGTGTACAATTTTCTTAAGATGAGTTTGCTTTACAAACTTCTTAGATACTTCTTGAGGAAGCTTAGTGATTTTCTTTGAAATCTTATTAGAAATTTCATTGCTTCTGCTTACAGAAACTTTTTTAATAATCTGGAATATCTGAAAGTAATAATGTCCGTATTTATGGTAACCACTATGCAGGAATCCATCTAAGTAGCTACCACAGCTAGGTACCAGAGCACCAAGCGGTAGTTATGAATGATTATGTTTCGGCAGCTAGTATAATCGGTAAGACTGAGCTTACCATGAGACTTAATACGAGTAAGCGGACATGGCGTTCGCTAGATGATAACTAAACAAAATGAAGGAAAGAAAGTTATTTTTCTACAATACTGGTAGAGGGTATCTGGTGGTGGTTCCCAGTGGCGGTCTTAATTTACTTGTGCGCGCTATTGTGGGAGGGAGGGCTGTGCTCTTCCAAAAATAGGTAATACACAATTTTTTTGCATAGTAATCTTAGCAAATTAAATTTCTTTCCTTTATTATAATGGATTTTCTCAAAGTAAAGAAAATTCTATTATCAAAACTAAATCATTAAGTGCAGACCTGACATCTTCCACATTTGCCATTTCTGTGCAATTTTTAATTTTAATTTTTTTTAATGTTTCTATATTCATTTTTTTAGTTTGGTTTATGTTTGAGGTAATTTTTTTTTTTAGTATATTTCTATTTTAATTGTGTTTCATTCTGTCTCTTCTTCTGATGTGGCGAGCGACCACAAGGGTAGGCTGAAAATCAGCACTGTTTGATAACAGTACGCGCTGAGCCTATCTCCTTTTGCTATCTAGTTTTTATTTTTATTTCTTGTGTTGTAAATGTTCTTGAATGGTAGATGTGGCTAATGCGGTCACTTTAAAACCAAAAAGACACTTATGGCCTGATAAGAAAACTATTTATTTTAACTGAAACATTTTGGAATTTACTTTTGATGAAACCTAATCACTATAAAATTTATAGAAAATACATATGTTACATCTTCTAGTGATTTTCACGGAATTAAATAAAATATGACAAATTCAATCTGAACAAACAAATTGACATTCCAAATTTAAACTAATTCAAACATAATTCTAAAACCAAAGCAATTCAAACATAATACATAAACCAAACAGGTCAGAGTTGACATCAAAAGAGTATTCATAATCTGAGATTATCAATCAACAAATGTTCAAGCCTTCTGTTATTTTTATAGAGTATACCTGGTTAGTTTTTTAATAAGATAGCAATAAATGAATTATTATTATTATTATTATTATTAAAGCCTGATTTTACTTCACCGTTTCACCCGCGTAAAAAAGCCGACCCCGATCGATGATATACATATCATTATCATAATCAACATCATTTCAGCTTATCACTAGTTCACTGCTGAACATAGGCCTCCCCCATAGATTGCCACAAAAGTTGTAGCTCTCATATTGGGGGAATTTTGCCATAGTTGCCACGCTTGGCAGGTTGGCAACCGCAGTTCATTTATTCATATGCTTCAGGTGCTGCTGCCCATCTGCTGCTTTTAATTTTCCCTATGTCGACTTTTACAACATCCACGGGATGTTGTGGGGTAGTAGATTCTCTTAAACCGTCAGCACATGGCGATACATATTATATACTTCCCTATTTGAATCGGATTTTTGGGTTTAATTTTTTTCGCGCAGAACATAAATTATTTATTGAATTTAATTTACTCTATATAATATCAGCTAGCTGTCACTGTAGTCCCTTAAAAATCGGTCCAGCTTCTTCGGAGATTACCCGGAACAAACCGACAGACAGACAGACAAAATTTTTTAACTGTGTTTGTTCTTAGAAGTACCGTATATACACACTCAGGTGTAATAAAATTTTAATAAGGTTCTTATGTGCCGTAGTCTATGAATAAACTATGTTGCCAGTTTATGACGTAACAGGAAATATTATCATGAAGCTGAAATAAAAGCTCACCGTATTTTTTATAGTATAAAGTGAAGAGACGAGAAAACCGTTTACTGATGGTAAGTGCAACGTCTGCCCATAACAAATGCTGTGTCACCCAGAACATTTCTGTGCGGCACCACACTGCGCCCGTCACCCTGAGAAATGAATTCTTAAGTCTCATATGCATAGTGATTACACTAGCTCTCAGTGCCATTCAGATCGAAACACACTACTGCTTCACGGAAGAATGACTACCTAGGGGTGGTACCTACTCGTATTTAGACGGATTCCTGCATATGAATCCTACCAACAGTGAAATAAAAAAGTACGAGTAGCGTAGTGGCGGCCTTAGATATAGCGAGAGTAAAAGTACGGCCTTCGATTCATGCCGCATCGCCTAGTGGTCACAGTACTTTTAATTTTATTTTTTTAGTAACAATTCCTTGTGGTGGCGGCGTAAGATAATCTACAATGGCGAGAGATAAAAGGGGTTTACTATGTTGAAAATACATAAAAAATGATTTTTTATTGGTCTTGCAATGCTAAGTTCAATAATTTTTATAATCAAGGCTTTACGATAAGCCTTCGCATCATACACAAAGTCAATACACTTAGGACGTGATAGAATTTTACCAAAGGTTTTCATGTGCCTACGTCTGTGAATAAACTATTTGAGACTTTATGATGTACCCGGAAATATTACGATATAGCTACATACATACAATCATGCCTTTTTCCATATAAGGGGCAGGTAGAGATCACACACGTCCACTTTTTGCCCTCCGAAGAAACGAGACGACATCCCGTATATGACGGATGGGGAACTACGTCGCCGTCATTTTGGTACGAGTTGAAATTCTCCGCGGTCGGGTTGGCAACTGCAGTTTCTTTATTTCGATGTTCCAGGAAGACACTGCTGCCCATCTCCTGGTGTTTTATTTCCCTCTGTCGACTTTTACGGATAGATATGGCGTGGTAGATTCTCTTACAAAAATATGAGGGGGTCAGTGCTCTAACTAACTAGCTCTAACTAGGAATATTTATAAGCTGTTAATATTCTTATTATTCCGAGTGGTAGCGGCTTAAGAGAATCTACCAGCCCATCTCATTACATGGGTGTCGTAAAAGTCGACAGAGAGAAAATAAAAACCAGGGGATGGGCAGCAACATCTTCCTGGAATACCGGCAAAACCCTCCCAAATTGAGAACTACGAATTTTTGTGGCAAACTATGGGGAAGGCCTGTGTTCAGCAGTGGACTAGTGATAGGCTGAAATGATGATGATAACGATGAAGATTCTTAAGAAAGGTAACAATAATCTTTTACCATGTCCGTCTCTAAATAATTCTTAAGTGCTTTACTTTGCACAATTCGGTCCATTAGGATTCAAGCGTAAGGATTAAAAGCGTGTAGATATAAATGGATGAATGTATTTTCTTCTTCAAATTGGCTCATAATCGTTTGAAGCCGACTTCATTTCGTTTACTGCGAGAGTTAGAGCCGGGACTCGTAACGCGATTATATGCAGTCGGTTGACGCTAAACCGATTGTGGCCCTAAATTGATCCTAGGAAATTGGAATAGGTTAGATTTAGGACCAAAGCCGTGAAATAATATTGGTCTTTTTAAAAGTTATTTAATATAGTTAATAGAATCAGGCGTTACTTTGCGGAAATCCATTACAATGAAGGAAGGTAATTTACTTTGCTAAGATCCGCATGAAAAATATAAAAATGGTGTATATTACCTAGTTATACTAGTTAGACTCTACGACAGCCGCCGAGTACGACTCTCTGCGGCCGTCTGTCGTAGAGTCTAGGACGCTTGATAATGCCTCGTTTTAGGGCGAAACACGTGTCGTGTTCTCGACTTCAGTGGTTTATATTATCTAGTGGTGGTATTGTAGTGGTTGGTGGAGGGTACCTGGTGGCGGTTCCTGGTGGCGGTGTTAGTTTGCTTGTGCACGCTACTGAGGGAGGGCGGGCGGTGCTCTTCAAAAAACTAGGTAATATACACCATTTTTATATTTTGCATGCGGATCTTAGCAAAGTAACTTACCTTCCTTCAAAGTTATTTAAATTAGGGACATATTTCTTATTGTTTGTGATACCAATATTTGTACAAGGACAATTTGTTTTTAAAAACTTTAAGACTTTTTAAGATACGTTATTTTACATCAGACTATTAAAGGTACAAGCACTTGTGATGAAGATAATAGTCTGCCACTGCTGAACATAGGGCTCTTCTATAGATTGCCACAGAAGCTTCTAACTCTCATTTTGGATGGATTTTGCTAGAGGTGTCACGTTTGGCAGGTGGGTTGGCAACCGCAGTTTATTTATTGAGATGTTCCAGGAAGATGCTGCTGCCCATCTTCTGGTTTGCATTTTCCCTCTGTCGAATTTTACGACACCCACGGGATGAGATGTGGTGGTAGATTCTCTTAAGCCGGCCAGCAAACCACAGTATTGTAATTAACGTCTTGTAATGGAATTAAAATATTTTTATTTTACAATATTATCTTAATTATTAATGAAGGTCCTGTATCTAAACATTTTTGTAGGAAATAAACAAAAGATTGCGTACTAATTAGTCTCATCTTCTTAGCACCAGAAATAAATAAATAAAATAGTAAGATCCTTGTGCTGACAGCGTAAGAAAATCCATCCATTTTGTGGAAGAAGATAATACCTAAGAAAAGGTAATCCAACTAATTGGACGCAGCAGACATTTTGCTTTATTAAAATATTTTTTACTGGTGGTGGGATTTCTATGCAGGAATCCCTCTAGGTAGGTAACACCGCAGGACCAGTTATCCTGCTGTCAAACATAACTGTGTTTTGGTCTGATGGGCACTGAGAGCTAGTGTAATTACTGGGGATCGCTCGTCTCGTCACTTTGTCTTATAAAAAATGACACATTTAAAGTTTTATATTATCTGCGACTCGAGGCTTCGGCTATGTGTGCTGGCTGGAACAATTAGAAGTAATTAAAAAATAAAAATAATAACATTGAGCAGCTGAATGAACAAGCATGTGTATCGAATTCGCGATTTTTAAATATCTCTAAAACTAGTGCTTGAAGTAAATCTTAATCTTATCTAAATAGCAAAATAGTGTCATTGTCTGGTTGCTTACGTAATTCGGGTGGTGCGTCGTGTGACTAACTGGATGTTATCGCGATTTCGTTATAGCATTATCGTAGATGTGGACCAGTTACGTCACTGTAAGAAATAAGGTAGCTCTTTGGGCGCCGCTCACTGGGCGGCTAGTCAATATCACTAGATAATGCCTCGTTTTATGGTGAAACTAGTGTTGTATTCTCTACTTCAGTGCTGTGTATTTTTAGTGGTAGTGTGTATTGCTTAGTGGTAGTGTTGTAGTGGTGGTGGGTATTAGTTTGCTGGTGCACGCTATTGTGAGAAGGCAGGCGGTGTTCTTTAAAAACTTGGTAATACACACGATTTTAAATTTTGCATGCGGATTTAACAATTTCACATTTGTTTGGAAAAGGGTGCACAGAATAGATTAACAAAAAATAATTTCTTGAATTTCGATTTGGTTTTTTTTGTGATAACGTATTGTGGCGACTTATTAATAATTATAAATAATAAAAAAAATGGCAACTTTAGGTACATATGAACACGGTTGTAAATGCTGCTTTTCTGGATCTCTTTAAGGCATTTGACTTGGTTGGAGATGATATTTTTTGGTCTAAATTAAGTAACTCAGGTGAGCTCACTGAGTTGGTCAAATTATTTAATTTTTGCCATAGTTGCCAGGCTTGGCAGGCCGGTAGGCAACCGCAGTTTATTTATTCGGATGTTCCAGGAAGACGCCGGTGCCCATTTTCTGGTTTTAATTTTCCTTCTGTCTACTTTTACGACACCCACAGGATGAGATGGGGTGGTAGAGATTCTCTTAAGCCGCCACCACACGGCGAAATTTTTGATAATTATTGATAATTTACACTTTTTAGAATTCAGTAAGTGTAACAACTCAAGTAGACTGAATTACGGAAACCAAATGCGTTGATACTGCTATCATGACATTATCTACGATATATATACTTCCGGAACAGTGTTGAGATTTGCATAACAAAGGAGGTTGCATGCGCGAGAATAATTAACTGCTAAAGGAACTAGCCTGAGCCGCGGCTTTAATGAGCAGTCATGGCTTGCAAGAGATTTCTTTTTAAAAAAGCGAAATAATAAAACTGAAAATTAACAGAATTGGTTTCATGAATTTAAATTTAGTTTTTTTATCTGAAGTATTCAATGGGCCAACCAACGACACTTCATCTAGTATAATACCTTGATTTTAAAATCAACTATACATTTTTTTTTAAAAGTTATTTAAGATAAAGTTGGTCAGAATTATTATGTTCTTACAGTTCATTAACTTTTGTGTAAATACTGTAATTTTTGTGTAAATGCAGAAATTTTGATGGCAATTACAGTGAGGCTCTCTGTGAAAACAGGACGTACCTAGATGTGAAGTACACATATTATGTTATGTGCCGTGTGGTGGCAGCCAGAGAATCTACCACCCCATCCCATCCCGTGGGTGTCGTAAAAGTCGACAGAGGGAAATTAAAACCAGGAGATGGGCAGCAGCATCTTCCTGGAACATCTGAATAAATAAACTGCTGTTGCCAACCCGTCTGCCAACCGTGGCAACTATGGCAAAATCCCTCCAATATCTATCGGGGAGGCCTATGTTCAGCAGTGGACTTGTGATAGGACTGGTGGTAGGATTCCTATGCAGGAATCCGTCTAGGTAGGTACCACACCAGGGCCAGTTATTCTGCCGTGAAGCAGAAGTGTGCAAACATTACTGTGTTTCGGTTTGAAGGGCACTGAGAGCTAACGTAATCACTGGGCATATGAGACTTAAGAACTGATGTTTTAGGGTGACGGGCGCAGTGTGGTGTCGCACAGTAATTTTCTGGGTGACACAGCATTTGTTATGGGCAGACGTTACACTTACCATCGGGTGAATGATTTGCTCGTTCCGTCATGTAATGAAAAAAAAAAGGCTGAAACGACGAATATTATAAATGCGAAAATAATCTGTTTCTTTATCTGTTTATTTCCTTTTCACGGTTCAACAGTTGAACCGATCTTGACGAAATTTGACACAGAGGAGGCTTGCATCCTGGAGACGGATATAGGATACTTTTAATCCCGGAAAAATAAAATAGCACCCACGGAATATTTTAAAAACTTTTACAAAACCTTCCACATGGATAAAGTTCCGGACATCAGCTAGTGTCTTATAACAATCGGGCGCCAGCAAATCTAGTCGTCATCGTCGTCGTCGTTTCAGCCTATCAATAGTCCATTGCTGAACATAGGCCTTCCCCATAGATTGCCACAAAAGTTTGTAGTTCTCGTTTTGGGGGGATTTTGCCATAGTTGCCACGCTTGGCAGACGGGTTGGCAACCGCAGTTTATTTATTCAGATGTTCCAGCAAGATGCTGCTGCCCATCTCCTGGTTTTCATTTTCCCTCTGTCGACTTTTACGACACCCACGGGATGAGATGGGGTGGTAGAGTCTCTTAAGCCACTACCACACGGCTGCAAATCTAATAAGCGATGTTAATTCTAATCTTCTAATGCTAATGTTATGCGTGCGACTACTCGATACTTACACAATTTGTTATATAGAATGATATCATATTTTTTGAGCTAAAATTTATTTCTCTATTAAGTCATATGAAAACATTATCAACAGATCTATTCATTAAATTTCATACGATAAATTATCTTCGTAGATTTCTACCATAGTGATATCCAGTTTCAGTTCCAGGAGACGCTCATTCGTTTTTGTTTCTTTTATTGGATGAAGTGACGACAAGAGGAAAACGTTCAACTGATGGTAAGTGCAACGTCTGCCCATAACAAATGTCGTGTCACCAAGAAAATTTCTGTATTTCTATTTCTGCACCACGCTGCGTCCATCACCCTGAGACATCGGTTCTTAAGTCTCAGGTGCCCGGTGATTACGCTAGCTCTCAGCGCCCCTCAGACCGGAAAAGAGCACAGTACTATTTGCACACTACTGCTTCGCGGCGGATTAGCTGGCGTGGGGTTGCCTTGACGGATTAAGGCATAGAAATTCTACCACCAGTTTTTTTATGTTTTAGCTTCATGTGATGTTCTCCTAGCCGATTTCGACCACGGCGACAACTTCTGACGACTTTCGAGAGCCATCAACTGCGCAGGTGATATTATAGTGCTACAAGTGTACGCGCAAACACAGAGGCACTCACTCGTCCCAACTTACCCGCGCCTGATGTAACACTGATGCGATAAGATCGGAGGTAGACAGTGTCAGAAACACGGGGACAATCACAACACAAACAGACCCGAAAACCAACAATTTATGTTTTAGCACGAATGTTGGCTCCGGCTGGGATCCGAACCCAGGACCCGCGGCTTAGAAGTCAGGTACTCTGACCACTAGGCCACGCGGTCGCGCTCCATGTAACAATTATGCAATAAATTAAGCAAAATAATTGGATATACTATATCAATATTAAAATATCACTACTTAGTTAAGAGTAGGATTCCTATGCAGCGTCTAAAGTTCGCCAAACTATTCGGAAAGGTGTCTGGTCTGCATTGGTCAGAAGTAATTAGTCATGCTCATTGAAGTTGCACATAGCTGCAGACTTCAACACAGGCGTTTGCTTTCCCCGATAATGCGGTTGGAATTTTTTTAGACATTCAGTGTTTGACAGCAGTAAAGTTTAAATTAAAATGTAATTAAAGCGTTTTTAAGTTTGTTTAATCTGTAGATTTCTTATAGTATCGTTCTCTGCGTCACATTATGGACATACATTGACTGTAATTTTGGAGTGGATCGAGTCCGCTTTGTTACTCTCGAGCCTAGGGCAACTAAGTTTTTTTTTATTTTCTTTTTGATAAAGTGACGAGAAGAGCAAAACGTTCACCAACGTAAGTGCAACGTCTGCCCACGAATGTTGTTTCCCAGATTATTTCTGTGTCAGATCACACAGCGCCCGTCACCCTGAGATATCAGATCTTAAGTCTCTTATCCCCAGTGATTACACTAGCTCTCAGTGCCCTTCAGACCAAAACACAGTAATGTTTCCACAGTATTGCTTCACATCAGAATAACTGTTACTACAGTGGTACCTACATATACGGATTCCTGCATAGGAATCCTACCACCAGTAAAAGTTGCTCGCGTTAAGTTTGAGACGAGCGACCGGTCCCTGAATTACCCCGATCGTTGTTGAGTCGTGATATCTGTTTTTTTTAAGTCAAAATTAGAGAAAATCGTGACTACTAAAGCTGCAGGTAAACTAAACGAAACAGTTATCCATATATCTATCTAAATACAAAAGAAGTAATACTTATAGAACAAAACATAATATTTTTTATTTTTTTCTCAATGCATTTTTTTAATACTCTTTACATAGCCCACTTTTCGCCCTCGCGGGAACCGTGACGTGACGGGTGGCGAACCATGTCGCCGCCATTTTGGTACGATTTAATAATTCTCACTTCCCATTGCGTTCTTACGAGCGATGTGGTGACAGCATTGCATGTTATGGTGTTATTCTTATTTTGCACCAGACAAGGCTGTCCGTACACGTACTTTAGTCGTTTCTTACGACACCTCAGTAAGAAAGAGATAGGTGTTATTCTTCTTTTTCGGACACCTATCGGCTACTGACTAATTTTTATTAACTGGTTTAAAAAAGTGTCGCTTCTTTGGTAAGAACCAGCAAAAAGCTGTGAGTAATAAAATAAAAAAAATAATTATACAAAAGATAATAATACAAATACAGAATCAGCTTGGCAACAGTTACCGCATTCAGGTAAGTTTTAAAAATTCTTCTTCTATTTTTAATATGTATTAAATAGACAAAACAAGGGAGATTGATATAAATATGAAAATAAAAGGAACCGAGAATCGAGCCTTGCAGGATGCCTATAGACACTATTAACTCGGAAGAACTCGTATTGATAATTAATAAGGATATCGTCCGTGTGTTGGCGGCTTAAGAGAATATACCACCCTATTTCATCACGTGGGTGTCGTAAAAGTCGACAGACGGAAAATGAAAACCAAAAGGTGGGCAGCAGCATCTTCCTGGAACATCTGAATAAATGTAATGCGGTTGCCAACCAGCCTGCCAAGCGTGGCAACTATGGCTAAATCCCGTCAAAATTAGAGGCAAAAATCTTTTGTGGCTATCTTTGGGGAGGACTATGTTCAGTAGTGCAATTGTGATAGGCTGTAACGACGACGACGATTGTGTTTGTCCGTCCATTTACGTTTCTAATTTAGCTTTTCTACATTTAATTTACTGGTACGTTTAAATGGCTTTACGTAATTATATTGTTAATTACTTGTGTAATTAGCTGTAAGTTTTCCTAAAATTACTGTGTTATAAACTTTTAGTGCTTAAATATCAATCAGCTTAGAAACAGTCCGCGGCCGGATATACTCGTAGCTATTAGGTTGCGAGTCTTCGCCGTCATTGCCTCTAGCGGCATGGAGACAAGCGATACCAGTATCACATGTCTCGCAACTTTGATACGGCTCTCTGTGGTCGATATAGTTATATCGATATAGTATATATCGATATAGTATATATCGATATAGTTCATGCAGTTTTTGCTTATCCTACTATGACTCAGAGGGATAACCTTTAATGAAGCTTCTTGTAATCTACATGACGACACGGGGTGATGGATTCCAGTATATTTTTTTTTAAAACGATGCCCAGTAAGATTTTGTCCTGTATCACGAGTGTGTTTTGCGAAAGTGTTGGGTCCGGCCGGGATTTGACTACCCGCGGCGTAGAAGTCAGGTACGCTAACCACTAGACAAACACTGCCACCACACCGTGCATAATGCCGTGATAAATGTAAATGATGTTTTGTTTCCCACGTCAAATAAATACTCTGTTTCATTTAGCAGATTATTAAATTAGTTTTTAAGCGGCTATAGCCTAATGGCTTAGGGTACGGACTGTGAAACATGACGTCGCAGGATCGAGCCCGCCATTCGACTACTGTCGTGAACCATCTCCTAGCACAAGCTTTTACGCTTAGTTGGAGTGGTTAGCAGGAATATTAGTAATGTTAATATCGCATTGCTAGTATTCTTTTTTTTAAAGTTTACATCGAAGACAGTATCACATATTGTTATTACTCGTATTTATCGTGACATCAACAAACGACTCTAACCGAAGAATTGATCTTCGGCTGTTTTTATATTGTTCGAAAATCTTTGGAGCGCTTATGCAAATGTATATATGTATGTTAAAAGAATACTACCGCTCCATCTCATCCAATGGATCTCGTAAAAGGCGAGTAAGGAATTAAACTGTACTGTGCACCCAACAGCGCATGGTGGCGATGGGCTCCCCACCTATCACACCAAGTGCATTATATTGTTTTGGTGAAACGTGGATTGAGGCAGTCATCTTTTTTTGCAATGAGTGCCCAGTCTCTGACTACCCCTTATGGGGTACAGTCGTGATCTTATGTATGTATGAATTTTTAAGAGGCTATCTTTTAGTATTGTAGAAAACCTACTTATGTCTCACTGTATATCACTGGCTCACTGTCACATCGAGTACTACTAGCAGGCATACGTCTTACCTCGGCGCGCTCTTTTATACGACTGCCCCCGAGTAACGTGTTGCCCCACTACTTATGGGCATGAGATAGTTTACTTATATCTATTGAACAGATACAATCTATAGAGATAAACACTACAAGTATGATCTTACGTGCATTAGTTAAATAAATGGTTACTTATCAGTAAGCATTTATTTAACTAATCATATTATATCATTAAAAACGATATGCTTGATGAAAATGTATGACAAAAATGTAAAATGTCGATTCATCTTCTTTGAAGAAAAATATGGCTTAGTTTTAAATAACAGTTTTCACTCTTAAGTATTTTGAATACAGAGAGGAAAACGTGACAAGATTCCGGTATATACAATAATCGACTGTCAAAAGCTGCCAATCTATAACTTTGTCACGTGCGGTGTATTGACTTATAAGGAATTAATATTAATTTATAGCGTAAACGTAATAAAGTTACGTTTTTTTTATTGGATAAGGTGACGAAACGAGCACAACGTGCACCTGATGGAAAGTGTAAAGTCTGCCCATAACAATGCTGTGTCACACGGAAAATTTCTGCGTGACACCACAATGCGCCCGTCACCCTGAGACATCTGTTCTTAAATCGCATATGCCCAGTGATTACGCTAGCTCTTAGTGCCTTTCAAACCGAAACACAGTAATGTTTGCACACTAATGCTTCACGGCAGAATAACTAACTCTGGGGTATGGGCCTACAGTACCTACCTAGACGGATTCCTGCATAGGAATCCTACAACCAGTATAATTATATATTTGTAAATATGTGTTAAGATCATTGGGCGGAATAAAATATAGTAGACTGCATTAAAATAGGCTTTATTTTGCCGGTTGAGTCGGAAAGCGCGAGTGAGTGGTCGCCGCCGGCTGTCGCTCAACAAGTACTCCTCGCCCTATTCCTTAAAACCAACAAAACATAATTGTGTTGATAACTAATAATTTCTTTTGAGACTGGTATTTTTTTTTTATTTGATAAAGTGTCACCTGGTGATAAGTGCAACGTGTGCCCATAACATATTCGGTGTCACCCAGAACATTTCTGTGTGTCTTCCGCCACTCGTCACCGTGTTACATTTTAGAGTTCAGAAATGAGTTCTCAAGTCTCAAATGCCCAGTGGCTACGCTAGACGAATCGCTGCATAGGAATCCTATCACCAGTAAAGTTTATGCGAGTTTCGTACATGTGGTGGTAACGTTATAGAATCTGCCACTTCTTGGGATCCTGTGGATGTCGTAAGAGACACTCAAAAAAGGTTATACCAAAAATATTTGCTCAGACCTGGACATTCTTTCAGTTAATATCGACCACATTCCTGAACTTGGTGGGCATGCCTTAGTTTCTGCTGAGGTGAAAATTAAAAAAAAAATTAAACCTAGATGGATTATTTGTAGACAATTAAGAAACATAATTTTGGACAATTTTAATAAAGATTTGATCTCTCTAAAATGGCAAAGTATCAGTGAAGCACACTCCATTGACATGACGATTAGTAATTTTAATGTTTATATGCACACAATTTTTGACTTGCATGCACCAGTTACAAAACTAAAAATAAAAAATAAAGCAGTACCATGGCTTACAAGTAATGTGCGCTTCATGATGAAACTCAGAAACAATGCCTATAACCTGTATCGCTCTAGTAACACTATTTCTAATAAAAATAAATATAAATGTCTAAAACAAATGGTTACCTCTGCCATTTTCAATGAGAAAAAAGCCTTTTTTGAGCACAGTATAAATGGAGCTACGGCACCCAAGCGATTATGGAAGAACCTTAAAAATACTGTAGTTCCAAACTTCAAAGATGTAGGTGAGCTTCCAGCTTATTTTGATGATCCCGATACCATCAATTCACATTTTCTGGACATCTCTGTAAATGATAAAGTCAATATGTCTCAGCTCACCTATTATGAATTTCATAAGCATGGAGATGCAACCCTAGTGCTAAAACCAGTTAGCAGTGACACAGTCGCTAATATTATTTTGGCAATAAAATCTAATGCGTAGGCTATTGACGGTATGACTAGAGACATGGTAATCCTGTCACTTCCTCATACCCTCAATACCATCACTAACATAATTAATGAGTCTATTAATTGTTCAATTTTTCCCAGTCAATGGAAAACAGCATTAGTGCGGCCTATCCCAAAAAAATTAAATCCTAGCAATGTAAATGAGTTGCGACCAATATCCCTTTTGCCCTATCTGTCAAAAATCCTTGAGAGAGCCGTCTTCAATCAAGTGTACACATTTTTGGAGGATAATAATATTCTTCCACAGTATCAATCAGGATTCCGTAAGGGTCGTAGCACTTGTACGGCACTTATTGATGTTGTGGATAATGTGTTGTCTTCCAGGGATTTAGGCAAAGGTACTGTCCTAGTTCTCCTTGACTACTCCAGGGCATTTGACTCTATAAACATTAATTTGCTGCTCTCAAAAATGGCTTATTATGGATTCGATAGTACTGCGATAAAGTGGTTTGATAGTTACCTCAGTGACCGATATCAACTAGTTGAACTGCAAAAGGCAGATGGTTCGGGTATCATCCAGTCCAGTCCACAGCCTGTTACTAGGTACCACAGGGCTCCATTTTGGGTCCTCTCCTCTTTTTACTTTATTGTTGCGATTTAACTAATATAATAAAGGACTGCCAGTACCACATGTATGCCGATGACTTACAGTTATATCTTTCCTTCAAACCTCGTGATACCACTGAGAGTATAAGTATACTAAACAGAGATTTGAAACGAATTGCACTATGGTCAAAAATAATTCACTCAATTTAAACCCGGCTAAAACAAAATTCATGATATTAGGTTCAAGATCACAGATTAAAAGTATATCAGAATCCAAACCTATACTTTTCCTGCAGGAGGAAATCATTGAGCAAGTTGATGAGGCTCGCAACCTCGGTATCAAAATGGATGGTCTATTGCATTTTGAGAACTATGTTTTGGATGTAGCACGTGCCTGTTTCTATAGGTTAAAGATCTTATACAAAATACGGGCTTACCTGAACCTGAATATGAGAGTAACGCTCTATGAGTCTTTAATATTATCCAAATTGAATTACTGCATATCAGTTTATGGCCCTTGTCTTTTGGAAAGGTCTATGAAACTGCTTCAACGGGTCCAAAACGCATGTGCCTGTTTCTGTTTTAATATTCCTCCTAGAACTCATGTTTCATCGTATTTAAATGAGGGCAAATTTCTAAACATGGCATCTAGGCTTAAATTTCAGTTCGCTAGCCTGTTATTTGGAATTATTAAAAGCAAAACCCCGGAATATTTATATAACAAGCTTAAATGGCCTAGTAAATATAACGTTCATAATACTCGTGGTGCGAAGTTTCTATTAGCTGTCCCAGGACACGTTACTGCTGCGTTTCGAGGTAGTTTTCGTTACTTGGCAACAAAGTGCTGGAACGATTTACCGCCACCGCTTCGAGAAGCTCGTACAAAGCCTTATTTTACAGTTCGTTACAAGTCTTATCTTTTAGAGAACAATGACAAGAAGTAAATTTTCTAATTCGGTGCCACGTATTAAAGTAAACGTGTCAACTATTTAAATTTTAGATTAGTGCACAGACTAAAAATCTGGTTATTACGCATGATTAATTGACGAGTGACAGAGATACAGAAACTTTTTTCTTTTTATTTTTTTTGTTATCTGTTTACACTGCATTTGTGTTTAATATTTAATAACTTTGTTTAAATGTAAGTATTTCAGATCTTTTTTTTTGTAATTTGCACATGCATTTTTATTCTATTTTTATATAATGCATGCGCATGTGTGTGCAGTAATGTGTATATGTGTGTGTATGTCTGTGTATGTGTATGTATGTATATGTGTATATGTATATATGTATATATATATATATATATATATATATATATATATATATATATATATATATATATATATATATATATATATATGTGTGTGTGTGTGTGTGTGTGTGTGTGTGTGTGTGTGTGTGTGTGTGTGTATCCGTGTACATGTGCGCATATTTATCTCTTTTAATTTAAACTAAGTCGTTTAACAATATGTCCGGAAGCTGCTCGTTAAACCTGAGGCATCGACAGAATAACAGCGCTGTGGCAACTCTGCCATAGCATTATGCTGAGTCGACAGCCTTTTCGTTGCTACAACCCAACGTACGTCTGTAAATGTAATACGTCGTATTTTATTGTTTACTTATTTTTTTGAATTGTAATGTATGTTGTGTTGTAGTATTGAATAAAAAACATTCTTTCTTTCTATCTTTCTTTCTTTCTTTCTTTCAAAAATACATAGACCGGTGTATTTATTTCGTGCATATTTAGGCTCGTTTAAAGCTTCTTTCACTTAATTTTATTAATGATATCCTACCCCATCTCATGCCTTGGGTATCGTAAAAGTCGACAGATTAAAACCAGAAGATGGGCAGCAGTATCTTCCTGGAACGTTAAAATAAATAAACTGCGGTTGCCTTCCGGCCTGCCAAGCCTGGCAACTATGGCGAAATCCCCCCAAAATGAGAGCTACAAACTTTTGTAGCAATCTATGGGGTAGGCCTGTGTTCAGCAGTGGCTGAAATGATGATGATGATGATGATATAAATATTAAAGAAAAAACAAAAGAAAGAAATAAAAATTTACCGAAACGGTATAAATAAAAGATTGCCTCTGTGTTCGGGCTGTCCGGAATTCAGTACAGTTTTCTATTTGCGGTCCGCAGAGTTGGTAATGAATATGTTCCCTCTCTTCTCCTATCCCACTGGTCAGCATTGAGTTGCAAAAAGAGTAAATAAAGGCGGCGGGTGCGCAACTGATCCGCCATCAGATGGCGTGCAAGGAAATCCCTTCCGCCACTGCTGGAGTGAGATACACACTCATCCTCTCCTGTGCTAAGAGGGGAAGGGCGGTAAGGTCGCGGGGTGGAGAGAGAGAAGATTCCTCGCTGTGGCCGGAGGTGTAATAACATGATGGAGGTCCTATCAAGCTCTTCATAAAATAGCGACGGACACGGGGGCGATCCATCACCTAGTACGTTAGACCTTGACGTGTCCCCCCTAAATGGAGATGGGCGAGGTCCTTTAGCTCTACCTCTTGAACAAGAATGCACTTGCTATGGGTCATCGCCGTTGGAGCTGCGGTAGTATGCGAAAAGGACACTTTGAAGCCCTATAAATAGTAACGAGCAGATCACTTTGGGATATTTGCCACTGGGAATCCCGTATAACCTAGTAGGAGTTCAGTATAACCCCTTTCGCTGTCATCGTAACGGAGATGTATTTAAAAAAAGGGATTTTTGTAACTTAGACTTGGCTTTTCTGTTTCATCACCTGTTCAAATTATGAAACCAACCATTTTGTCAATAATAAATGAAAAATAATACGACATTTAAATAATTTACTAGGTATAACTTTACTTCTAATGTAATAATAGCGGATTACACTAGTTCAATTTCAATTATTTTAATACCTTCGGCTTTGGGAAGGGTCAGTGGAGCGATTATAAACACTCGGTCACCAAAGTGATGTTGAGCTTCGTACGTACGACGTAGATTTGGAATCAATTCATAAGATAGGGCGTAATCTATATAAAATGCACGAATATTTTTAACCAAAATAAGTGCATAATAATGAAAAAGATGTTTCTTTACCAATAATAAGAACAAAAGTCGACAAATCATAAAACTATAGATTGTTATTTTTTTTTACTTTAAATAGTTACTTTATCTAATATTTAACCACAGAAAATTTTTGGTTTTCGGATCCGGGGGCGTTAATTATTGTCTACTGTCTGATAATTAAAATACCCCGGCCTCTGACACTGCATTCTAGTTGTTGATAGCTTCCAGCAATGTTTGGAGGTTGTCACTGTGGTCGAAAATCCGTCAAGAGGAGGATGAGAACACACAAAAGGTGTAGTAGAGGTTATCAAAGCAGCTTATTAACGAACCAATGCTGTGCAGATTTATTCTTCATAGAGTAATAAAACTGTGGATAGTATGCCATGTAGCTCTAGTGCAGGTAGCCGGACTTGCAAGTGTTCTATTGCACAACTTTCTCAGACATGTTTCCCCGCCATATCTTCTTTTACCGTTGTAATTTAGCGGTTTCGTTTTTGGGATTTGAACTCGGGATTTTTCACGTTCGATAACACTTTAGAGGGATTGAGTCGGAAACTCAAAAATAATAAAAAAGTAGCCTATAAGTCTTCCATTGCAGAGCACACGTCTTCTGAGGGGTTTTGGAGCTGGGAATAGTCATGGTCAATTGTGGGTTAGCGCATTTCAGATGTCTTCGCAATACTTTTATTCCTCATACATGCAGGGTAATAAGGCCCCGTGCGGTGGCGGCTTAAGAGAATCCACCACCCCATCTCATTCCGTATGTATCGTAAAATTCGACAAAGGGAAAATGAAAAGCAGGAGATGGGCAGCAGCATCTCTTTTACTGGTGGTAGAATTCCTATGCAGGAATCCGTCTAGGTAGGTACCACCCTAGGGCCAGTTATTCTGTTTCGGGTTTCGGTGTGTGTTTCGGTTTGAAGGGCACTGTGAGCTAGCGTAATCACTGGGCATTTGAGACTTAAGAACTGATGTCTCAGGGTGACGGGCGCAGTGTGGTGTCACACAGAAATATTCTGGGTGACACAGCATTTGTCGTGGGCGGACGTTGTACTTACCATCAGGTGAACGTTTTGATCGTTTCGTCACTTTATGCAATAAAAAAAATCTTCCTTGAATATCTGAATAAATATCTTTGCCAAGCGTGGCAACTACAGCAAAATTTCCCCTAAACCAGACTTACTAACTTTTGTGGCAATCTATCGGGGAGGCCTATGTTCAGCGGACTAATGATAGGCTGAAACGACGACGACGAACGACCACGCTGGGTTCCTTACTATGTTTTCCTATACTGCCGGGCTAGTGGTAAACTGGTACTATAAATTGCAGAACAGTTTAAGAGGTGCCGCCGCCGATGATCTAAATCAGATCCCTCATTTAATATTAAATTTGGGGTAATTTGCTGTAACAAACGCTTTAGTCTTTCCATCATACTATACACCAAAGTTAAACCCTACGACGTAGACCTAGTTCGTTGCGTAATTACACGGAAGGACCTCTTAAGCGGGACCCTTCAGCTGTCTGACTGGAGAGCCTCTTAGGCGCCTTCATTAGTGTTCACCTGAAAGTTTTCGCTTTGACATGGCTTTAAGAAGGGGTGTTACATTAGTTTTACTAGAAAACGTTAACCGACCTAGGAAGAAACATAGAGGCAGTCGTCGTAACCTACCCGCGCTCGATACAATGGTTAGGAGAGGAGATAGATGGTAAGCTAGGATGCAGTGTCAGTGACACGGGGACCATCGCAACACAACCAAACCCAAAACTACTACTGTGTTTCGGTTTGAAGGGCACTGTGAGCTAGCGTAATCACTGGGCATATGAGTAAAGAACCGATGTCTCAGGGTGATGGGCACAGTGTAGTGTCACACAGAAATTTTCAGGGTGACACAGCATTTGTTATGGGCAGACGTTACACTTACCGTCAGCTGAGCGTTTTGCTCGTTTCATCCTTTATGCAATAAAAAAAAGATCAGCAACTAATGTAATTGCACAATAGCTGGCTCGTCGAGGTTGAACAAATAGTATTCTAACCCAGAACTCTAGACAGTTTCAAGATATGAAATTAAATAAAATCAATAAATATAAAGTTCGTATGTCAAACGTCATTTTTTACAATCAACCTCCGTTTCCTAACGAGGATCCTCCGATGGAGAAGAAACACACGAAGAAAACTCTTTTTTGTATTTATTTCATTTTAATCTTACTTATAAAACATTGTTTGTGGACTCTTTTTTTTCAAATTTATGTCGTACCACCACGTATATTTCTGTATATGTATGTGCGTATGTATGTATGTTAGTTTATATGTATGTACATATTTATGTATTATTGTTTATTAATCATAATTATATATTGCTATGTATTTATTTATGTTTTTTGAGTATATTTTAATCGTATTTTATATTTATCAGTAGTCTTTAAAAATTTTTTTTTTTTTATAGAATAGCAGGCAAACGAGCAGGTGGCTCACGTGATGGTAAGTGATCACCGCCGCCCATGAACACCTACAATACCAGAGGAATAGCAGATGCGTTGCCGGCCTTTGAGAAAGGAATAGGCTCTTTTCTTGAAGGTCCCTAAGTCGTATCGGTCCGGAAAAACCGCTGAGAAATTTAATTAAATAAAATTCAAATATTTAGTTTTTTTTTAGTTTTACAATTGCCACATTGTTACGCTATGCCTTGGGTTGATTGGCAGAGAATGCCAACCGGCATTAAGTCCGCCCATTGTATCCTTTAAGGGGAAACAATAAAGTATAAATAAATAAATATATACAAACTTACTAACAATAGTCTCCCAGATAATCGAAGCAAGCCTAATGACAAGAATTCACAACAGTTTTAATCATACATATGTATTGTCCACTTAAGCAGACCAGCCTCCACAAATACCTGTTTACAAGTTTTGTTCTGCCAACATAACTCGTTGTCAAAAGGTCTCGTTAATAGAATCAGGCGTTACTTTGCGGAAATCCATTATAATGAAGGAAGGTAAGTTACTCTGCTAAGATCCGCATGCAAAATATAAAAATGGTGTATATTACCTAGTTTTTTGAAGAGCACCGCCCGCCCTCTCTCAGTAGCGTGCACAAGCAAACTGACACCGCCACCAGGAACCAACACCAGGTACCCTCCACCAACCACTACAATACTACCACTAGATAATATACACCACTGAAGTCGAGAACACGACACGTGTTTCGCCCCAAAACGAGGCATTATCAAGCGTCATAGACTCTACGACAGACGGCCGCCGATTATATTTTGCATGCGGATCTTAGCAAAGTAACTTACCTTCCTTCAAAAAATCTTGTCTCAAATTTAAGGAATAACAGCTAACAGCGCAAATTTTTACTGGTGGTAGGATTTCTATGCACGAATCAGTTTAGGTATGTACTACCAGGCCGGTTGTTCTGCCGTGAAATAGTAGTGTGCGAACATTACTATGTTTCGGTGTGTAGGGCACAGAGAGCTAGTGTAATCACTGGGCATATGAGGCTTAAGAACTAATGTCTCGTGGTGACAGGCGCAGTGTTGTGTCACAAAGAGATGTTATGGAGCATTTGTTATGGGCAGACGAAGCGCTTACCACCAGGTGAACGTTTTGCTCGTTTCGTCACTTCATCCAATAAAAAAACCGCATGTGGCAGCCATCGCCCTCCTTACGCATCTTAAAGGGAAGTGAACGACCCGTCACACGATGCCTCTGTAAGCAGAGAAGCGAGCATGACATACTCTATTCTACCAATGTACTCCTAACTCAAGTATGCCCAACTTTACTCTGTACTTACGTCTTCAAATGCATAAAATCGCACAATTACCACTTTTCTTACTACTAGTATTTTAAACTTTCTGCCAACATAACTCTTTGTTAAAAAATCTCGTTTTAAAAATGAGAAATAACAGCTTACAGCGCTAATTTTTACTGGTGGTAAGATTACTATACAAGAATCCATCCAGGTAGGTACCGTACCACCCCAGGGCCAGTTATTCTGCCGTGAAGCAGTTGTGTGCAAACATTACTATTTTTCGGTTTGAAGGGTACTGAGAGCTAGCGTGATATGAGAGCACTGGGCATATCAGTCTTAAGAACTGATGTCTCCGGGCGACGAGCGTAGTGTGGGGTCACACAGAAAAATGTTCTGGGTGACACATAATTTGTTATGGGCAGACGTTGCGCTTACTATCGGGTGAACGTTTTGCTCGTTTTGGTAACTTTATTGAATGAAAAAAAAAATGGTAATTGAAATGAGTGCATATGATTTGCATCAAAAAATCAATGTAATCGTTTATTTAACATATTTTCTGATTAAGAAATTGATGAATGGCTTTTGCGATACCATTCAATTATGGAAATGAGAGAAAAGAATGATAAATTTATTCTGACTTCAAAATTAAATTGTTGGATTGTGATAAATGACGTCCTATGCAAATTTTGTATAACCGTGAGTTCGAAAACTTCATGAAATATTAATCCATACAGATTATATTTTATAGTATTTCACTTAAGTTTCGCCTGTGTTAAAAGAACTGACCCCGATCGATGATAGATATATATACTTACCTATTTGAAACGGATTTTAGGGTTTTAATTTTTTTGCGAGGATTACTAATAATTTTTTTAATGTTAAAGTAGCCTAATTTATCCGCTATAATATCAGCTATATGTCAGCCAAAATCGGATCACCCATTTCGGAGATTAGCCGGAACAAACAGACAGACATACAGATAGACAGGCAGATTTAAAAAAAAATGTTTTTTCTGACAAGTACCGTTTAAACTCCCACTAGCATTGAGTAAAAAGCTGTTATTTTGTTATTACAAACAGTAACTTCAATTTTATTAATTTGTATAGACTAGCAGAAGCGCGACTACGTTTGCGTGGGTCTTTCTTCTTTCTTTTATTTGATAAAGTGACGAGAGGACCAAAAAGTTCACCTGATGGTAAGTGCAACGTTTGTTTAACAGATGCTGTGTTACTCGGAATATTTTTGTGTAGCACCACACTGCGTCCGTCACCCTGAGACGTAAGTTCTTAAGTCTCATATGCCCACTGATTACACTAGCTCTCAGTGCCCTAAGTTAGGTTTAGGCCACTATTTAGGTATTTTAAAAATACCACAGGAACTCATAGATCCTATCGTATGTCCGTCGGACATCTGTCACCTCGAAACGTCGGGTTATAAATAGAAAAAAACATTAAACGCGATAAAATCCGTGAAATTAGTTTCATTTAAACCTTTTAATGTGGATGTATATTCGTCACATGAAGTCAACGTTAGTTTTAAGAGCTTCTCAAGCTGTCTGCGCAATCCTGAAGTACGCCATCTTGTCGCAGTCACGAGCCGAGTATGATGCGTCCCGTTTCACGTTTGTTATTTAAATTAAACACTCTTTGCTTTTTATATCCATAAATATATATAACATGTAGTGAAACATAGCAGACTTCATTTAATTGTAGACAAAATATACAAATAGCTTACAGCAAACAAGGCGACAAAATAAAAACTTAAGATTTCGTAACAGATGGAGCGTTCGAAAATAGACTGCCCACCGACCGCTTTCTATTTTTTAAATTCAAAATATAAACTGTTGGCGCCTGCGTTAAACATTCATCATGATCATTTTTCCAGCCCATCACTGGTCCGCTGCTGAACATAGGCCTCCCCCATAGATAGCTACAAAAGTTTGTAGCTCTCATTTTGGGAGGTTTTGCCATAGTTGCAAAGCTTGGCAGGCGGGTTGGCAAACGCAGTTTATTTATTCAGATGGTCCAGAAAGAGGCGCCCATCTCCAGGTTTTCATTTTCCCTCTGTCGACTTTGACGACAACCATGGTATGAGATGGGGTGGTAGATTCTCTTAAGCCGCCACCACACGGCTATTGCCATATACCAGACAATGATTAATGATCGATATATTATTAATGTACAAAGTTAATGCGTCGTCTACAAAAGGTTGTACGACCTTAAAAAAATATTGAGTCAAAAAGTATTGTATATTCATAGTACCCGAACAGCCCACATTCGATTCCCAGCGCAAGTACCACTAGATTTGTTAACCGATTTTTAGTGATCAGAGAGAGAAGGATAGCCTTACTATACAAAGGCAAAAGAGAACAATATAAGAAAATTCGTTCTGTCCTTTTCTTGGATTAAGTGATGAGACAAACAAAACGTTCATCTGATTGTAAGTGCAACGTCTTCTGGTACCACACTGAGCCCGTTACCTTGAGATATCAGCCCTTTAGTCTCATATGCCCAGTGATTACACTAGCTCACAGTGCCCTTCAGACCGAAACACAGTAATGTTTCCACACTACTGCTTAACGGCAGAATAACTGGCCCTGGGGTGGTACCCACCTAGATGGAATCCTGCACAGGAATCCTACCACCAATATTATGTTATCTATGAAAACGAAGCAAGCTTCGTGAGATAAGATAAGATAAGTAATGCTAAGGCTTGAAGAGATGTGTAAAGAATTTATACTTAACTAAATCCTATGTTTTGCAAGAACACCGTTTGCAATGGTTCTGCCACGTCAAAAACCCTCTGCATACATTGGAAACGCGACTGATTCCGGATCAGAAGTTATGAAGATGGATAGAGCTGAGAAGGAAATGAAGAGCCGATATTTAAATGAAGACGAGGTTCACTATCAGGCCAGAAAGGAAAGAAAGCATTTGGAGAAAGCAAAGAATATAGAACAGTGAAGAGAAAACTTTTCCGCTTCTTAAGCACATTGCGCGCCGGAGGAGTCTGAGATGTGGTATAGTTAAAGTTTTTTCCATTTGCCGATCGCCAATGTCAAACACATAATAGTCTGTGGTCAAAGAGTCGCACAGAGTCGAGATTGTCGCTATAGAATTTTAAAATTGTGCCAATATACAATTACCCAAATCTCTGTCATGTTAGAATTTAAAAAAATATATATAAATTACGGTCGTATTTCTATCGATACTTCTCTTTGTGTTTGTGTGGTTGAAGCGTAAAAATGTGTTGACTCCACGAGGAAGGACGATCTTCTAACAATATGGCAGTGAAAAGTAGCAACTGTGGCTATCGTATGATGAACGACGAGAAAGTAACCCGATCACTGACATCAAGGCTTTCACTCATAATCCTTAGAGTGTTATTGTTATCATTATGACCAAAACAGGGCAACTACGTTTTAATATCACTATGATCGTGTAATTGTCGGTAATTTTTAGTTCCAATTAGAAGAAGAAGTACGTATATTAGGGAAACAGTCGGGACATATGTATGTGTGAACTAAAAAAGTCATACGAAGTCCGCCTTCATTGGCGTCTGTGTTCAGAAGTAAGACAAATAATAGGCTGTTACTTTATATACTATTGAATTTTAAATAGTCCTTTTTGGGTGATAAATTCGGAGCATCTTTATTATAAGGATATTTATATAGTTTTCTCATCTGTTAGGGATATATAATACTAAATAAAATCCAACCAGAGAAGAGCCTTTGGTACGTGAGATGACGGTTAGGGAGAAAGGGAAAGACATCGGCCGACGATGCGGTGTCGCGGAAGAGCCTGCGGTAAGAACTTATAAAATGACTATTTATGATCCTCGAGACCGTACTTCAGAGCGAGCTTCTGATGAAAAATCCTACTCTGTGTTTGTGCAGATATTCAGAGTTAAAAAGCACCAAACATCTGGAGATTTCATGCTTAAGCGACTCTCCAGGACGGCAAAAAGCTCTAAAGACTATTAAGATGTATCTCCGATGGTTGTTGGTCTTAACAACTACTGCTAAAAATAATATTTAAAAGCTGAAGGTACCCCGGGCTAACTATGACATCAGGACATCTGTCACCTCAGTCCTCCCGTGACCATGGGTGCTATAAAGCACTCAAAACGTCGAGTTAGAAATAGTTCAAAATTAAATATATAAAAAAAACAGGTAAGTAGCAAGTTATTATGCTCTAAACCCGTAAAGAGCATAGTAACTTTTCAGTGTCCTGTTAGTAACCTATAAAAAATTTACGTGTAATTCAACTAAAATCTGATTATAAGAAATAGATCGCCAAAGTTTCACGTAAAAAGTCGCACGGAATAAGCAAATTGAATTTGCAAATTGATTCAAACTTTATGTTCGAGAGGTATAAAAAGATTGATTAACGTTTTTGCCGTCAATTCTAACAATTAAGCAATTGAATTATGTCGTAAGTTGGAAATTTTCCATCTGTTCCTTTTTTACAGGGATGTCTCTTAATCATTCAATATATTATGTTTCTGTAACGACTGTGTGCTCTAGTGGTTAGATGACCGGACTTCTACACCGCATGCCCTGATTTTCAAATTGTTGGTTTTCTGGTCTGGATGAAATTTATGTCTGTAAAACGCACTTAAACTACCGGAGAAATCCTTGTGTGGGCGTAACATAGCATTGATTTTAATGCAAAAGAAATTTAATGGGAAGAGAAAGGAGGGTTGTGTCCAGCACTAGAACAATACTAAGCTTTTAATTTACTTTAAGATGTGAAACAAAACAATAATATAATGTATATAAGAATCCAGTGCCGTGTGGTAGCGGCGTAAGAGAATATACTGCCTCATCTCATCCCGTGGGTGTCGTAAACGTCGACAGAGGGAAAATGAAAACCATGAGATGGGCAGCAAATTTCCTGGAATATCTGAATAAATAAACTGCGGTTGCCAACCCGCCTGCCAAGCGTGGCAACTATGACAAAATCCCTCCAAAATTAGAGCTGCCAACTTGTGACAATCTGTGAGGGAGGCCTATGTTCAGCAGTGGACTAGTGACAGGTTGAAATGGTGGTGGTGGATAAGAATCCAATACTTGTCAGCAGAATAACTAGCTTTGCTACGTACCTGTATGAATCCTATCGGTTAGCAATGGTCCGATAATAGGGTATCCATTTCTATGAGGATATCAGAGACACGTTGATTTATGTTACTTCTTGTCCTGTATTATTTACTAATTCATTTAATTAACAATAAATCAGCATTGTCCAATATTTTAAAGCAAAATAAAAATATTCTTCATTTTCTGTAACTAGATCTTTTACAGGGAATTGGCTACGTTCGCCTTATTATTTATTAGAGTATCAAAGAGATGTCCGGCGCACATTTAATAAAATATTTCAAATGGAAATGACAGTTTTAACATATCAAAGCTTTTCGCTGTCTACACAAACAATCGTCTCTTAGGTTTTATTATGTACAAGCTATTCCGGCGACTTCGTTGGCATGTAGTTTTAAAATAATGAAAGCTTGAAAGGGTTGTTATGATGAAACCAATTTCAGGGGAGTTTTATTATCATTAACGTGAATTAAAGACGTGATAAGTCAATATTTTAGGAATAATGTAAAATTAATTTGCAGTTGAGTTATCAAGGCTTGTGATGAGCATTTTTCATGCTGACAATTTTAAACGATTTCGCGTCAGATGAATAATTACTTTTGACACCCGCGTAGTTTCAGTTCAGTGCACGGTTCAACGCGATATGATTCGGTTTTCAATATTGCATGCGATCCAACTAACCGATTCAATCTGGTGCTTTTTAGAGATGTATTGACTTGATTTGTATTTTATTGAAGGTTCTTCTGTTTGTATATATGAATCGGAGTGTCTTCAATTCCTACTACCGGGTCATCTTTTGGTAAATATCTGTATTCTTTCTCAATCTGTCTCATGGTCTGTAACTCACTATTTCTCTAGATGCAGGATAAACTTAAGAGATATGTATGTCCAAGAAATGATGAATAAGCTTATTTCTCAATCGCATTCAATAAAGGTCTTAAATACTTTGATGGTAGGTCTCACAATTATTTCGAATCTATTCAAATCTGACACCTCTATCAAGATAAATTTCGTAACAACGCCAACGGCTTCTTGACATATTTCTCAACAAATACGTTTACGATGATAATAAAAAACCATTTTCTTCTGATTTTACCTTAATTCACAAATTTCGTTATCCAGTCAAACAGGCTTTCAGAATCAGACACTATACTATTTCACGACCGTATGTTCAAACTGCCTTACTACGGTGCAGTTCGTTGGTGCAAATCGAAGTTAGAATAAACATTTGTCCAAAATTCACATTGTTGATTTTAAACAGACTTTAAAAAACGGACGACGTTCTCAATTCGACCTTCCTTTTTATTTTTTTGCGTGTATGTTACGCAATATCTCGAAGAATTGTGAACCGATTTTAAAGGTAATTATTTTTACTTTAATTAGTTATACTCGAGGTTGCTCCCATAATTTAGTCACATGTGGCACTATAATATATCCTACGTAGTTGATACCTTCTGTCAGTATTCGGAAGTTGTCGCCTTGGTCAAATATTGGCCAAGGAAATATCATCATATTTTATTAGTTTTAAAAATTCTAACAAATATTACAGAAATTACTTTCGAAGAACGAGTTAAAGTGTTTCCTTTGTAGTGTTTACTTAGACACAAGTTCAAAGCTGAATAAATGAATTGTATTTCGCGCTAACCTTGGCGGAAATCTTTGGCGAGTTGAAGTTGTAAATTTCCTTTGAAATAGCTAATTGCTTCCAAAACACTCCATCGCCGCCATTAGTAAATTGTTATAAAAGCCAACAACAAGTCCTTTGTTACGAAACGCGTTTTTGCGGTTAAAATACACAAAATGTTTACAAAACTCTAAAGGAGTCAGAATTATATGTTTTTTACACTTGGAACTTTCATTTTACAGCAATTACGTGATTTAAATTTAAATAAAAAATTTTTTTTTTCTATTTTTTTTTCTCGAACGTGGGCTTATGATTTTTTAAACAATGCTTTGACTTCCAAGAAATGTTACAAAGCAGGTGACCTATATCAATGTACCATGAGGGAGTTTTCATAAGGAATTAAGGTTAATTTGGTAAGATCCTCATACAAAATTTAAATGTGCATATTTCTTAGTTTCTGAAGAGCATCGCTCTCTCACAATAGCGTCCACAAGCAAATCAATACCGCCACCAAGATACCCGTCACCACTGCAGCACTACCAACGGATACACACCGCCGAAGGCGAGTACACGACATGTGTTTCACCTCAAAATGAGGCATTATCAAGTGACAGACTCAACGTCAGACAGCCGCCGAGGTAAAATCCGTAAAATTCGTTTTATTAAATAATATTCGCAGACTTAGTTACGATAAACACTTACGTTATTTTAATTTTTTTTAAGTTTCACTTAAGTAAATAAATGTATATACTCTTTTGAGTGACGTGGATATTTATATTTGTGTTTTATTTATATTGCCGGGTGGTGGCGGCTCGTTAAAAGAATACTACCACTCCATCTCATCCAATGGATGACAAAGGCGAGTAAGGAATAAAACGGACACTGTACACCCAACACCGTATGGTGGCGATTTGCTCACCACCTATCACACCAAGTGCATTATATTATTTTGGTGAAACGTGGATTGTGGCAGTATCTGCTTTTGCAGTGAGTGCCCAGTCTCTGACTACCCCTTATGGGATACAGTCGTGATCTTATGTACGTATGTTTATATTATATTTTGTGGTTTTTACGTTAAAGTAATCAAAGGAGACTTAGGCTTCAAGAATAACTTCGCAGCTTTTGTTCATCCGACGGTACCAAAATACTTTGACAAAATTTCAATTACTTGGATCCCATACTAAAATTAATTATACATTGTATGAAATTCAAAGTCAAAGTCAAAATTTCTTTATTCAGTTTAGGCTTGTATAACGCTTTTATGAATAATCAAAATCTACATCGGCACAAATAAACACCGGCTTCGTTTCAGTAATTTCACTCTAGCTCAGTGGTTTCTCTTGAATCTGGTAGCATCGATTCAATTCGCGTTTTTCTAGGCGAAACAATGTTGCGGTCTATTTTCCAATTTTAACAGTACGCCGGGCAGGCATGAAACGTCAATTGTAATAATTTATTTAAAGTAAACCAAATGCTAAATATGCAGAAAATAAAGAAAAACATATTTTCGTTAATAAAATAAATATATTTTTCTCATTATAATAATTTATATACTGTATATTAATAAATATTTTTATACGCGCCACGTACACACAACGGGAGAGAGAGCGGCTGCGGAGAGAGGGGAATGACGGCTTAAGAGAGTGTCATGCCATTTGCCGTCACGGCATACGATTCGGTCTTAGAATGCCAATAGAAGATTAGTGCGTCAATAGAAGTTCCATATAAAAATAAAGAAATATATGTATTTCTTATTGGTTAAATTGACGAAACGAGCAAAACATCCACCTGATGGTAAGTTCAAGGTCTGTCCACAACTATTGCTGTACAGAACATTTCTGTGTGGCACCATACTGCGCCCGTCACCTTGAGACATCGGTTCTTAAGTCTCATATGCCCTGTGATTACACTAGCTCTCAGTCCCCTTCAGACCGAAACACAGCGATGTTCCCACACTACTGCTTCACGGCAGAATAACTGGCTTGGGGTGGTACCCACCTAAACGTTTCCACGTATCAACAGTAATTTTTAAGTTTAATTCATGGACTGATCCAACTAAATTATTAGATATTGAAAAAAGTAACATATTTTTGGATAGAATACAGTCAAACGAAGTTTTCTTTCGAATTCTAGCCCTAATAAATTTTATTGATAAGCCAGAGATGAAACTTCTGGGTGTCGTACGTTGTTCTTCGTATATTTATTTTATCGGAGTTCTTTCTGCTCGCATCTTAACAAGTTTCAGAAAACTCGGAAGTTGGTTTTGTGTCTAACACATTTAACGAAAATTACTGTTCTACTTATGGTCTGTAATTTAAATAAATAGGAAAAAGAGATTCGCTCACAGTGCCCTTCAAACTGAAACACAGAAATGTTTACACACTACTGCTTCACTGCGGAATAACTGGCCCTAGGCCCAACCTAGACGGATTCCTGCATAGGAATCCTACCATCAGCATTACCTAAACGAGGCATTATCCATTTCAGGTGAAACAAGTGTCGTGGTCTCGACTTCAGTGGTTATTGCCTAGTGGTAGAGTTGTAGTGGTGAAGGGTATCTGGCAGTTCCCGTAGCGGTGCTAGTTTGCTTGAGCATGCTACTGTGGAAAGGCGGGCGATGCTCTTCAAAAACTAGGTAATATACACCATTTTATATTTGCATGCGGCTCTCAGCAAATTAACTTCCTTTCCTTCATTATAATGGTTTCTGAAAAGTAACGCCTGATTCTATTAACAAAAGTAGTTTACTTACCATTATTACCTTATTTACTGGTGGTAGGATTCCTATGCAGGAGTCCGTCTAGGTAGGTACCAGCCAAGGACCAGTTATTCTACCGTGAAGCCTTAGTGTGCAAACATTACTGTGTTTCGGTTTGAAGGGCACCGTGAGCAAGCGTAATCACTGGACATATGAGACTTAAGAACCTATGTTAATATTATACTGCATTTGCCTAGTCACTTGCCCAAACTAACTATTATTAACACCTTATATAATATATGTAGGAGGCCTATTTTAAGCAGAGCTAGTCTATACCTGGTCGTGCCTATATGATGATGCAAATAATGTCAAAGTAAATATGACCTATTTGTGGCTATAAATGCTTGATTGAGCACTTAAGGTCAGTTTGTTATTTTATTGATTTAGGTGTCCAGTGGTGTCTATATGATGATGATAATATAGGCTTATAAGCAGTCAGTACGCTGTTTTATTAATTTAATATTTAAAACTAGCCCACTCGCCCCAGCTTCGCACTGGTGCTATTTCATAATGAAGAAAATTATTTATTTATTTATTTATTACCAGGTAACAAAATCAAATGTGTAAGAAATTTATTGAGTACGTGAAAGCAAATTTTGTTTCTTTATACGTACAAACATACATTCATGCCTTTTTCCTGTATAAGGGGTAGGCAAAGACCACACACGCAGCTCACTTTTCGCCCTTGCGAGAAATTTCTCGTTTCCCTCGAGGGCAAACTTTTTATTTAAGCTTAAACTTTTTTATCAATTAAAACTTATTTTACGGATTTTACGCATTTCATTTTTAACTATTCGAATACATACAGTCAAGCCTTTTTCCCATATAGGTAGGCAGAAATCACACCCGTAGTCTACTTAAAGCCATAAGCAGTAGGCCGAGGCCATACGCGTAGTCCACTTTTCGCCCTCGCGGGAGACGAGAAGCGACGGGTGGCGAACCACGTCGCCCCCATTATGGTACAAGTCAAAAAAATTTTACTCTCCATTGCGTTCCCACGAGCAGTATAGTGACAGCATTGCATATTATGGTGTTATTATATACGAATGAAGGCTGTCCGTACAATACCTTAGTCGCCTCTTACGAAACCTCGGTAAGAAAGAGGTGATATTCTACTCTGTCGGAAACCTATCGACTATGTATCTTTCTTTGTATACAGTATAAAAGGACTTAGATAGGAGTAATTAATGTAAATGATTTCATACTTGTTTTCTTTTACTTCTGTGGTGTGGGTGCGTTTTATGGATATACGTTTTACATGCACAACACAACCAGACACGAAAACCGATACTTTGTGTGTTTGCACAAATGTTGACTGCAGCTAGGATTCGAACCCGGGACCCGCGGCATAGAAGTCAAGTACGCTATCCGCTAGGCCACGCGGTCGTCATATAAGCATGAAAAACATATTCATTAAGTATCGCAATCTAAGTAAGGAATATATAACTGGTTAACCCTATGGTATAATGTGTCTTAACAAATGTCCAAAAAATCGGACAAGGATTCCTATGCAGGAATCCGTGTAGGTAGGTACCACCCCAGGGCCAGTTATTCTGCCGTGAAGCAGTAGTGTGCAAACATTACTGTGTTTCGGTGTGAAGGGCACTATATAATTTCGGTGATGTAATTGCTGTTAGCCTTTTTGGGTTTTCCAGCTTCATCGGATACTGTGCTCACGGGCCAGGGGCCCGCGTGCCAGGTTTGGTTTGACCCAAACATAAATACTTAAATAAACTCCTGCAAAAACCTCGAAATTCGGACTGTGTCGCGTTCGCTGCGTGCTTGCGCGATTTCGAATATCTTCCGAAGGGCACTGAGAGCCTAGCGCAGCGTGTAAAAGGCATATGAGACTTAACAACTGATGTCTCACGGTGACGAGCGCATTGTGGAGTCACACAGAAATTTTCGCCAACCCGCATTGGAGCAGCGTGTCGGATTCTTCCTGGCTCCAAAACCAATCTCAGAAATGAGAGGAGGCCTGTGCTCAGCAGTGGGACATTTATAGGCTGAAACTTTACTTTTACTTTTTTACAGAAAGTTTCTGAGTGACACAGCATTTGTTATGAGCAGACGTTCAACTTCCAACCATCAGGTTAACGATTTGAACGTTTCGTCACCTTATCCAAAAAAAAAACAACAGCAATAGACGAGTGTAGCCGTCCAAACTGATTTTTTTCTTGGAGTACTCCTCATTTCTGTTTTGGATATTACTTTGAAATATAATACTCGTATTAACTAGCGGCCGTGCAATTCAGTAATGAAAAAATGTAAAGAGGCGCTTAGCAAAGATAAGTTCGTTTATTTTATAACTCTACGGAACTACGAAAACATGTGACAGCATTGATTTTTTTTCACACAATCATTGTTCTGGTTATTACGAGCCAACAAATAAAAATAGCCAAACTGGTCGAGTCCTTCTCAATTCTGTTTCAATAGTAACTCTCTCTGTCCCTCTCTCTGTCGATCAGTCTGTTACGTTTTCACGGCTCAACCGCTGAACCGATCTCTACGAAATTTGGCACAGAGATGGCTTGCATCCTTTTCTATGGCCGTTTCCAGGGAAACGGCCACAGAAAATGATGTATCTCCCACGACATATTAAAAATAAACATATATCCACACGTACAAAGGCGCAAGCATCAGCTAGTGATATATAAAATATTCTATTCGGAGTACATATACTTTTTTGTATTAACCGATACGTGTCTATGCACTATACTGCACGTGGGAACACAATGGAGAGCGGTTCGCCACCCGTCACGTCTCGTTTCCCGCAGTGGAAAAAAGTGGGCTGCGGGTGTGGTCTTTGATTACCGCTTATATGAAGAAAAGGCGTGACTGCAGGTTTATGTTAAGTTAAAATATCTCCAATAATTATGTGCGATCATTTTGAATGCAACAGGAAAAACATAATACATTTTTTTAATAGAAGATATCGCTTTTTAACTTGTTTCAATACACAGAAAACTTGTTTGATGGATTGAAATTTATTTCCAATTCCTCCCAAAGTATTGCAGTGCGGCGTAATACGAGCGTCAACTCTATTAAGTTTTGATTACACTATAGACAAAGGAAGGATTAGACAGCTCGGGAAGTTTTATAATAATTTTGTGAAATGATTTTTTTCTCTTCTTTGTATACTTAATAGAAAGTGACGGGACGAGCAAAAACTGATGGCAAGTGCAACGTCTAATAAAATAAAAAATAAGTAACAGCCTGTAAATGTTCCAATGCTGAGCACAGGCTCCTCGCATACCTGAGAGGGTTTTGGAGCCGGAAAGAGTCCGCCACGCTGCTCCAATGCGGGTTGGCGGACTTCACATGTCATCGAAATATATTTATTCCTCAGACATGGAGGTTCCTTTTACTGGTGGAAGGATTCCTGTGCAGGAATCCGTCTAGGTAACGGTACGTCTAGTCGTACGTAACGGTACGTAACGGTAGTCTAAGCAGTAGTTTGCAAACATTACTGTGTTTCGGTTTGAAGGGCAACGTGAGCTAGCGTAATCAATGGGCATATGAGACTTAAGAACTGATGTCTAAGGGTGACGGGCGCAGTGTAGTGTCACACAGAAATGTTCTGGGTGACATACCATTCGGGTATTTATGGGTAGATGCTGCACTTTACATCAGGTGAACGAGAACGAGATGATTCCCATAATTAATAAAATAAAATCAAAAACCAAGCATACAACTTCAAGACTTCCAGACACAGTTAGCTCTTCCTGCGTACATCGTAACAAAAATAATAATTAAAAGCTGAAGGTTATCCGGGTTAACTATGACATCAGGACATCTGTCACTTCAGTCCTCCCGTGACCACGGGTGCTGTAAAGCGCACGAAACGTCGGGTTATAAATAGTACAAAATTTAAAGCAATAAAGTCCGTAAAAACTAGTCTTAGTTAAATGTACAGTATTCGCGTAAAAATCCATTAATTTCAATACTTTCGATATCTTTATATTGAACGAAACTAGAGTATAGTTTCGTTCCAGATGGATTTCTGAAAATCTTTATTGGAATCCCTTTATAAAAATAACTCCCAATTTGCTAGCGTTAGCAAACAACACTCCCAATTTCTCTCTGACCCACTTTGGATCGTGGACAGTTTCACCATCCGAAACGCGTAATATGTTGGCTCCAAATATTTGCAGACGATAAATAGATTTCGCAGTGTCCACACTGCATCGTAAACCAGGCGTACCGACGAGTTACGACAGAAAACATTACAGTTTAATGTAATGAAACTCAGATAAATGCTGAAAAAAGATAAGGCAGTGTTCGGCAAATTAAATTGGAAACTTCATTTTGTTTCTTACACAAAACATCACATGTACATGACATACAGTTTAAAATAAAACCGTATCGCGTTAAAGACAAAGCTCATTCTCGATGAGACGCTGATAATGTATAGGTTTAAACGGGGCGTGAAAGGGAAAGAAAATTTGTGTCGTATCGGATTTTAATTTCTCCTCGGAAGAATTAACGACTTTGCTTTCGCCTTCCCTTTGCGACTTATACGTCAAAAAGTCTATTGGCTTAAAAAGTCTATTGGGTTAAAATGAATAAAAAATACTTCACTTTCTACAAGAGTTATTTTAGGGAAAATATCTTCATATCAAAATATTATCAAATTTATCTTATGGAACACTTTCGCATAGTTTTGCATATATTTGCTTTATTTTCAAAGATTTATCTTATAGGTGAAAGGCAAAGGTGAAACATAACAATAATAAACGTAAAAAATAACTAAAACAAAAGTTTTTGCAGTATTATAAAAATAAAAAAGATGTCGGTTTTTCTCTTTTGTGTTAAAATATTTTTTTTGCAATGATTTTATAATTATTTGACCCGACTTCGCACGGAAGTTGTTTTAATGTAAAAGTCTGTGTAGATAAAAACAGCACCAGCCCATTTCCTCGTTTAGGAGTAAATGTTCGTAAAATTCGTTCTTAGTATTTTTTTTTATTCGATAAATTGATGAAACGAGCAAAAAGTTCACATGCATATATATGTATATGTATGCATCCTGGAGACGGATATAGGATTACTTTTTATCCCGGAACAGCCGATAGGTGTCCGGCGGAGTAGAATAGCACCTACCTCTTTCCTACATAGGTGTCGTAAGAGGCGACTAAGGTATTGCACGGACAGCCTTTATTCGTGCAAAATAATACCATGCAATACTGTCGCTATACTGCTCGTGGGAACGCAATGGGGAGTAAGAAGTTTTTGACTAGTACCAAAATGGCGGCGACATGGTTTGCCCCTCGTCACGTTTCGTCTCTCGTGGAGTCGAATGGAGTCTACGTGTGTGGTCTCTGCCTACCCCTTACATTTGTTAAAGGCGTGACTGTATGTGTGTTTATCCCGGAGAATCAATAAGTTCTCACTTGATATTAAAAAAAAACTATATCCACGCGGACGATGTTGCGGGCATCGCCTAGTTATACTATCATCATCATCATCATCATTTCAGCCTATCACTTGTCCACTTACCACAAACGTTTGTAGCTATCATTTTGGGGGATATTGCCATAGTTGCCACGTTTAGCAGGTGGGTCGGCAATCGCAGTTTATTTATTCAGATGTTTAAGAAAAATGCTGCTGCCCATCTCCTGGTTTTAATTTTTTCTCTGTCTATTTTTACGACACCCACGGGAAGAGATGGAGTGGCAGATTTTCTTAAGCCGCTACCTACAAAAGTTTCAGCCAATAAATGTCCCACTGCTGAGCACAGGCCTCCTCTCATTTCTGAGAGGGTTTTGGAGCTAGGAAGAATCCGCCACGCTGCTCCAATGCGGGTTGGCGAACTTCACATATCTTCGAAATATTTTTTTTTCTCAGACATGCAGGTTTCCTCACGATGTTTTCCTTCACCGCCGAGCACGTGGTAAATCAGCACTTAAAATAACAATTTTAGAGGTGCCGGCACCGGGGATCGAACCCAGGTCACACGCGTACTATGAAATTTAAAGCGAGCGCCTAGGCCCTGAGCTACCACGGCTATCTATATTTTGGTGGAAATGGAGATGTCGACAATTTTCCAAATTAACCAAGGGCTTAGAATTATCCACACAAAACTGCAGATCCAAAGCAATCGGAGCCAGTCAAATCGCTAATCCATTAACACTAAACGGTTTTAGTGTAATCCGTCGATTCGCTACCGTGGAGCCGTCGGACCATTTCCGTTCTGTAATCGACTTCCGGCTACTCGTGCGAGGCTTTCACACGATGGAGTATTAGTTAAATATAAACGATGCGCGAGCTCTGATAGCTCAGGGGCTGGACGTTCCGCGTACAGGAACATTGCTCAGCTCAGATACAAAAATCTCCTAAGAACCAACTCATAAAAATTGATTATTGGGTTTAAAATTACACCAATTTATCCGTGAAAGCAGATTTAAACGACGAACAGTTCTCAGAATTATCTGAAACATTATTATTTATTACCTAAAATAATAAGATTCCGAGGTTATTCTAAGTAGCCTTGCTATTTGATTTAAGGTTTGTTTAAAAATATCGGTCGTTATAATCCGGTTGTAGAAAACAAATCGAAAAAAAAACCGAACCAACAAACACAAAGATCGCCAAAATTAGAAAGATAGAAAGAAAGAAAGAAACAAACTTGTTTACTCGCAGGGCAACTACAGCACGATAATTACAGTATACAATAGGTATTTAAAGAAAAAAAAAACTATAACTAACCTTAAATAAAATAATTAAAACTAATGTGACCAAATGGTAAAATCTGTACTGCAGCATTAGCCCACGAAATGGATCGAACTAAACTATTGCCGAGATAACCCGACACTGGTTTTCAGTTACTACTTATGGGAACTCGGGAACTTGGAAAATTACATTTTACAACAAAATCAAATCAAATAGATTGCCGCTTACGTGTGATTTTGTCTGTTTGCCAACTCTAATGCGATTTGACATTCAAAATCTGTCTCATTCGCACGCTTAGATAAGCTAAATTTTTTTTCGCTCGCACTGTTAACACTGTCATTTTACTACTGGTTTTTAGTAGCTTTGATTCTTGTCTAGTGACTTACGGATCCAGCGCTGAAGCAATGATTTTCTATTTAATTCGGAGAACGGATAGTTTCGTTATTAAATGACTAATTATTTTTGTTTTGGTAATCTGGAGTGTCCGTTGAATTCTAGTATTTTTTTTTATTGAATAAGATGACGAAACGAGCAAAACGTTCACCTGATGGGAAGTGCAACGTCTGCCCACAACAAATACTGTGAAACTGTGAAGAAAATTTCTGTGTGAGACCACACTGTGTCCGTCACCTTGAGACATAAGTTCTTAAGTCTCATATGCCCAGTGATTACGCTAGCTCACAGTCCTCTTTAAACCGAAACACAGTAATGTTTGCACACTACTGCTTCATGGCAGAATAACTGGCCCTGGGGTGGTACCTACTTAGACGGATTCCTGCATAGGAATCCGACTACCAGTAAGTTAGTTATTTTTCTATACTTTTTTTGTCTTTTATTATGAAGTTTTTGGGTTAAGATGCTGCAGTTTGTACTTTTAATTGTTAATAGTTTTTGCAGTTACAAATAAAACAGTACTATATTCTACGTTAAAAAACACGACAATGATAATTTTGCAGCTTAAATAAATATTACGTTCAATCAGTACTATATAAATAATATATGAATTAAATTAAAAATATTCTATTCATAAAAACTTAATCTGCCAAAGTTAGTATTAAAACAGAAAATCGTTTAGCCTGGCTAAGGGTAAAAACATATTACAAAATCTTCGCTAGTTTGTGGCGGTGGAAGAAAACCAGCAATCCCAGCTCGTGTAAAAGTCGACTTAGGGGAATGATTTAAGCATCACTGGTGGTAGGATTCCTATGCAAGAGTCCGTCTAGGTAGGTACCACCCCAGGGCCAGCTATTCTGCCGTGAAGCAGTAGTGTGCAAACATTGCTGTGTTTCGGTCTGAAGGACACTGGAGTAGTGTAATCACTGGGCATAAGAGACTTAATAACTGATGTCTCAGGGTGACGGGCGCATTTGTTATGGGCAGACGTTGTACTTACCATCAGATGAACGTTTTGCTCGTTCCGTCACTTTTATCAAAAATTAAAATCATTTTTATGGCTTAGGACAGATGACGGAACAGAAATCTAGAATATGCCAGACCGAGACACATACAATACATATTGTAGCCACGCCTTTTTTCCATGTAAGGGATAGACCGACCACACGCGGGAAACTTTTTCTGGCGGTGGGATTCCTGTGGAATCAACACCGCAAGGCCAGTTATCCAGCCATAAAGCAGTGTAAAAAACATAACCGTGTTTCAATCTGAAGGGCACTGAGAGCTAGTTGGCATATGAGGCTGAACTGATGACTCAGTGTGCTGATGACACAGAAATCTTCGGTATGACTCAACGTTAGCTACAGGCAGACGTTGCACTTACAACAGGTGAACGATTTGCTTATCTTGTAATTTTTTTACCATAAAAAAGAAATAAATTGTTAACAGGCTACTGACGCTTAGGGCTAACGTTATTAAAAAAAATATAATTTACAAGTATTACTCCGATAGGTGTCCGGCCGAACAGAATAGCACCTACCTCTTTCCTACCGAGGTGTCGTAAGAGGCGATTAAGGTATTGTACATATACCATAATATCCAATGATGTCACTGCTTGTGAGAATCGGAAGTAAGAATTTTTTAACTCGTACCAAAATGCCCATCTTGTTTTCTAGCGTCATCAATCAAATGTGAGCTACAGTTGTGGTCTCTGCACACCACTGACCTTGGAAAAAGACATGACTGTATGTATGTAAGTAAAGTTTCAGCCAATAAATATCCCACTGCTGAGCACAGGCCTCCTCTCCTTTCCGAGAGGGTTTTGGAGCTAGGGAGAATCCGCCCCGCTGCTCCAATGCGGGTTGGCGGACTGCACATGTCTTCGAAACGCAGGTTTCCTCACGATGTTTTTCATTCACCGCCGAGCACGTGGTAAATCAGCACTTAAACATGCAATTAACAATTTTAGTGGTGCCGGCACCGGGAATCGAACCCAGGTCACTCGCGTACTATGATATTTAAAATCGAGCGCCTAGCCCCTGAGCTACCACGGCTCATTGACAAGTATTTCTAGCATTTACCGAAAATGAGACAATGACACGTTACGTTGTTTGTATTTGCGAATCACAAAACAGGCATTAGATAAATCTCGGCGAAACTTCTTAGCAGTAAGTAACATTAGAAGCCACCGTGAAATTGCTAACTCGAAGTTTTTTTTAAGTAGTTTGGTATTCGTTACTGTAACATTTATATCCAACCTAGACAAAAGGATTCCAAGTTTTTCAATAGATTATTTAACGAGTTCTCTTCGCTAAGGTGACTTAATAATAAATGAATAGAGTGACTACATCAGATCAGTCTAACAGTGTTGTGATTCCTGGGTTAACGAAAACCATCATCATCTTCTGATTGTCGTGGAGTCAATATCACTTGGTAATACCTCGTTTTGAGATGGAACATTTGTCGCGGTCTCGACTTCAGCGGCGTATATTGCCCAGTGGTAGTGTTGTAGTGGTGAATGGTATCTGCGGTTCCCGGTGGCGGTGTTAGTTTGCTAGTGAACTTTACTGTGGGAGGGCGTTCCGTGCTCTTCAAAACTAGGTAATATACACCATTATATATTTTGAATGCGGATCTTAGCAAATTAACTTTCTTTCTTTCATTAAAGTGGATTTCCGCAAAGTAACGCCTGATTATATTAACTATGAAAATTGTTTGTATTCGGGTTAAGATTTGTTGTGATAATATGATGTTATGTCTGCATGCAATGCACGCGAACGTCACTAATACTGCATTCTTGACTTCAACGAATTTTTTACAGGAAGGTTATATTAGTATAAGTATGTGATACATAAAGATGTGGTGTATATGCATGAGAAGTTTGAGAAGTATAGCTGGAGTAATTCTGATCGACAATGTGAGAAACAGCGTGATTAGGCAACGTTGCGGTGTGGTTAAAGATGTAATGCAAAATATAGAGGCCCTGGGGTGGTACCTACCTAGACGGATTCCTGCATAGGAATCCTACCACCAGTATGTATGAAGGTTACATAATAAGACTAACGAATAATTTTGTTGTACATCTATATACTTCTGCTTATATACTTAAATTCTTTCCTTAATTTTCATAATACGCGACTGAACTGGGATCGATCCTCGGTGCCGGCACCTCTAAAAAGATGACGTCCCTTATTCGAGCAGCGTCGCCAACACTCTCCGACTCCAAAACCCTCTCAAAAAAGAGAGGAGGCCTGCTGGCTAAGTTATGGGAAATTTATAGGCAACTACTTTAATTTTTTATTGGAAATGTGCAAACTAAATGAAGGAATGTATGAGTAGTCAACTATTAACGATCGTGGTCATGGTTTTTAAATTTCAGGACGAGTATAAGACAAGAGACAAGTGACGAGCTCAGTGTGGTGTCACACAGTGGTGTTCTGGGTGACACAGCATTTGTTATGGGCAGACCTTGCACTAACCATCAGGAAGGAATAGAACGTTTTGCTCGTTTCATCACTATATCCTTTTTAAAATTTAAAAAATCCCCCGTCTAATAAAAATAATTATTAAAATCCAATTCATCAACAAAGAAGTTATGGCCTTAAGCCTTCTGCTTTTTACTAGTCCACTGCTGAACATAGGCCTTCTCTATAGATAGCCACAAAAGTTTGTAGCTCACATTTTGGCAACTCTTTAAATAAAAAAACAGCAGTTTTTTTATTCAGATATTTCAGAATAATGCTGCTGCCCATCTCCTGGTTTTTATTTTCCCTCTGTCGACTTTAACGATACTTACAGCATGAAATGGGGTGGTAGATTCTCTTAAGCCATCACCACACGGTATAAAAAAGTTATGGCCAAACATACATTATGATTTCCGCAGTTTTTCTGATGTTTTCCACTTTATTTTGTAACGGTCTCGATTTTCAATGACATAAACACTTTCCAGGACCGTAACAATAAAAAAAGAATTACGCATAGCCATCGTTCGAAACGTGATTCATAATAAAAAAAAGGTAGGACAGTCCTGAGTTTATACAAAAATCCCATAGCTCGGTATCGGAATCCTTGGCGTTGACATATCGAGTAACGTTGAGTTCGGCGGTCACCTGGAAGGGAAGGCCAATCACCGTCATCATCATCATCTCCGCCTATCACTAGTTCACTGCTGAAAATAGGCCTCCCTCATAGACTGCCACAAAAGTTAGTGGCTCTCATTTTGGGGGGATTTTCAAATTGGCCTCCAAAAATTTTGGCGTGCTCAGTAGAGCGGGACAGTACTTCACGTCGGTCCATCGCCTGCGACCTTATAAGGCGCAAGTTCGGCCTCACATGGAATACCATATCATATCTGGGCGGGGGCGCCCCAGTTCCAGCTCATTCCATCCGAATCCAACGAAGAGCGGCTCGAATCGTCACCGACCGAGTTCTATCCGATTTGGCTTTGCGAAAAGAAGTTGCGTCTCTTTGCATTTTCTACCGTGTGCACCATGGGGAGTGTTCTGAGGAGTTATTCGGATTCATTCCACCATCGCGCACTGCGGCACATAACAAAATTTCATCGGCACCACCTGGATGACTGGCATTCCATGACTCTGCGCTTTGTCAGAAATTTTCTGCCACGCACAACCACTTTGTGGAATTTGCTTCTGCCAGCAGTTTTTTCCGCCGAAAAGAGCCTACTCCTTTATCAAAGGCTGGCAACGCACCCGGAATTCCCCTGGTATTGCGGATGTTCACGGGCGGCGGTGATCACTAACCATCAGGTGAGCCGCTTGCAAGTTTGCCCCCTCTCCTTTAAAAAAAATGCACCTTCAGTTTTTCCTGAGTTTTCTATTAATTTTCCAATTAATACGTATTTTATTACAAACATTAAAAAATATACTTCTCTATTAAAATCAGATTTTGGGGTTTTAATTGTTACCTGCTAAAATATCAGCTATCTGTCAGTGAAAGTCCCGACGGCCCGGCCGTTTTTCAGATTAGCCGGAACTAGCAGACAATTTTTTTTAAAATATATTTTTTCTTATTAGTAACGTATATGCTTTCATAAGCATTGAGTAAAAAGCTGTTATTGTATTATTAAAAACAGACACTTCAATTTTATCTTTTTGTATATAGTTTTACAGACATAAAATCCACATGCACAAACCACCCAGACCCGAATATTCTTTCCGTGCAGGAGTCGAACCCGCGACCCGCGATGCAGAAGCCGCTTATCCACTGCGCCAACTGAGCCGACTGTCTGGACAAATGGAATTTATATTTCTTAGGTTCAATAATAAATAATTTTCATTTTCATTTCATTTCGTGAAATTTATATAGTTTGTAGAGTCAGAGCCAGTTGCTCTTATTTCAGCGTACCGAATAGTTTTGGATTGCTGTTGCAAACTATAAAATTATCGGACTGAAGCGGCAACTCCGATGTTAGTTCATTTGGCCGGCTCATACGCGAGACAGATTAGCATTGCAAATGTAGATTCCGCAGCGTCCCTCGGAGGTCGAACTTTGTTTAGTGTTGGTGTAACAAAGGTCGTTGTTGTGCAGTTTGAAGGTTTTGATTGCCATTTGAGATGTGAAATTGGAAACGTGTGATGAATATATTACAAGTTTCTCAACAGGTGATTCGGAAATTAGAACCTATCTTGAGTTTGAAATTTTGCATCACTTAGTCTTATACCGTGGTAGCTCCGCCCGCGTATCGTAAGCGAGTTACCTGAGTTCGATTTCCGGTGCAGACACATCTAAAACTGTTCTGTAATTCGAACATTTTCAGATATATTTACTGGTGGTAGGATTCCTATGCAGGAATCCGTCTAAGTAGGTACCACCCCAGGGCCAGTTATTCTGCCGTGAAGCAGTAGTGTGCAAACATTACTGTGTTTCGGTTTGAAGGGCACTGAGAGCTAGTGTAATCACTGGGCATATGAGACCTTAGAACTGTTGTCTCAGGGTGATGGGCACAGTGTAGTGTCACACAGAAATGTTCTCGGTGATACAGCATTTGTTATGAACAGACGATGCATTTACCATCAGGTGAAAGTTTTGCTCACAACGTGGCATCACATGACACCTACTGTGCATATGCTGTGTGTTCATAGGAAAATATCACATGCTGTCCATTTAAAAAACAAATGCCCTCCTCCTTTAATTTTTTTTGTACTTTTAATGCAATAAAAAAGATAAAATAAACTAAAAGTGCCAAAACAACTCAGCCACGCGCCTTAAAATCAATGATTGAGTTTGATTTACACCTTCTTCTTCCTTTATTTTACGATAAACATTGAAAACAATATTTCCCGCTTGAGATCGAAGTGGCTTTTTCGACATTTTCACAAACCACGAATTTCTAGAAGATAATCACAAAATCTCTCAGCAGTGGTTGACAGAATTCGTACTTTGACTTGACAGGTGACATTTGACATTCATGACATTGCCTTAAGAAAATCTCGTTTTTTATGTTTTTTTTATGCCATGAGATACTGGTGTACCTATAATAAGGATATTTGATACAGCCATTTTATATTATTTCCATAAAATGTTTTCCATGACATGATTTCTATGAAATAAACTTGTTATTTCAAGTTAAATAGGCGCAGTAAATGCAAGTATGTAACAACAACTACAAACTTTCCATAACACAAAGTATAAAGAAAAGGATTTCGGAAGGATCTGGCAGTAAACTAGAATTTACGGGCAATAAAAATCTAAACGTTGTTCAATTTAACACACGGCGTTGCTCAAAGCGAACGGTTAATAAAAATACACTAGGTGTTATTTTGCAAGGCGCCTCTGGGGAGTCGCGTATCAGAATCTAGTATAAAACGAGCTCCACTTATGTGGACCTGTAATGCTCTGGTACAGGTGATGAGAGAAGTGTTGTACAAAAAAAAATCTTTTCCACTTCTTTTTTGATTACAAACTGTCGCGATTTTTTTATACATTACGTGACGTTATTTACGATATTTCTATAACAAAATTATTTCATTATTCGGAAGGTCAAAAAAGGATATAACCTTTTTTGAATGTTGACATAAAATTGAATGTTATGATAGGAAATAATATAATTCTATTCCATTTTGTTATTACTTACGAGGTTTTTATATTGGATAAAGTGGCGAAACGAGCAAAACGTTCACCTGATGATAAGTGCAACGTCTGCCCATAACAAATGGTTTATCATCCATAACATTTCCGTGTGAAACCACATTGCGCTCGTCTGTCTGCGACATCAGTTCTTAAGTCTCATATGCCCTGTGATTACGCTAACTCTCGGTGCCTTTCAAATCTAAACACAGTAGGTTTCCATATCAACTTCTAACCATCACTTAACTGATGGTGGAATTCCCGTGCTGGAATCACCTACCTAGGTAGCACTGAAGTGTCAGTTATTTTAATGTTAAACAGTGGTGTTCAAATACCACTGTGTTTCGACTTAAAGGGCATTGAAGCTACTGTATAAAACTTAAGAATCGGTGTCTCATGGTGACTTCCAGTTTTCCAGTGAAAAGTGGGTGACGCCGCACTGTTATTGATTTATTAATTCTTAATTGTAACCGCCTGCAAAGCATATTGTATAGGAGTCCGTCTAGGTAGGTACCACCCCAGGGTCAGTTATTCTACCGTGAAGCAGTAGTGTGCAAACATTACCGTGTTTCGGTTTGAGGAACACTGTGAGCTAGCGTAATCACTGGGCATATGAGACTTAAGAACCTATGTCTCAGGGTGATGGGCACAGTGTGGTGTCACACAGAAATGTTCTGGGTGACACAGCATTTGTTATGGGCAGACGTTGCACTAACCATCAGGTGAACGTTTTGCTCGTTTCATCACTCTATGTAATTAAAAAAAAAACTCCCGAAACATGAGCTACAAACTTTTGTGAGAATCTATGGGAGAGGCCTATGTCCAGTAGTGGACTAGTGATAGGCTGAAAGGAAATTGTAACACCTTAATCTAAGGCATACAATGGGCGGAATGAATGCATAGAAGCATTCTCTGCCAGTCAACCCTGGTAGACATGAAAAATGTTGGTGTAGTTATGTAATTGAAATTTGAATTATTAAGTTACATTAGATTATCGCCTACACTTTTCCCTTAAACCCTACTACAGAGCAGCTCTATGAAATACCACCGGCGCCTGCCTAGGTGAGAATATGTCGTACACTCTAAAATTTCCCAAGGTGACAACCGGGGCATTTTTCCGTGTAACTACGTTGAAAGCAGCTGTAATATGAAACTCATGGGAGGCCTTTAAACGTGTAAACGTGTTTTGATGGAGCTATGGGCTTATTAAATAACTGTATAATATTAAAAACTTAACTATTTGTCTTATTGGTTATTCATTATTTACCAAGTTTATCTGAGGTTGGTTCCATAGCAATTATCTCTAAACAATGATATTATTACAGCTAGAGCGACGTATTTTTTAATTTTACCGTTTTTATAAAAATCTTTATTTTCCGCTTACAATTAAGTTCATGAAATATTAAAATTTATGAAGCGAAGTATTGATACCTATCAATTTTGTCTATTGTAACACAAATTATACAATGAAAACAATTTAAAGTAACTCCCTATAAATATGCCACTGCTCAGTACTGGCATATTTTCATTTTTCATTTTTCTAAGTGGCACCACATTGCACCCGTCACCTTGAGACATCAGTTCTTAAGTCTCATATGCTCAGTGATTACACTAGCTCTCAGTGCCTCAGACCGAAACACAGTAATGTTTGGACACTATTGGTTCACGGCAGAATAACTGACCCTGGGGTAGTGGTAGGTAACCTACCCAGTCGCATTCCTGCTTAGTAAATCAGTACTTAAAAAAGAATTGATTAAAAAAGAAATAATTGACTTCTGCGTTACGGACACTCCACGTATCTATTACCGCATGGGACAAACAACTGTATGGCCTACAGATTGCCGTCTACTTGGTGACTTATCAGCTTTGTTAATTGAGCTTCCATCGGATCAGTAAAGAAATCTGAAACAAACTGATTTCTTTTGGATTGCCAAGGTTTGTTGGTACGTTTCTTACGCGATTGCTATTAGTAAATAATAGATGAAAGCTGTTAAGATGTGAAGAATTCATTTCAACTGACCTTCTTCAGGAATTCTTCTGATAAAGTCATATTTTGAGTACTGTTTTCTTCGTCCAACTGACCTTACTAAATTCTAAGTGTCTTATTTAATCGGACTCTGACAATAACACGCGAAGCTTTTAAATTACTTTTATTACATTGAATTCAATGGTTGATTTATTGTTGTAGTTGATGATTGGTTCAATGGCTAAGCGATTATTTGAATCTCTGGTAAGATTCCTGTAGGGAATAGTTAATATTGCGTACAGGTAAAAATGGCTTAAGTACGCCGTGTGGTGGCAGCCTTAGTGAATCTACCACCCCATCTCAACTCGCGGGTCTCTTAAAAGTCGACAAAGGGAAAATTTAAAACAGGAGTTGAGCAGCGGCATCATCCTGGAACATCTGAATAAATAAACTGCGGTTGCCAACCCGCCTGCCAAGCGTGGCAGCTATGGCAAAATCCCCTCAATATGAGAGCTTCAAACTTTTGTGGCTATCTATGGGGGAGGCCTATGTTCAGCAGTGGACTTGTGATAGGCTGAAACGACGACGAACGACAGGTTGGAGTTCCGGGTATGAGTGTTTGTGTATACACAAATCGACGACGATAATGGTCATGTGCACTTCTACGCCGCAGGTCCCGGGTTTGAATCCTAGTCAGATTCATATTTATTTTCATTATTAATAACTTGATATTAATGCCTTGTCTTGTTTTCGATTTCAGTGGTGTGTATTGCCCGGTGGTAGTGTTATAGTAACGGAGGTTATCCGGGTGCGGTTTCCGGTGGCGGTGTTAGTTTGCTTGCGCACGCTATTGTGAGTGCGGGCGATGCTCTTAAAAAACTGGGTAATACATAACATTTTTAATGTTGCATGCGGATGTCCCGTGGAAGCTCAGGGGCTAGGCGCTCGCTTTAAATTTCATAGTACGCGAGTGACCTGGGTTCGATTCCCGGTACCGGCACCACTAAAATTGTAATTTCAATTTTAAGTGCTGACTTACCATGTGCTCGGCGGTGAAGGAATACATCGTGAGGAAACCTCCATGTCTGAGAAATAAAAAACATTTCGAAGATATGTGAAGTCCGCCAATCCGCATATGAGCAGCGTGTCGGATTCTTCCTAGCTCCAAAACCCTCTCAGAAATGAGAGGAGGCCTGTCCCTAGAAGTGGGACATTTATAGGCTGAAACTTTACTTTTTTTATCAATCTTAGCAACTTAACTTTCTTTCCTTTGTTATCATGGATTTATGCAAAGTAATGCTTGATTCTATTAACTAAAATTCTTGACTGCATAGCGTGTCGTGGACACGAGAAATCCTAGCGAGAGGCATCGTTTTATTTTAATTGTACCCGTAATCGCACCTACGATGCAAGAAAAATCCTAGTGTAGGGGAAAGTCTAAAAAGTTGTTGTTTTATACGATAGAAAGAAATAAAGAAAGAGAAGTTTATTTGAAGCACCCACACAATAAATACAGGCATAATTGTAAAGAAAACAAGGAGAAAATAAAATAAATAAAATGAAACAGTCATTAAAAGAAAACAATGCCATAGAAGAACGAACAAAAGTAAAAAAGAAAAACAAATACAAAACTTAAACGATGCACGGTATAATGTCACTAGGACAACTATATGGTAAATATCTGGATCATAAGGTATTAAAAAAAAACAAACCAACAGTAAAAAAGAACTTCCAATATCCACACGCACATGGCGGAATGCTTCAAAAAGGAATGCCACTCGGAATGTAAGAATTATATTTCACAAATATATATATACACATATATATATGATAGTTGTTAGTAGTTATAGATATATAGTTAAAGACTAATGGAAAAATAATTTTTCAAATCAGAGAAGTATTTCCTGAGATAAGCGCGTACAAACTATCTAGCTTTGGCGAGTTTCCTCCTGTTCTGGGCCGAACTGAAAACCAGTGCTGTGATGTTATCATCGCGGCTTTAACTGAGTTCGTCTACTTTGCGATAATATGCTGCAGCACAGATATTTCTGTTGTAGGTTTTGTTTTTTATTTTTATTTCTGTTATTTATTTTACGTAGTGGCTAAGACATTTCTTTGATTTCTATTTCTTTTTTTTATTTATTTTTGTTTAGTTAATAGAATCAGGCGTTACTTTGCGGAAATCCATTATAATGAAGGAAGGTAAGTTACTTTGCTAAGATCCGAATGCAATGCAAATGCATTATTTTTGTTTGTATTTTGTGCTGTATGTTTTTTAATTGTGAATAAATGTATTACTTACTTTAGTAATAACTCGACATCTATGCGGATCAAGATTAAACATGCATTTCAAGTTAGACCTCTAGCAATACAACTGTAATCTACCGCCCCATGTTATCCCGTGGATGTCGTAAAATTCGACAGAGGGAAAAATTAAAACCAGGACTTGGACAGCAGCATCTTCCTGAAACATCCAAACAAATAAACTGCGGTTGCCAACCCCAACTATGGCGAAATCCCCTCAGATTAATTATGGGGAAAGACCTATGTTCAGCAGTGGACTATAAGTTGAAATGATGATGATTGTGAATACAACTGTGTGAACCGCATCCGATTTTGTACAGTAGTTTTTGCGTGACGCGCGTACAAACATACACACAGACAAACAAAAATGACTATGTCCGGACATCGGATACTAACAATTTTATTATATGTATATACTCGTATAGGAAATAACCGAGTGTAAAAAAAAAGTAAAGTTTCAGCCTATAAATGTCCCACTACTGAGCACAGGCCTCCTCTCATTTCTGAGAGGGTTTTGAAGCTAAGAATCCGCCACGCTGCTCCAATGCGGGTTGGCGGACTTCACATGTCTTCGAAATATTTTTTATTCCTCAGACATGCAGGTTTCCTCACGATGTTTTCCTTCACCGCCGAGCACGTGGTAAATCAGCACTTAAAATTGCAATTAACAATTTTAGTGGTGCCGGCACCGATAATTTCATAACCGAGTGATTATTAGGAAACTGCAAAATCATTTAAGCAAATTTCGAATATTAATAATTGTCGATTTAAATCGACAATTATTAATATTCAAAACAGTAATGAGCTGCAACGTTATTTAGTCATGAATTAAGTTATTGTCGCAAATTAAGGGCGGATTTCACCGTTGAAAATAAAATCGATTGGTTCAAGCTAAACGAAGTTTAAGCGTATAACTTAGTTACTCGTATCATTTCATTAACTTCAAATGAACGTAGCTAACGATACACTCGATTAAAATTCAAAACGCCCAATTTTTAACTCTGTAAATGCGTTTAGAGAGCTGTCATTGTCTATTGCACAACTATGTAAACCCAAAAATTATTTTTCGTATTGTTTCCATACCTATATAGTCTATGCATAAAAACAGGCTGTTTGATGTCGCAAAACATGAAATACATCAAGTTTTTGTTTTAGATTGTGACGATATTTCATGTAAACTTAGTTTTCCTATACGCGATCAGAATGGAGCTGGTGAAATCGGTTAGACGAAAACCGAGATCAAATGATACATTTGAACTTGGTTAAATACACATGATTATACTAAACATGGTTATATTAAACTTGGTTTCCAAAGCGGACGGTGAAAAAATTAAGTTTTTTAATTAGTCGTTAGTTTTGATATAGGAGAAATTGACGAGACGTCCAAAATGTCCACCTGATTGTAAATGCCACCTGATTGTAAGTGCCATAAAAATGCTGCCACCCAGAATATTAGTAGCTCTATACTACGCCCCTAATCTCTCTTTGGCTCACACAGAAATTTTCTGGGTGACACAACATTTGCTGTGGGCAGACGTTGCACTTATCATCAGGTAAATGTCTTGCTCGTTTCATCATTTTATCTAATAAAAAAAAAACATACCTACGGATCCTACCAGTGATTATTTATGTGTATATCTGTTGACGTTTGCGTATTTTTTAAGTCATTTTTTTATATGAAACATCTATGGTCGCGCCTTGGGCGTAAGCCTGAATCGTGTGCCGTGACGGTAATGTTCAGCTGAAATAAAAACATTTAATTCATACATAATTATGGCCGCTATTATTTCGAGGAAATATCATCATCATTTGAGCCTATCATAGTCCACAGCTGAACATAGGCCTTCCCCATAGATTGTCACAAAACACGGTTCTGAGCCACCTGCATCCATCGACTTCCCACAAAACCGTGCAGGACGTCGCTGCATCGGCGAGCTATATGGCCGGCCCATTGCCACTTAAGCTTGGTAATCCTAGTTCTGCTGCGATATCTCGCAAAGAAACTCCGAGTATAGCACTTACCATTGCTCGCCGAGCGACTCTGAGCTTTCTCATGCGGCCTGCAGTAAAGGACCACGCCTCGGTTCCGCGTGTCATCACTGGAGGAAATAGAAGGTATATAAATATACCTACCCTGTAGGTAAGTGTCACACAGGGCCAATTATTCTGCCGTGAAGCAGTTGTGCGCAAACATTACTGTGCTTCGGTTTGAATGCTATTGTGAGCTCGCATATTCACTGGGCATATGCGACTTAAGAACTGATGTCTCAGGGCGATGGGCGCAGTGTGGTGTCACACAGTAATGTTCTAAGTGACAGCGTTTGCTATCGCCAGACGTTGCACTTACCTTTTGCTCGATTCATCACTTTATCCAATGAAAAAAAAGTTTTTTATATATAATAGTCAAATTATTGATATATTGTGGATATTAACATAAATTCAAATATAGTTAATAGAATCAGGCGTTACTTTGCGGGAATCCATTATAGTAAAGGAGAGAAAGCTAATTTGCTAAGATCCGCATGCAAAATGTTTTGAAGAGAACCGCCCGCCCCTCTCAATAGCGTGCACAAGAAAACCAATACCGACACCGGGAGCCACCACCAGATTTTTTATTTTTTTTATTTTATTTTGTTTTGGTACAAAAGCAGTTAACAAACCATATTTACTAACAATAGAGTAGTCTAAATTACACAAATATGACACTATAAATTTGCTAACCAGTACAATGTACACAACATTAACTTAATTATTCTAATATGTAGTTAACAACGTCAAAATACGTAGAAAATATTCTCAATCATTATTTATTTCGAAAATTTTGTTTTTGTATACATAAAAGTCTTGATGAAAGATGTCAAGTTCTGTACTGATGCTGTTATAAAGTTGCCACATACGACAAAGGGGGTTGTTATGAGAAACATTATTATTTGAAAGTGGAATACTAAATAGCCTGGGGTTTCCTGCGATACGTTTAGAAGTTACAATATATAAATATGAAAGCAGTTCATCGCTTAGCTTACCGTTTGCAATTTTATGCAGTAGGCACAGATCTTCAACTTTACGCCTAGATGCAAGACTGTGGAAATTAAAATGCCTGAGACGATCGTCATACTCTGGTAGAGAGCGCCTCATTCCCTGTTACCATCCACCACTACAACTAAATAAATAAATTCAAAGTTAAAATGAATACAATTCGATTCGTGAATTTACTGAAGTTATATTGAGGTGACTATTACGACATTAAGAATGTCCGAGGGTGTCGAATGATCAGACACGATCAGTTGTTTCAGTTACCGACTTACCATATTAAGAGAATTTATAAAAAGAACGTAAACGTATGTGAAATATTAAGAAAGAATATTAAAAACAGAGTTCCGTCTGTACTGCAGTGCAACATAAATCCGCATAAGCAAGCCTGTAGCAACAAAGCGGGATTTTGCGAACAAACATCAAGTTTTCGATAAACCGAGGCGTTGCAAAGCGCTTCGTTGATTTATTGACGCGTGCGTTTTTAACGCATTTCAATCCAGAGCATGAATCTATTGAAGAACATCGCTTGCAAAATATATTAGCTGCTACCTTTTTGATATTTATTTTGTGACGACCTCGAATTCCAATTAGAGTACTTGACACATTTTTTTAAACACGGTGATAATAAATAACTCATTTATTTGCATAAATAAGATGTCACGATCGTTCTTTTAAAAGCTTAGGTGTACTTTTTTTTTTACTTTACGAAAATAAATTAAATTACGCTATTTTACATTAAAGTTCAGGAATACAATTAATTAGTTATGACAATAATTTAAGAAGGTCAATTTATACAATGAAAATGTATTTTTTATGAAGTGATGTGAAGTGACGTGACAAGCAAAACGTTCACCTGATGGTAAGTGCAACGTTTGCCTATAACAGATGCTGTGTTCATCAGAATATTTCTGTGTAGCACCACACTGCGCCTGTCATTCTGAGACATCAGTTCTTAAGTCTCATATACCCAAGTGATTACACTAGCTCTGCGTGCCCTTCAAACCGAAACACAGTAATGTTTTTACATTTTTATTTATTTACTTATACTCTTTATTGCACACGTTATAGAAAATACAATGAAATGGTAACTAAATTTGTACAAACGGTGGCCTTATCGCTAAACAGCGATCTCTTCCAGGCAAACCTTCGATAAAGATTTAATTAAAATCAGAAAAAGGATATATATATTTATAAAACCCGCAGGAGAAAACCCACGTAAAAACAACACAAAATATATTGCATAAAACACTGATTTAATATCGCATAAAATACTTATGACTGCTTAACGGCAGGATAATTAAGCCTGGGGTGGTACCTAGACGAATCCTGCATAGGAATCCTACCACCAGTGAATATATCTATATTGCTATAAAATTATGTTCATAATATTAATAGCAGGAACAAGCCCAAGTCAATAACGCCAGTTAATGGATTTCACAGAGTCAGTAACTCTTTTATGGGCGATGTATACGTCTTTATGGTAAAATCCCAGAAAGGGCTCAAGGTCTTTCAATTAAAAACTTAACTTAATTAAAAAACCATCATTCAGCCTATCACTAGTCCACTGCTGAATAGAGACCTCTCCCATAGATTAGCTCAAAAATTTGTACTTCCCATTTTGGGGTGATTTTGCCATAGTTGCCATGCAAGCGGGTTGGCAACCGCAGTTTATTAATTTACTTTACTTATATAAAAAAAGTTATTATAATATTAAAGAATACATGAATGATGATAATCCCTGAGAATGAGGTGATCGCTGCCAAGCTATTTCTACATCTTTACAATACTGTAATTATACATTGTTTTTAAATTGACAAAAAGGAAATGAAATGGCTAGCTGTGTTGCTGCTGCTGGTTCTTCCCTGGACGGAGGCTTTTTTTCGAAGTTGTGTGGTTTAAAAATAAATGACATTCAATACGTATTATATAAAACTGTATTATTTATGGAGTTTATTTGAAATTATATTCACATCATCATCATTTCAGCCTATCACTAGTTTACCGCTGAACAAACGCAAGGTCGCTGGGGGGGAGGGGGGGCATAGATTGCAACAAACATTTGTAGCTTTCATTTTTACATACTCTTTGTTATAAACAGTTACAATTTTATTTTATGAGACTTAAAATTAAAAATTACATACATTGTTATAGAGAAAATAGATAACCCGTCATCTAAAGCTATCGAAATGGTTGGACTGTCTTAAGCGTCAGCCTACTGCTAACTACTAGAAAGTATTTGAATAATTTTTTAAACATCCAAATCGTTTTAAAATTCATCTCCCAAATATTGACATTGAAAGCGATTTATGGTAGATAGATAATAAAAGTTAAAAAATAAACTATTGTAGGTTGAAAATACATTAAATTTATACTTATAACGAGAATGCGCGTGTCGTCTACAATTGTTATTATCATTGTCAATATCAACTGGTTATCCAAATTATTTATTGATTATCATCATTATCATTTCAGCCTATCACTAGTCCACTGCTGATCATAATCCTCCCTTAAAGACTGCCACAAAAGTTCGTAGCTCACAATTTGGGAGGATTTTGCCGTTGTTGCCACGCTTGGCAAGCGGGTTGTCAACCGCAGTTTATTTATTCAGATGTTCCAGGATGATGCCGCTGCCCATCTCCTGTTTTAAATTTTCCCTTTGTCGACTTTTACGAGACCCACGGGTTGAGATGGGGTGGTAGATTCACCTAGGCTGCCACCACACGGCGTAGTTAAGCCATTTTTACCTGTACGCCATATTAATTATTCCCTGCGGGAATCTTACCAGAGTCTCACTCACTTACCAGAGACTGGGCGGGTTGGCAACCGATTTTTTTTTATTCAATTTTTCCAAGAAGATGCTGCTGCCCATCGCCTGGTTTTAATTTTCCCTCTGTCGACTTTTACGACACCCATGGGATGAGATGGGGTGATAGATTTTTTTTTATAGTAGAGGGGGCAAACGAGCAAGCGGCTCACCTGGTGGTAAGTGATCACCGCCGCCCGTGAACATCCGCAACACCAGAGGAATCGCAAGTGCGTTGCCGGCCTTTGAGAAAGGAATAGGCTCTTTTCTAGAAGGTCCCCAAGTCGTGCCGGTCCGGAAAAACCGCTGTCGGCAACAGATTCCATAATGTGGTCGTGCATGGCAGAAAATTCTCTTAAGCTGCTAACACGTGGCTACAATTATATGTTACATGTTACAATTCATAAATTCATATTTACAGCCTAAAACAATGTTAATTTAGCCATTCCTTCCATTTTGTTTAAACTGCTTGAAAGACACCCGCACACGTGCACCCGCACACATATACACGCGCAAACACACTCTTTACACATTGCTTAAAACGGAATAATATTTGGAAGAATGTTTATTGAAGTATGTTTATTGTATAATGTACGAGAAATACCTCCAAGTCATGGGGAAGTACGCTATTTCAAGTACCAGGACTGTATTGATTTAGTTTGTAACTCATTATTACCATAAACTATTATTAATATTATTATTACACATCCAAGGTAACGGCAGTACATTACATTTTTTTAATAAGGGTTTACAGGTAAATAAAACCATTATTGATTATTTCACGAATACACTTTAGCACCTAAAAGACTTTATATATTAATATGTCGACAGAATTACCCTAGATTTTAACTCCGTATCTAAGTACTGGCGCAACATATCCATGATATACATGCTGCTCCTTTAGATATAGTCAAGCTTATCCTGTACATTCTGATTTAATATGCTCTTATCAATTGCAATTTTGGTCAATTTTTATGCCTAAAAATAATGTTGTTTTTGTTCCATCAGTTCTTTATTATAGTTTATATGTAAAGTTAGCGGTCGAGATTTGTACGTCTATATTTTCGATTAATTTACTACGTAGCGCGACCTTGAATATCGAAATATTTAAATTCCCCGCGCGAGTCTTTTGCGTCGCGTCTGCTCCGTTCGTTCCGTACTCGCTAGGGTCTCTAGTGTCTCTAATGTCTCTTGGTTAGCCGCAGGATGTAGTCTGTATTACCAGTGTGGACAGAAATAGTAAATAGTTTTCGATCGAGTTAAGTTTCTTTTTGTGTGTATAGATGAACCATAAACTGTTTCCGTTTCTGTAACTGTGTAAAGTTTATAGTAGAACACCTACAACTGATATTTATTATATTTAAAGTTGTTAAGGAATAATAGTTTCGCTGTACAAAAAAACATTTTCTTTAATTCATTTAACGACGGGAACGGTGCCAGAGGTTTGAGTTGGCAACTGTCCTTGCTTTGATTTTTACTTTTTTATTCATATGTCATGTATGGCAAACATCGTTCGCTTAACGTATTTTAATAAATTATCACGACATTTATCAATTATAGGTTAATATACTATACATAATTATATAAGTACTAGCTGCAGCCCACGACTACGACTGCATGGACTTAGGATTTATTAAAAATACCATATATTTATATGTATGTTATGTCTCTCCAGGATTCAAGCTTTCTTTTTGCCAAACTTTGTCAAGATCGATTCAATGGTTGAGATATTAAAAAGTAACAAAGAGACAGAGGGACACAGAAGGTTACTCTCACATTTTTAATATTAGCATTTACTAGCTAAAACCCGTGACTACGTCCGCGTGGATTTAGGTTTTTTAAAAAATATCGTGTTAACAATTCGATTTTCCGAAATAAAAAGTTCGTGTCCGTCCCAGGCCGCAAGCTATCTCTACGCCGAATTTTGTGAATATCGGTTCAACTGTTGAGGCAGAAAGAGTTACTTTCGCATTTATAATATTAGTACGGATATGGATATATAAACGTACTAACTGAAGTCTGCGATCACGTCCGTGTGGTTTAAGATTTTTTAAAGATCCCGTGGAAACTTTTTGATTTTCCGAGATAAAAAGGATGCTTTTTCCAGAATCCAAACTATCTCTGTTCCAAATTCAAGTCGTCAAGATTAATTCAACAGTAGAGTCAGGAAAAGGTAACTAACTGAACTTGGGACGAAGAGTTACTTTCGCATTTATAATATTAAGTATAGTATGGATAATGTATATTAGTTAGTATATTAGTATTAGTATATAAGTGTGGAATAAAATAAAAGAAAAAGTTGTATAAATGTCAATCTGTTAAGTTTTTTTGTTTTACATCTGTATAACCAGGTTTTAACATTAGATTGGTCCCGGGGGAAAAAATACATCTCATATTTTCCCTCGGAAACTCACATAATAAAGTCATTACGGCATGTTAACGGCTGCATGTAATGTAATAAAATTTAAGGTTATACAATGTAGTGTTATCTCATGAATGTTTAGAATAATACGAATTTTTATGATAATGGATCAACCATTCATGATCATCATCACCATTATAGTAAAGGAGAGAAAGTTAATTTGCTAAGATCCGCATGCAAAATGTTTTGAAGAGAACCGCCCGCCCCTCTCAATAGCGTGCACAAGAAAACCAATACCGACACCGGGAGCCACCACCAGATTTTTTTTTTTTAATTTTTTTTTGTTTTGGTACAAAAGCAGTTAACAAACCATATTTACAAACAATAGAGTAGTCTAAATTACACAAATATGACACTATAAATTTGCTAACCAGTACAATGTACACAATATTAACTTAATTATTCTAATATGTAGTTAACAACGTCAAAATACGTAGAAAATATTCTCAATCATTATTTATTTCGAAAATTTTGTTTTTGTATACATAAAAGTCTTGATGAAAGATGTCAAGTTCTGTACTGATGCTGTTATAAAGTTGCCACATACGACAAAGGGGGTTGTTATGAGAAACATTATTATTTGAAAGTGGAATACTAAATAGCCTGGGGTTTCCTGCGATACGTTTAGAAGTTACAATATATAAATATGAAAGCAGTTCATCGCTTAGCTTACCGTTTGCAATTTTATGCAGTAGGCACAGATCTTCAACTTTACGCCTAGATGCAAGACTGTGGAAATTAAAATGCCTGAGACGATCGTCATACTCTGGTAGAGAGCGCCTCATTCCCTGTTACCCTCCACCACTACAACTAAATAAATAAATTCAAAGTTAAAATGAATACAATTCGATTCGTGAATTTACTGAAGTTATATTGAGGTGACTATTACGACATTAAGAATGTCCGAGGGTGTCGAATGATCAGACACGATCAGTTGTTTCAGTTACCGACTTACCATATTAAGAGAATTTATAAAAAGAACGTAAACGTATGTGAAATATTAAGAAAGAATATTAAAAACAGAGTTCCGTCTGTACTGCAGTGCAACATAAATCCGCATAAGCAAGCCTGTAGCAACAAAGCGGGATTTTGCGAACAAACATCAAGTTTTCGATAAACCGAGGCGTTGCAAAGCGCTTCGTTGATTTATTGACGCGTGCGTTTTTAACGCATTTCAATCCAGAGCATGAATCTATTGAAGAACATCGCTTGCAAAATATATTAGCTGCTACCTTTTTGATATTTATTTTGTGACGACCTCGAATTCTAATTAGAGTACTTGACACATTTTTTTAAACACGGTGATAATAAATAACTCATTTATTTTCATAAATAAGGTGTCACGATCGTTCTTTTAAAAGCTTAGGTGTACTTTTTTTTTTTTACTTTACGAAAATAAATTAAATTACGCTATTTTACATTAAAGTTCAGGAATACAATTAATTGGTTATGACAATAATTTAAGAAGGTCAATTTATACAATGAAAATGTATTTTTTATGAAGTGATGTGAAGTGACGTGACAAGCAAAACGTTTACCTGATGGTAAGTGCAACGTTTGCCTATAACAGATGCTGTGTTCGTCAGAATATTTCTGTGTAGCACCACACTGCGCCTGTCATTCTGAGACATCAGTTCTTAAGTCTCATATACCCAAGTGATTACACTAGCTCTGCGTGCCCTTCAAACCGAAACACAGTAATGTTTTTACATTTTTATTTATTTACTTATACTCTTTATTGCACACGTTATAGAAAATACAATGAAATGGTAACTAAATTTGTACAAACGGTGGCCTTATCGCTAAACAGCGATCTCTTCCAGGCATACCTTCGATAAAGATTTAATTAAAATCAGAAAAAACGATATATATATTTATAAAACCCGCAGGAGAAAACCCACGTAAAAACAACACAAAATATATTGCATAAAACACTGATTTAATATTGCATAAAATACTTATGACTGCTTAACGGCAGGATAATTAAGCCTGGGGTGGTACCTAGACGAATCCTGCATAGGAATCCTACCACCAGTGAATATCTATATTGCTATAAAATTATGTTCATAATATTAATAGCAGGAACAAGCCCAAGTCAATAACGCCAGTTAATGGATTTCACAGAGTCAGTAACTCTTTTATGGGCGATGTATACGTCTTTATAGTAAAATCCCAGAAAGGGCTCAAGGTCTTTCAATTAAAAACTTAACTTAATTAAAAAACCACCATTCAGCCTATCACTAGTCCACTGCTGAATAGAGACCTCTCCCATAGATTAGCTCAAAAATTTGTACTTCCCATTTTGGGGTGATTTTGCCATAGTTGCCATGCAAGCGGGTTGGCAACCGCAGTTTATTAATTTACTTTACTTATATAAAAAAAGTTATTATAATATTAAAGAATACATGAATGATGATAATCCCTGAGAATGAGGTGATCGCTGCCAAGCTATTTCTACATCTTTACAATACTGTAATTATACATTGTTTTTAAATTGACAAAAAGGAAATGAAATGGCTAGCTGTGTTGCTGCTGCTGGTTCTTCCCTGGACGGAGGCTTTTTTTCGAAGTTGTGTGGTTTAAAAATAAATGACATTCAATACGTATTATATAAAACTGTATTATTTATGGAGTTTATTTGAAATTATATTCACATCATCATCATTTCAGCCTATCACTAGTCTACCGCTGAACAAACGCAAGGTCGCTGGGTGTGAGGGGGGGCATAGATTGCAACAAACATTTGTAGCTCTCATTTTTACATACTCTTTGTTATAAACAGTTACAATTTTATTTTATGGGACTTAAAATTAAAAATTACATACATTGTTATAGGGAAAATAGATAACCCGTCATCTAAAGCTATCGAAATGGTTGGACTGTCTTAAGCGTCAGCCTACTGCTAACTACTCGAAAGTATTTGAATAATTTTTTAAACATCCAAATCGTTTTAAAATTCATCTCCCAAATATTGACATTGAAAGCGATTTATGGTAGATAGATAATAAAAGTTAAAAAATAAACTATTGTAGGTTGAAAATACATTAAATTTATACTTATAACGAGAATGCGCGTGTCGTCTACAATTGTTATTATCATTGTCAATATCAACTGGTTATCCAAATTATTTATTGATTATCATCATTATCATTTCAGCCTATCACTAGTCCACTGCTGATCATAATCCTCCCTTAAAGACTGCCACAAAAGTTCGTAGCTCACAATTTGGGAGGATTTTGCCGTTGTTGCCACGCTTGGCAAGCGGGTTGTCAACCGCAGTTTATTTATTCAGATGTTCCAGGATGATGCCGCTGCCCATCTCCTGTTTTAAATTTTCCCTTTGTCGACTTTTACGAGACCCACGGGTTGAGATGGGGTGGTAGATTCACCTAGGCTGCCACCACACGGCGTAGTTAAGCCATTTTTACCTGTACGCCATATTAATTATTCCTTGCGGGAATCTTACCAGAGACTCACTCACTTAGCAGAGACTGGGCGGGTTGGCAACCGATTTTTTTTTATTCAATTTTTCCAAGAAGATGCTGCTGCCCATCGCCTGGTTTTAATTTTCCCTCTGTCGACTTTTACGACACCCATGGGATGAGATGGGGTGATAGATTTTTTTTATAGTAGAGGGGGCAAACGAGCAAGCGGCTCACCAGGTGGTAAGTGATCACCGCCGCCCGTGAACATCCGCAACACCAGAGAAATCGCAGGTGCGTTGCCGGCCTTTGAGAAAGGAATAGGCTCTTTTCTAGAAGGTCCCCAAGTCGTGCCGGTCCGGAAAAACCGCTGTCGAAATTGCGACCAGTCTGACCCACGTAAACGGCGCTGCATTCACTGCAAACAAGTCTATAAATGGTCGCAATTTCGATACCCGATACAAGGAGCATTTGGCCGCGTACAGAAATTGCAATCCCGACAGATCACACTTCGCAAAACATCTTTTGGAAACTGGGCATAACCTGACTAGCGACCACACATTTAAAGTCCTACATATTTGCGACAAGGGGCTTCGGCTGTGTGTGCTGGAACAATTAGAAATAATTAAAAATAAAAATAATAACATTGCACTGCTGAATGAGCAAACAAACGTCTCGAATTCACCACTTTTAAATATCTTTAAATCCAGTACTTAAAGTTTAAATATACTCTAAGTAGTCGTTTGCTATCGATTCGGTCGCAAACGGCTGCTTATGTAATTCGGGTGGTGGATTGTGTGAGCAAGCGGTCGCTATCACGATGTTGTAATCGCAATGTCGTAGGTGGGGGCCGTTTGCGTCACCTGTAGTATAAATAGGCAGCTCTTTGACCGCGCCGCTCACTCGGCGGCCGTCTGTCGTAGAGTCTATTACGCTTGATAATGCCTCGTTTTGGGGCGAAACACGTGTCGTGTTCTCGACTTCAGTGGTGTATATTATCTAGTGGTGGTATTGTAGTGGTTGGTGGAGGGTACCTGGTGGCGGTTCCTGGTGGCGGTGTTAGTTTGCTTGTGCACGCTACTGAGGGAGGGCGGGTGGTGCACTTCAAAATACTAGGTAATATACACCATTTTTATATTTTGCATGCGGATCTTGGCAAAGTAACTTACTTTTCTTCAGAACCATAAACTGTTTCCGTTTCTGTAACTGTGTAAAGTTTATAGTAGAACACCTACAACTGATATTTATTATATTTAAAGTTGTTAAGGAATAATAGTTTCGCTGTACAAAAAAAAAAACATTTTCTTTAATTCATTTAACGACGGGAACGGTGCCAGAGGTTTGAGTTGGCAACTGTCCTTGCTTTGATTTTTACTTTTTTATTCATATGTCATGTATGGCAAACATAGTTCGCTTAACGTATTTTAATAAATTATCACGACATTTATCAATTATAGGTTAATATACTATACATAATTATATAAGTACTAGCTGCAGCCCACGACTACGACTGCCTGGACTTAGGATTTATTAAAAATACAGTGGGTAAAGAGTACTCACGTGATTTATAATTATGTATGTTATGTCTCTCCAGGATTCAAGCTTTCTTTTTGCCGAACTTTGTCAACATCGATTCAATGGTTGAAATATTAAAAAGTAACGAAGAGGGACACAGAGGGTTACTCTCACATTTTTAATATTAGCATTTACTAGCTAAAACCCGTGACTACGTCCGCGTGGATTTAGGTTTTTAAAAAATATCGTGTTAACAATTCGATTTTCTGAAATACGAGTAAAAAGTCCGCGTCCGTCCCAGGCCGCAAGCTATCTCTACGCCGAATTTTGTGAATATCGGTTCAACTGTTGAGGCGTGAAGAATAACAAACAAACAGATGGACAGAAAGAGTTACTTTCGCATTTATAATATTAGTACGGATATGGATATATAAACGTACTAACTGAAGTCTGCGATCACGTCCGTGTGGTTTAAGATTTTTTAAAGATCCCGTGGAAACTTTTTGATTTTCCGAGATAAAAAGGATGCTTTTTCCAGAATACAAACTATTTCTGTTCCAAATTCAAGTCGTCAAGATTAATTCAACAGTAGAGTCAGGAAAAGGTAACTAACTGAAATTGGGACGAAGAGTTACTTTCGCATTTATAATATTAAGTATAGTATGGATAATGTATATTAGTATATTAGTATTAGTATATTAGTGTGGAATAAAATAAAAGAAAAAGTTGTATAAATGTCAATCTGTTAAATTGTTTTGTTTTACATCTGTATAACCAGGTTTTAACATTAGATTGGTCCCGGGGGAAAAATACATCTCATATTTTCCCTCGGAAACTCACATAATAAAGTCATTACGGCATGTTAACGGCTGCATGTAATGTAATAAAATTTAAGGTTATATAATGTAGTGTTATCTCATGAATGTTAAATGAATGACTGATAATTAATGAAATGAATAATACGAATTTTTATGATAATGGATCAACCATTCATGATCATCATCACCATCTCAGCCTATCACGAGTCCACTGCTCAACAAAGACCTCCCCCAAAGAGTGCCGCAAAAGTTTGTAGTTCTCGTTTTTGGAGGAATTTCTCATAGTTGCCACGCTTGGCAGGCGGGTTGGCAACGGCAGTTTATTTATTCAGATGTTCCACGAAGATGCTGCTGCCCATCTCCTGATTTTTCCCCTTCTGTCGACTTTTACGACACCCACGGGATGAGATTGGAACATGAAAATTTATAAAAATGTTTAACATCTTAACGTCCTGAGTTCTAATTCCAATCGAAACGATCTTTTTGTTTCTGAGTGAGTCGTGTCACTGAAGACATTCGTAAAGGCATGGAAAATTCTCTAGTTACTCTGTTAGTACTTTTCGATTTCTCGAATGCTTTTAATATGGTAAACCATGACATACTCCTTGCTATCCTTCAACACTATAAATTTTCATCCACTGCATTGGACTGGTTCTCATCTTATCTTCGCGGTAGATAGCAAGCCGTTCGTATTGACCGGCATCTTTCCACATGGAGCGAGATACCTGGTGTCCCGCAAGGTGGAATTCTCTCGCCCTTGCTGTTTTCCGTATTTATCAATTTTCTTACATTTTCTCTCAGCTGTTCTTTCCACTTATATGCTGATGACTTGCAGATCTATGTTCATTCCTCTGTTTCTGATATTAACTCTGCAGTTACAACTGTTAATAAAAATCTTGCTGACATTAAGTCCTGGTCTGATAATTTTGGTATCTCTGTTAATCCAGCTAAATGTCAAGCGATTATTGTAGGTAGTTAACGACAGCTTGCCAAATTAGATATGAGGTCAATACCGCCTGTAACTGTTAACAATGAAGTGATACCTTATTGTAAAAGTGTAAATAACCTCGACGTCCACATCGACACTACCTTAATCTGGACAGTTCAAGTCGCAGAAATCTGTCGTAAAGTCACAGTCATGCTTAGCTCCCTTAACAGACTTAGAAATTTCCTTCCGATTAAAACAAAAACTTCCTGATTCTAGCTCTCTTTTTTCCAGTTATTGATTATGCCGATGTGTGCTATCCGGATGCAAGTGAAGCCCTTCTTAACAAATTGGATCGCCTTATTAATAACGCCATTCGCTTTATCTTCTGTCTTCGTAAATTTGATCACGTTTCTTCGTTTCGGTCTGAACTAAATTGGTATTCTATACGTCAAAGAAGGACTATAAGACTTCTCTCCACTCTTTTCTCTATCCTCTTTGACCCATCTTCTCCTGAATATTTCAAAGATAAATTTCAGTTCCTCTGACTTTCATGATCGTCAACTTCGTTCTACTAATAACTTTATTATTTCCATTCCCCTTCACCATTCTGGTTTCATGTCCAACTCCTTTACTCTCCAAACTGCTAGACTTTGGAACGAACTTCCTGATGACATTAGGACACCCACAAGCAAATGTACTTTTAAACATAGGGTCCGTAAGCATATTGATAATACAAAGTCTCTCTTAACACATTGTATTATCATAGCTATGTATTTGTGCATGTGTGAATATATATGTAGGTATATGTACTCGTATATGTGTATGTGTGTTTTGTGTAGGTATGTGTTTATTGATTTATGTATGTCGATATGTAGATGTGGACAATGTTTTTAATTTTTGTTTTCTTAAGTGTAATTATGTTTATATATATCTTTGTCATCTTTTTGTACCGCCATTGACTTTTTCTACTATCCCAAATGTAATGTTGGCTAGTACAGAATGCATTAAGCATTAAGCCCGCCTATTGTACCTTTACTTTTATTATGGTCCAATAAAGATTAAATAAATAATTAAATAATGCTTGCGAGCCGCATGCTACGTTAAAAACCCAATACACTGATCGTATTCCTAATCAGAATCGTGATAAGGAGGACGAAAGAGTGCTTCTGAATTTATAATTATTAGTGATGCAAAGAATACGAATATTGGTATTCCACGAGATTTTAACAATTTTCGGTATCCATATCTAAACTAGGAAGTAGAAATAGCTCTGCAGCTTATGCTGTAAAAAAATAGGAACATTATTAATGCTGAAACTGCTAGATTAGTTTATATTAGTTACTTTCATAGCATAATGTCTTATGATATTTTGCTATTAGGAAATGCGACTGACGTAGAAGTGATTTTTGTTTTGCGTAAGAGTGGCGTAACAGCTATTAATAATCTTGGCTCTAAAGTGTCTCCTAGAGATAAATTTAAAGAAATTAATACCTTAACCTTGGCCTCTCACTAAATATATGAAAACCTTTTTTAATGTACACAAGAAAAACACTAAAAAAAGTGTCGGGCAATTGTATACGTTTATACAAAGAAAAAAAAATGCCAGAAGGTCCAAAAAGTCTTTCAATCAAAAAGTTAATTTTTTTTATAAACAAAGTATGTTTCATAAAAAATTTAACTTTTTGAAACAGACTTTGTTTCATAAAAAGGGTTATTACAATACTAAAGAATACATTTATAATGATAATCTCTGGGAATTTTTGCGAAAAAAATGATTTTCAACGAGTATTATGTAAATAATCTATGATTGAATAAAAATCATTCTTTTCTATTCATATCGATTTCGAGCTTTCCATCATAGCCAGTTATTCTGCCGTGAAGCAGAAGTGTGCAAACATTACTGTGTTTCGGTCTAAAGAGCTAGCGTAATCACTGGGCATATGAGACTTAAGAATCTGATGTCCCCAGCTGACGGGCCCAGTGCGGCGCCACTTAGAAGTATACTGGGTGACACAGCATTTTTATGGGCAGGCGTTGCACTTACCATCAGGTGTACGTCTTGCTCGTCTCGTCACTTTATCCAATAAAAAAAACTCTTACTTGAACTGGCTTCCCGCCGTTACTTCTACTTTGCCGTCACATACTCCAACCCACTGTTTGAAAATACACACACCGCCACATATAATCCCATCACGGTATATCAAAATTATACTAGCAGCAAAAGGAGATCGAGGCATGTCTTCGATGATCCGGACGACGCGACCACGTGAAACAGAGTTATCCGTGATACCGCCGCATCTGGCAGGTTCTTCTCATCTATTAATACTTTCAGTAGAAGCGTCGTTGGAGTTTCTTCAGCCATTTCTTCGCTGGCGGAAACGCAATCCAAATTGGTGATTAATTTCGATAGTAATGTCTGTCTGCGTAGTAACAGTTCATGCCGAGGTCCTCCTCGGAGGCCCTTGTGCTGGTTACCCACGCATAAAACAGTTTACTCATTAAACAGTTATTAAACCCTAAGCGCTCCAGGCCATTTCAATCCGGCGAAACCGTGAAAGCCCTCGACCATCAAACAAGTATTTTTCGCTGAAGACTTGGCTACAGGGGCTGTTTTCGACGGCTCGTAATATTCAGACAAAATAAATCGCCTCTCTCTAACCCATTCGCAAATGTTATGGTTTATAAATAATGAATGACGGAGTTTATATTTTCCTATATATATTCACTTAACTAATTCTATTCGAATATGCTAATCATACTGATCACTGATAGGGAACATGCCCGCCTGCCCAGCGTGGAATGTATGCCGGCTTCTGCTTTCCAAGAAAGCCCTTTGATATGCAATGAACTTACAAAGGCACGCCGGTTTAGAATTATGTGTTTTTCTGAATAATAAATCGTTTTATATATAGTAAACAATGTTAATACTTAATACAATTACTATAAATAATATATCCTTGTATCCTGAAAATATTGCCACGGCATTCTTAGTTTTTCGTTAGTCTTCACAACAGATCTCTGATATGCAATAGTTCATAATATAAATTTGGGCATTAGCCCAAAGTAACGTCAGGTGAATAATAAAAAAAAGAAGATGCGGATAGTACACGCAGGTCAGAACTAGTTTTGTAGCAAACCAGAACACTCAATCACATTCCCTTGTCATGCAAATGGTTAATAAATTGCAAAGCCGGGAGCGCGGTTATATTTCCGCTCTCAGGTGAAACAACGTCATCTTGTTTATGAATTTCAGCTGTATGGATGTAAAGTCGAAAACGGAAAGGCAATTTGATTATAAAATAATAATGAAGGAAAGTAAGTTACTTTGCTAAGATCCGCATGCAATTTTTTTTTTTTTTTTTAATTTCATAAAAGTGACGGAACGAGCAAAACGTTCACCTGATGGTAAGTGCAACGTCTGCCCATAACAAATGCTGTGTCACCTATAAAATTTCTGTGTGACACCACACCGCGCCCGTCACCATGAGACATCAGTTCTTAAGTCTCATATGCCCAGTGATTACGCTAGCTCACAGTGCCCTTCAAACCGAAACACAGTAATGTTTGCACACTACTGCTTCACGGCAGAATAACTGGCCCTGGGGTACCTATCTAGATGGATTCCTGCATAGGAATCCCACCACCAGTAGAAATGCAAAAATGCAAAATATAGTAGTTTTTTGAAAAGCACCGCCCGCCCTCCCTCAGCAGCGTGCACAAGCAAACTAACACCGCCACCAGGAACCCTCCACCAACCACTATAATACTACCACTAGATACACCACTGAAGTCGAGAACACGACACGTGTTTCGTCCCAAAACGAGGCATTAGCAAGCGTCATAGACTCTACGACAGACGGCCGCCGAGTGAGCGGCGCGGTCAAAGAGCTGCCTATTTATACTATAGGTGACGCCTGATTCTATTAACTATAGAAAATAATAGTGTCAGTGCCTAAGTCAAGATGATCTGTAATGTACTTGCATGATAAAATTGCGTAACGCAACCAGATGAGGGCAGTTTGAAATTATCCTCTACCCCCACTCTATCCACAAAACATAATGAATATAAACTACTGACTACTACTAAGAATATAAACTAAACTAGTCATATTTTATGTATATGTATGTGTGTATATTTGTATGTATGCATGTATGTATATTTGTATATGTATATATGTGTTTATTGCGCATGTGTGTATGTATTTATAATGTAAATATTATATCTATTTTTGTTTGTTATTATTATTAAATATTACAGAATAGTTTGTTTCTTTATGTATTAGTAATTTTTTTTGAAGATTTCTGTGGTTTTTTGTTTTTTTTTGTTTGATCTTGGCACTCACTACGTCTTCTCTGCTCGTCTATCTTCGAGAGTGGTAGAGAACCTTGCCTTGTAGCAATAAGTCTGCCTTTTTGTACATCTTTTTTTGTGTGTGCAAATAAAGTTTAAATAAATAAATAAATGTAATAGAATAAAATTATTAATAATTTGACATAATACTGCTGAAGTGCGAATGGGCCGGCCATATAGCTCGTAGAACTGTTGGGAAAGAAAGGTTCTAGAGCGGCAACCTCATACCGGCGAACGCAGTGAAGGGTGCAAACTGAATGGAGCGACGAGCGACTGCACGTTTTCGCGAGAAGTCGATGGATGTTGGTAGCTTAGGACCGCGTTTCGTGGAAATCTATGGGGGAGGCCTATGTTCAACTAAGATAGTCTGTAATGATTATGATGATGATGAATACTCGTTGAACTTCTAAAATTCCAAAAATGCCACTGTCCTGGAAAACAGCAAGAAATTCTGCGGGCAATTTTTTTCATATTAGTCATTTTGAATACAATATAACAAACAATTACAGTAGTACCATGAATATAAAGATGTAGAATAACTTAGCGGTTATCATATCATCCTCAGGGGATATCATCGATGTATTCTTCAATATTATAATATTCTAATATTAAATATACTATTTTTTGGAAGGATTTCTATACCGGAAATCATCTAGGTAGGTACCACCCCAGGGCCAGTCATTCTGCCGTGAAGCAGTAGTGTGCAAACATTACTGTTTTTAGGTTTGAAGGGCACTGAGAGCTAGCGTAATCACTGGGCATATGAGACTTAAGAACTGATTTCTCAGGGTGACGGGCGCAGTGTGGTGCTACAAAAAAATATTCTGAGTAACATAGCATCTGTTATGGGCAAACGTTGCACTTACCATCAGATGAACGTTTTGCTCATTTCGTCACTTTATACAATAAAAAAAAAACAAAGTCTATTTAAATATTCATAGACTGCTAAAAACATAACCAATCCTTTTGGCTTTGCCGTAGTTGGGTGGAAAAGAGCGCGTGCAACTCATTACACGTGACAGAAGTGAAACTCATATAAATATTAGAAAATTGATTAAAATAAAAAAAAATCAAAATTCACAAAAACATTACTCACTAGTCAGCACATAAACAATTATTAATGAATCCATAATTGAGAATAACAGAAATTCTGCACGAAAATCGCCGTGTGGTGGCAGTTTAAAAGAATTTAGGGCCCCATCTCATTTTGTGGGTGCCGCAAAAGTCGACAGAGTCAAATCAGGGGATGGGGTCTTTCTGGAACATCTGGCTTAATAAACTGCAGTTGCCAAACCAATTGCCAAGCGTGGCGACTATGGTGAAATCCCCATAAAATGACAGCTACAAACTTTTGAGTTGAGAGCAATCAATGGGGAGGCCCAACGTGAGCAGTGGACTAGTCAAAGGCTATGATGTCATAGGCTTGACACTCTTATCATCAACATTTCAGTTGATGTTAAAGCACTCAAATTCGACCTTGAAATATTCTCGTACAGTTTGGTAATTTGTTGTAAAAACATATAGGTAACGTATAGGTAACTTTGAACGTACACATTGCAGTTATCTTTTTTATGTTCCACCTAAATATATAGAGGGGTCAAATAGTTAAAATTTAGTAGAAATTCAGTCATCACTATTCACCTCGTTAACGAAAAGTTTAAACAAAGTTCCTAAAGCATCGCAACGGGGAGGTTATCTTTCGTTTACGAACAATTTAATAATGAAATAAAGTGCTAAATTAAAAGTTACATTTCCATTTCGCGCTTCCCGAGTGACTAATGCTTTCTCTTTTGTAGTGTAATTCTGTGGAAATTGTGAGGTGGTGATTTGAAAATGAAAAGTGTATTTCTTAGAATGTACATTGTTTGAAACTTTTTGGCCAACGTAACAGTGTGTTTGATCGTGAAACGTCATACCTTAACTGGTGCCATTACAGTCTAGGCAGTTGTCTAAATTCGCCAAATTAGTCTAAGCTGCATTAATCACTGAATGAGCGGTAAAACATATATGGTAGTTACTTCGTGTTAAAATTAGTTCCTTATATTAATATATCTCCATAGTTTCCAACGTAAATACAGACCCGTGACTGGCTGCAGCGTCTGTGGTGCGAGACGATAATTTCTGCTATCATAAATCTGCCTCCTAAGATGATTATGAAAATACCTATCTTCTTGGGAGAGGACTACGTCCAGCAGTGAACTGTTAACATACTAAGGGAGAATAACAGAAAGAAGAAAAAGATTACTAATAGTTGTTTAAAAGTACCACAGTCTTTCCTCCTCCTTATCAGATCCTTTTCATTTCAACATCAGGTGAACGTTTTGGACGTTTTGTCACTAGTCTACTAGGCACGTATTGTCACCTACTAGGCCACTGCTGAACAAAGATTCCCCCATAGATTGCCACAAAAATTTGTAGTTCTCGATTTGGGGGATTTCGCCATAGTTGCCACGCTTGGCAGGCGGGTTGGCAACCGCAGTTTATTTATTCAGATCTTCCAAGAATACGCTGCTGCCCATCTTCTGGTCTTAATTTTCTCTCTATCGTCGTTTACGACATCCACGGGATGAGATAGGTTGATAGATTCTCTTACGTCGCCAACACACGCCATTCAAAACAATAGTGAATACTAAAAAAAATCAGTAATTAAGAAAAACATTTTTCACATTCTCTACTTTTTGGCTTTATGTTTGATTGATGATTTCGAAGTAATAATGAAGTTAATATAAATTGTTTCATCAAAACTTCTTTGTATTTTGACTAATAAGCAGCGGGCAGTAATTAAGTTATAACAAAATTGTTTATGTTCGAGTAATGAAAATTAGGTTTCACTCAAACCTAATTTTCATTACTTCAATGTAATTTCGTCGTCGTCGTCGTCGTTTCAGCCTATCAATAGTCCACTGCTGAACATAGGCCTCCCCCATAGATTGCTACAAAAGTTTGTAGCTCTCGTTTTGGGGGGATTTTGCCATAGTTGCCACGCTTGGCAGACGGGTTGGCAACCGCAGTTTATTTATTCAGATGTTCCAGCAAGATGCTGCTGCCCATCTCCTGGTTTTCATTTTCCCTCTGTCGACTTTTACGACACCCACGGGATGAGATGGGGTGGTAGATTAATATTAATGTAATTTAAACAAAGGTATAACAAAATTGTATGTTTTCTCTATGACTCTGTCGCGTATATGTGTTTATTATAAAACAAGACCTGAAGCTCGGTGCTTATCGTCAATATACAGAACATGCCCTAAATCAATCTTTACAATTAAAGTGGATCGATCAAAACGCCTTCTGTCGCGATACGCAGGTGAAAGGCACAGAAGTATCCTCTTTACCGATGAAAAAATTTTCACGATTGAAAAACACTACAATAAGCAAAATGATAAAGTGTACGCTCACAATTCTAAAGAAACTGCTCAAGTGGTCGGAAAGATACAACGTGGTCATCATCCTGCGTCAGTGATGGTTTGGTGAAGCGTGTCTTATCAAGGAGTCACAAAACTACATTTTTGTGAAAAGGAGTGAAAACTTCAGCCAAAGTGTATCAAGAGACAGTCTTGGATCATATTGTGAAACCTCTCAGCAACACACTTTTCAAAACTATACCGTGGACTTTCCAGCAGGACTCTGCACCTGGTCACAAGGCACGAACTACCCAAGCCTGGCTTGAAACCAACGTTCCGGACTTTATAAGAGCTGAAGACTGGCCCTCATCTAGCCCAGACCTCAACCCTTTAGACTTCAAATTATGGTCAGTTTTAGAGGACATGGCCTGCTCTAAACGACACGGCGACATTGAGTCTCTTAAAAAATCTTTGGAGCAAGTAGTGGCGAAATTTCACTTGAAAACAGTGCGTAAATCCATAGAGTCGTGGCCAAACAGATAAAAGGCCTGTATAAAAGCCAAAGGTGTCCATTTCGAATAGATTTATTTTTTATTTATTGCTGAGACTAATAAATATGTAGGTATAAATTTTTAATAGTATTACATTACTTCATTATAAAAAAATGCATTTTCATTTGTAACAGAACTTAGGGCCGGACTAGGTATATATAAATCATGTCCATCTCCAGGTTACAAGCTATCTCTATGCCAAATTTCGTCAAGATCGGTTCAGCGTTTGAGCAGTGAAAAGTTAACAAACAGACATAGGGACAGAGAGTGTTACTTTCGCATTTATAATTTACTATGAATATGGCGATAGCTAAGTTAATCATCGCCGTGTGGTGGCGGCTTAAGAGAATCTACCACCCCATCTCATCCCGTGGGTGTCGCAAAAGTCGACAAAGGGAAAATGAAAACCAGGAGATGGGCAGCAGCACCTTCCTGGAACGTCTCAATAAATAAACTGCGGTTGCCAAGCCGCCTGTCAAGCGAGGCAACAATGGCAAAATCCCCTAAAATTAGAGCTACAAACTTTTGCGGCAATCTATGAGGGAATCAATCTTCAGCAGTGGACTAGTAATAGGCAGAAATTATGATGACGATGAAAGTTAATGAACAAAAAGAAAATGATTTTGCTGTTTATATCAGACCCTTATTTTATAAAGAACACAGTAACAGCGTTAACCTTCATTGTAACCCATCCTAGTTGTAAGCGTGGGAGGTCACTGGCGTAGTCAGGGTACAAATAAAACTACAGAAATTCGCATCACGGGTTTGTACGTACAATAGGAAGTGAGAGAAGTGCACAAGTAAATTAACCGTTTCATCATTTCAGTCCCCACCAGACCACTGCAGAACATAGGCCTATCCCCGTAGATTGCCTCAAAACGCGGTCCTAAGTCACCTGCATCCATTGACTTCTCGCAAAACCGTGCAGGTCATCGCTCCATCTAGTGGGGGGTATGCCCTGCGCTTGCCGGTACGATATAGTAACGATGATATCCACAGCAGAACTAGAGAGACATAGCTCTTTGGGTTAAATAAAAGGAGGTCGAGGAAGGAAGGTTTACGAAATAACAGTTTATAATAGTTAAATTTTTAAAAGCAATTAAATTTCTTTGAAGGACTGCAAATAATTATATGAACGGGCACATCAGTACGCATATCATCATAATTTCAGCCTATTACAAGCCCAGTGCTGAACAAAGGTTTTTCTCACAGTTGTACATGACATTTTGCCGATCGAGAGATACATCTAAAGCATGACATCCCATAAACTGTAACGGGTATTGGCAGTGATTGCCGATAATAAAATAGCATATTATAATAGCGCTGATGCTGTTTTATTGACAACATGAATCAAAATAATTTATTATAATTTTTTACAGATTTCCTTCATCAGACTTAACAATGTACGGATGTATGTAATAAGCTACGTATAAAACTTGTGCCTAGATTACGAAACTCAGTCTTATAGTTCTATAGTTCAAAAAAAATAGTTAGTTTCTTCCTCTCTCTCTTCCTTTCTATAGTTGACTGACTAGAAGAGTTGCACGTCATTTTATATATTAACATCTCCTCACTTAGAATATCATTGTGATGACGTCCGTCCTGCCCCGTTTTCGGACAACGGTGACAACTGCCGAATACTTTTTTTTTAATATATTTTTTTTGGAAGTTATCAACTTCGCGGAAGGTATTATAGTGCCACAAGAGTACGCGCAAACACAGGGGCTCACTCGTCCCAACCTAACCGTACCCGATGTAACGTTCATGCGATTAGATCGGAGGTAGGCTGGATGCAGTGCTAGAGACACAAGGACAATTACAATGAAACGAGATCCGAAAATCAACAGATTTGTGTTTGTGCGGGGATTCGAACCCGGGATAGTCAGGTACGTTAACCACTAGGCCACGCGGTCATCATCAAATAATAATACTGAAGAGCGCTCCACCGCCCCGCTGTGCAGTTTTGTTTCTCGCCCGGAGCAAATATTCACGAGTCCGAGTCAACACACTCCAGCCAACTCATATACAGTCCACGGACTTAAGATTCGGATATTTTTTTGATTTTTTTAAAATTTAAAATTTTTTTTAAATAATTTTTTTATGGAAAATGAATTTGTATAAAATTCAACCATGATACAGGAGAATCTCTTGTCTGAGACCGTTTTCTACAGAAAGAACAAATACGCTTTTTAACATAAAACTTATTCAGTGTTACGGACACTGAATAAGTTTACATTATATATAGTTTACACTGTATTAAATATTAATTTTAGACCACAACTAGTTCTGCTGAACATAGCCCTCCCCAAAAGACTGCCACAAAAGTTTGTAACTCTCAATTTGGGGGGATTTTGCCATAGTTGCCACGCTTGGCAGGCGGATTAGCAACAGCAGTGTATTCTTTCAGATGTTTCAGGAAGATGCTGCTGCCCATCGCCTGGTTTTAATTTTCCATCTGTCGACTTTTGCGACACCCACCGTATGTCACGGTATGTGGTATGGGTGGTAAGGTACTCTCTTAAGCCGCCACCACACTGGCTATTTAATATATTTTATCTTTCAGTTAAGATTAACGATTGATTAAAGTTAATAATAAACAGTGAATTCGACCCGTGGTGGCGCTGTAAGAAAGTCTGCCATCCCACCTTCTTCCGTGATGGCTATGAGACTCTGCTGATCGTAATGCCTGCAATCAAGTGCCTAGAAATCGAGTGCGCGGTTGCCTTTTTTAGAAAAAAAGAGAGAAAAAAATTGCATGTCTGGTTTTCTTTTACCCTGCGATTCGATCGCAGCTCGAGAACTTTTGTTTTCCAATAGTAATCGTCGCTACGAATTCTCCCTGAAGACAGCTTTGCCTGCATTGATAGACCACGGCTCTGTTGTTTACTACAACACTGGCAATACGCACTTGACGGCCCATTGCTAGCGCCATCTGTTAAAAGATACGTCGGAACGAGATTTGACAGCTGTCGGTCTGGCGGAGCGTCGATGCGATGGTAACCGATCTTGTCACTCCTTCGAAACGAAACTGTCGGTTTACCTAGTTAATTGGCGTAATAAGGTTAAAGATGGTCAAGGTGCATTTGAAATTGTTATTCTGCGCTATCTACACAAGGAACCCTGTACCGCCTAACCAAGAGGTAGGCGGCGCTATCGCTAAGCCATCGCTGACTCCGACACACTCATTATCAATAATCGAATACTTTCTTATTGCTGTCATTAATCTAAGCTACCGCTTATATTGGCAACGTAATATTGCCATTTAAACATTATTTAAATGGTGTTAAATAATTTAATTAAGTTTTCATTCTAAATCTCTTTTCCAGCCTATTTGGTTGCGATTTTCCAAGACTTTTAATCTCATTATGTTAAACGTGCGCGAGTTCTTATCCTTCGGGAACCGTTTCTGACATTTTCACTTAAATCCCTTAAAGCATTTTCATTTAATAACGACGTCTTTTTGCAATTAAGATTTTATGAATTTTAATTATTATTAATTTCCTTGTTAGAATTTTTTTATTCTTGTATGGGTGTACAGCAATAAAGAATACTGATTGACATCTGACTTGTTTGTTGTTACGTGTTGTAATCTTTCTAAAACGTAAAAATTATAGATACGAGTAGTATATCGTTACACTACCTAGACGGATTCCTGCATAGGAATCCTACCACCTGTATGAAATGCCTTGTAAAAGTAGAAAATATCTACTAGGCATTGTTCTAATATCAATTCTGCGCTTTCCTTCCAAAATTTTAGAAGCCTGTCTACACAAGCAAATTTACATGTTTATTTCGAAACATAACCTACTGAGCATTTATCAGTCTGGGTTTCGCCCCGGCCATAGCGCTGCCACTGCATTAATCAAAGTTACTGATAACATCAGACAAGGTATGGAAGACAGTGGTAGTGCTAGTTGATTTTTCTAACGCTTTTAACACAGTTGATCATAATTGACGCCTCATTACGATTAATATCGAGTCACATTAAAATTAGAAATTACGTGGAACGATAGTTGATTTCATTTAAAAAACTACTTTCGTACTGTCGAATAAAATGGGCACCTACAATGTCATTTTCCAAGAACGGTTTAATATATAATTTTGGCAAGGTCATAAGATATCATCATTTCAACCTATCGCTAGTCCACTGATAAACATAGGCCTCCCCCATAGATTGCCATAAAATTTGTCGCACTAATTTTGGGGGATTTTGCCATAGTTGCCAGGCTTAGCAAGCGGGTTGGCACCGGCAGTTTATTTGTTTAGATGTTCCAGGAAGATGCAGCTGCCCAACTCCTGGTTTTTCCCTCAGTCGACACCCATGGGATGAGATGGGGGTAGTAAGTTATTAAGCCGGCACCACACGGCAAAAAATTAGTTGATTTGAAAACAGTATAAGTTGCAAGAATAATTGCAACCTAAGTACAATTTAGCAGCAGTGGCAAATTCGTTACTACGTACGTTCGTAACTAGCAGTGGCAGCTTCGGAAGCGGACGCTTCGGTGCCGAGACTACCAAAATATTTACTTATTAAGTACCAATTTCCAGTGGTGATATTCCATAGGTGGTCAGTGGTAATCAGAGTTAAAGAAAGTTAGGAAACCTGCATGTGGGCACTAGACTATATGGAGTTGCTAATGTTTGCGTAGTAGTAAGAATAACGCGTGACGACCCTCGTGCTCCAGTGGTGAGAGTTCATACATACATACAGTCACGCCTCTTCCCCATTGGAGTAGGCAGATACCACATCTTTCCACTTGCTACGATCCTGACACACATCTTTCGCTTCTTCTACTTTCATTAGCGTTTTCATACACACTCGGGTACTTTTAACGTGACCTTACCTCAAAAGTTCTTCTGATTGTTTCGTACGCCTAGGTCGACCCTTACCGGCTTTTTCATTCACACCCGCCTCAGCCTGAGGAAACAGATTTATCTGTTTCCTCAATCTTCTTTCATTCAAAAACAGTATAAATTAAATGAAACATTTAATTTACTTATCACAATGACACTTGAAATTTTCATCTCTGGTAACATTCACTGAAAAAATAAATCAAATGTAAAAGTAAAATCATCCATTATTTCCTAGATATCATAAGATAAATTGAAAGATTATTCTAAAATCCATACGATATCTAACGAGATAATTGGATTCTGCCGTTATTATATTAGCTTGTTATATAAATATATAACATATATGTTGTAATATTTCGTTGTATTATTAAATTGTGTATTGAATACATCTTGTAATTCTTGATATTTATCTACTACCTCAATTATTTTATCAAATTATTGAATCCCCGAAAGGATATGAAAGGTTTTATTATTGCTTTCCATTTGCTCTCTTGATTACTTCGTATCATACGAATCTAACAAAAGGTTGTTAGAATTTATTACTTATGCAATGAGATTTTTTTACGAATGAAAGTGACGTGACGAGCAAAACCTTCACATGATGAAACTACTCGCTGCGTTCGTCACCCTGATGTCATTCTGTATTGTTATTATGTATTGCTACCTTTGCTATTCAAACAAAAACATACCATCAGTAAAATACCTTAGACAGCTGCCTGTAACAAGTCTGTGTATTGTAGGTCTTGCATTTATCGGGATGGATTCGGGAAGGGGATTTCCCAAACGTTTCTACGAAAGTTAGTCGACTTTTATGAAAGTTAATATAAGCACACGGCAAAAAATTTAAGTGATTTGTGCCATTTTTTAAGCATATTTCGCGAACGAAGGAGTATGAGATTTGGCATAGTTTAAGTGTGTCTGTGATTTCACACTTATCTGGTCTTATCTGGTCGAAATTAATATTATATAAAAATGGACCACCACCACATCTTCTCCCGTGGGTGTCGTGAAACAGAGGGGTAATGAAAATCAGAAGATGGACAGCAGCATCTTGCTAGAACATCTTAATAAATAAACTGCGGTTGCCAACCCGCCTGCAAAGCGTGGTATCTATGGCAAAATCACCCAAAAACGAGAGCTATTAACTTTTGTGGCAATCTATGGGGAAGGCCTATGTTCAGTAGACTTAGTAAAAAGTAAAAATTATGATGATACCTGTCTGAGATTAATAGACTTTCAGATCGCCATGAAAGTTGGTATACATATTATTTCCTGGAGAAAGTTTTTATGCTATCCACTTTCTTGTAACTCGCCATTAAAAGGTGCTGCAGGCAGGACAACATCTGCCGGATTTTGCTGGTGTGTTATAGACGAGCGCAAGGCCTAGTAGTTAGTTTTTTAAATTTACGTGAATATTATCTCTTTAGGTAGGTACCACCGCAGGGCCAGTTATTCTGCCGTGGAGCAGTAGTGTGCAAACATTACTGTATTTCGGTCTGAAGGGCACTGAGAGCTAGTGTAATTAGTGTAATCACTGCATATGAGACTTATGAACTGACATCTCAGGGGGACGGAAGCAGTGTGGTGCCACACAGAAATATTTTAGCTGAGACAGCATTGCTATTAGCGGACGTTGTACTAACCATCAGGTGAACGATTTGCTCGTCTTGTCCTTTGCTACAATTAAAAACATTTGATTAAACTAAATTTTACGGATTTTATCGCGTTTATTTTAGCTACTTATTTCCCATGACCATGGGTGCTGTGAAGAGTTTAGTAAAAACCAATCCCACGTTTGTGCAAAATCACCGATGCTTTGTCTTCGGAACTAGTTGTGTTGTAATTGTCCCCGTATCTCTGACACTGCATCTCAGTCTACCCCCGATATCATCGAGTCAGCATTACGCTTGACGCGGGTAGGTTAGATGACAAAGTGCCTGTCGTTGCGCATACTCTTGCGGCATTATACTACTTGCTGCAGAGTTCATAGCTTCCGACGGTATTCGAAAGTTTTCAGAGTATAAAAACCGTGATCTAAAATCGGTAAGGAGATTCCTATCAATTTTAATAGTATGTTTTTATTTTTTAAGAATAGTTTTATATACGTTCCACCGAAAAAAAGATTTCTTCTATTCTAAACTTTGTCCACGTTTTATAAACTCAAAAATACTTTGAATCAAACGTACAAATATCGTTATTGGAATACAAAATGCTGTAGCAATTTGGTAACAGAAATTTTCTTAAGAAAATTCAAATGCGCAAAACCTTTTTCGAAGTTTTCTGAGAAAGTTAGTTTTACATTGCGCGTACTTCTTGTTAGTTTGTTCCGATGCAGCCGCAGCGCGCAGCATTAAATGTGGGACATGTTTAACATACATACATACATAAGATCACGACCGTATCCCATAAGGGGTAGTCAGAGACTGGGCACTCACTGCAAAAACAGATGACTGCCACAATCCACGTTTCACCAAAACAATATAATGCACTTGGTGTGATAGGTGGTGAGCCCATCGCCACCATGCGCTGTTGGGTGCACAGTGCAGTTTAATTCCTTTCTCGCCTTTTACGAGATCTATTGGATGAGATGGAGTGGTAGTATTCTTTTAACGAGCCGCCACTACACGGTTTGACATGTTTAAACTCAAAGTTATTATGTTAAGCAATGGAGAACCTTATCGTACTTATTGTTTTTATTATAAATTATTCGTATTGTTGGTTGGTAATTGCATTATTTATAAAATCATCACCATCATTTCAGACTATCCCAAGTCCACTGCCGAACATAGATCTCCCCCATAGATCGCCACAAAAGTTTATAGCTCTCGTTGTGGAGGGATTTTGCCATAGTTGCCTCGCTTGGTAGGCGGGTTGGCACCAGGTTTGAAACCGATATTTGTTAAATCTCGACTTCAGACACAAGTTTGTTTCGGTGCTTTTTGACGTGTTCCCGAGAAATATTGGCACGGTCGGTGTATAAAGATCCACCAGTGCTGTCATCTGCATATCAATTAATGTTACTAATTTGTAACATATCATTGATATACAGAAGAAACAGGGTTGGTGATAGCACACAGCCTTGTGGGACACCAGCGTTCACAGACTTGGAGTTTGAGCATGCACCGTCAACTACGACCTTGATGCTCCAGTCTGTGAGAAAACTAGTGACCTAATTGCAAAATTTCTCGGAAAGCCCTTATATATATAGCTTCCTTCAGCTTCGAGAGAAGCGCTTTGTGCCATTCCCGAACAAAGACTTTCGCTATATCCAAACTAACTGCCCGGGCCTCCCCCTTGCTCTCTACTGCTTCCGCCCATCGATGAGTGAGGTACACTAGAAGATCAGTAGCTGAGTGTTGAGTCGTCTAACTCAACAGCACAGGCGAGGCGAGGGACGTGAGGTGCGGGGGACACACGGCGCATCTACCGGCTGATCCGAGCGGCGTCGCGGCGGGCCAGTCAGCTGTTACGCCTCATAAGAAGCACTCACGCATATTAACTTTGTACCGTAGCTTACCGACAACCGTTGTGCAGTTTATAATTACAACATCATTTATACAGTCCGCTATTTTATTATCTCACCACTGAGCCATCGGCGTTACATTGGTCCTTCGATTACGCCAGCACTGGAGAAAAAAAAAGAGCGAAAAAATTTGAATTCAAAATTTTAACGGTTTTTCAAATTCAAATTGGAAGCTACACTTCGGGTTCAAGTCGTCTTCGCCTGCATTCTTCAACTGCTTTCTCGTCATCGTGTCTACGTTTGGACGTCGTAAAATCAGCACGGCTTCATATTAGTCGTCTTTGCCGATTTTTATCCAACGGGTGCTACAAGAAACGGACGGAAGATCAGGACTACGGGACAAAAATCACCTTCACTGGAAGCAAACTCATGTCTTCAGATTGTCGTCGTGCATTGAGAACGTCCTAAGAGATTCTCGTCACCACAGTCTTCATCAGTGGTTTGCAACAAAAACCGTGAGCTCGTTCCATTTCCTTTATTTAATTTTTGCATATCACTATCATAATCATAATTCCCATTCCATATTTTTTTTTAATTTTATTTCATTTCATATTGCCAACTACTTCATAACTTCATATCATTTCAGCTTCTTACTTTTATTTAAGCTGTTTTCATCTCTTCATGCTTTCATAAATACGTTCATAAACTCATTTACATTATCATTTCTATTATATTTAAATCATAAGACATTCATTGCTTTTAGCGGGTATATAACAATTTAGTGGGTATATACTCGTAACATTTTTTGCAAGCTTACATTACTAAGCAGTTTCATATAGAATAGCTTCGTGCCTTAAATATTCTAATAGCAATTGTACTGCTTGCTGATTTTGCTTTTATTTGGCCTTTTTGTAATAGTGCTTTTAATTGCTTGCTATTCCTTTTCATAAGTATTGTTTTTTGCTGTTTTTCTTTTAACTTACGGTTAATACTTTTTTTTCAAATGGCTGACATAAAGAGCTTAATTAAAAAGCGTGCTTCAATTAAAGCCAAGCTTACGCAATTCGCATCTTTTTTACATACTTCCAAGTCTTGTGAAAGATTAAGTGAGTTGCAAATCATTGAAACAGAATATCGGCTTAATACAGTAGAAAGCTTATACGAAAAATACGATGCATTACAGAATGACTTGGAGGCGTTGGTGGACGACCCGAGCGAGCAATTTTCGGAGCGCGAAGAATTTGAAAAATAGTACTACAGTGTGGTGGCTTCTGCACGACAGCTTGTCAGCAACTCTCGCAAGCTTCTTGCGGGGGACGTCACATCCGAGGTGGATTCTTGTTCTGCTCACACACACAAACACAGTTCCATTCGTTTACCTAAAATTGATTTGCCTAAATTTTCCGGCGACTATCATGATTGGTTGGAATTTAGGGACACATTTATTTCCATTATACATAATAACGAAGGCATAGATAAAATCAATAAATTGCATTATCTTCGCGCATCTTTGAAGGGCAGTGCTTCTCTTATTATTGATAACCTTGATTTTAGATCCGATAACTACGACGCTGCTTGGAGTTTACTGTGTGATAGGTATGACAACAAGAGATTACTTGTCAACAATCATGTACAGGCTATTTTTAATGTACATCCAATCAACACAGAATCAAGTAAGTCATTACGTCACATAATTGACACAACGAAAAAAAACCTTAGGGCACTATCAACTCTAGGACAACCCGTACAGCATTGGGATACACTCGTTATTTACATTATGACCAGAAAGCTAGATCAGGTAACAAATCGTGAGTGGGAAGAACACAGAAATTCTTTATCTGACCCTCCGACTTTACATGTTTTTGTTACCTTTTTAAGTAACAGGGCCGACCTATTAGAGGCAGTGGAAGAACATAAGTCTTTAAGCTTTAAGAACGAGGGTACGAACATCAACCACAGTAAAGGTAAAAGTTTTGCGGTATTATCTGAAAATAAAATGAAAACTTTATCGTGTCCTATGTGCCAACAAGATCATTATATATTTTCTTGTGAAAGGTTTAAGAATCTGCCAGTACACGTTCGTGTTAAAAAGGCTCATAGTTTCAATGTTTGTTTGAATTGTCTTCGACCAGGTCACGGCGCTTCTAAATGCAGGCTGGTACATTGTAAATATTGTCGTGAGAACCATAACACTCTGTTACATACTGATAGTGATAATGACTTCTCTAACAAGCAAAATGTTTCACTGTCCGCTGATCATTCGGCTACTTCTCGTGTTATTTTACTGTCCACAGCGCTCGTGAGAGTGACGGATGCTAAAGGCAACCATCACACTGCGCGAGTCTTGCTTGACAGCGGGAGTACGGCAAACTTCATATCGGAAGAGTTTGCTCATAAACATCACATTTCTTCCTACTCTACCAACTCCAAGGTAATAGGTATAAATCACCAATCATCTAATTGTTCAAAGGGGTGTTCAATTACATTACAATCATTCAACGGAAATTATAAAGTCAACATTGAATGTTTTGTCTTACCAAAGGTTTCATCATCAATTCCTAACACATATATTGATAATACCAATATACGTATACCTACAAACGTATATCTCGCCGATCCTCAGTACTACGTTCCGTCGCCGATTGACATTCTTCTAGGCGCGGAAGTTTTTTGGAGCATCGTAGGTACGAATCGCATAGAATTAGGCAAAAGTATGCCCTCGTTGTTTGAGTCAAAATTCGGTTTGCTCATTTCGGGCTTACTTCTTCAACGAAATTATGCTCCTAATCTATGTATGCTTGTAAGTAATACCTCACAAGTAGATTTAGCTCGATTTTGGGAATTAGATTCCGTCTCAACAAAACATAAATATACCTATGAAGAGCGGTCTTGCGAACAACTTTTTGTTGATACCACCTACCGCAACCCAGACGGGCGGTTCGTTGTAAATATACCACTTAAAGAGTCACCTAATGTATTAGGAGACTCATACACGTTGGCTAAACGCCGATTCCTATATCTTGAACGCCGTTTAGCTAAAGATCCTCAATTTAAAGATATGTATATCGACTTCATGAATAAGTACATCGAGTTAGGGCATATGTCTGAGGACAACTATCTTGCACCCGACTCAACACGTTCACATTTTCTACCCCATCACGGTGTTTTAAAAGAGTCCAGTACCACTACCAAATTGAGAGTCGTTTTCGATGCATCGGCTCATACTACATCAGGCAAGTCTTTTAACGACATACAAATGGTGGGACCACCTCTACAAGATGAGTTGTAATCGATTTTACTTCGTTTCCGTCAGCATAAAATTGTCGTCAGTGCGGATATCGAAAAGACGTACCGACAGACACTGGTGAATAATATTCATCGACCTTTGCAAAAGATTCTTTGGAGGGCTGAACCTACTCATCAGTTAAAGACGTACACGCTAAATACCGTTACATATGGCATACCGTCAGCTCCTTTTTTAGCTACCAGATGTTTGATTCAATTATCTAAGGAGTGTTCTGATGCATCAACACGTTTCACAATAGCACATGACTTCTACGTGGATGACTACTTGTCGGTTGGATCATCTGTTTCAGAAACCGTGGTTAAGTGTCATCAAGTCATGTCTGTTCTTCAGTCAGCAAGATATAATCTTCGCAAATGGCAGTCCAATTCTCGTGACGTGTTGCAAGCTCTTTGCAGTGATGATGATGTCTCTGATTTCGTGGATCTCAGTGATAATGAGATGTCAAAAACTCTGGGGCTTAATTGGAGATGTTCAAGTGACACATTCTCCTTTATAATAAATTTGCCTTCCACTAACAAACCTACAAAACGTCAAATTTTGTCGGTCATAGCGCAAATTTTTGATCCGATTGGTCTAGTGGTTCCATGCATTGTGGAAGCTAAAATAATTATGCAACAGCTATGGCTAGCGAAGTGTTCTTGGGATGAACCCGTTCCCGAACACATTCAACATGCTTGGTGTGATTTTCAAAATACATTACCTCTATTAAATGAGTTCAGAATACCACGGTGGATTACTTGTGAAGCAACATCATCTCGACAATTGCATGTATTCACTGATGCATCCGAAAGTGCTTACGGTGCTTGTGTTTATGTTCGCAGTGTATCAGAGGAGGACAAAATTCATGTACGTCTTCTTACAGCAAAAAGCAAGGTGGCTCCAATCAAATCCACAACCATACCTCGTCTTGAACTTTGTGCTGCTTTGCTGGGAACACGGTTGTGTTCAAAGGTTCGTCAGTCACTTACTTTACACATTGATGAAGTAATATTTTGGAGCGACTCCACCATAGTTTTGGGTTGGTTAGCTTCGTCAACAATTCATTTAAAGACATTTGTCCGTCATCGAATCTCTGAAATTCAGGAGACTGTTGGAGGACTTTCTTGGCGCTACGTTCCGTCATCTGAAAACCCCGCAGACCTCGCTTCACGCGGACTTAGAGCTGACAAACTATTATCTTCGTCGTTATGGTGGTCAGGGTCACAATTTTTATACAAAAATTCATCTTCATGGCCTCAATTTCCGGAGTTATGTCACCAATCTTTATCGTATTTACCGGAAACAGTATGTTGTCATGCCGATTCTTCAAATCATAATGAAAATCTTTTTACAAATTTATGTTCAAAATATTCCAATTTCAATAAACTACAGCGTGTCATGTCATATATAATGAGATTTATTAAAAATTGCAAAAAACAATCACCCGAGTCTGGTCCATTAACATCTATAGAATTAAATAGTGCGTTATATTTTCTACTACAATTAAGTCAACTAGAATCTTTTCCGGAAGAATATAATTTATTAATGGCAAACAAACAATTGCCAGCAAAAAACAAACTTCTCTCATTATCACCATTTATAGATAAAACTTCTAAGTTAGTACGTGTGGGAGGCAGATTAAATAACTCATTTTACGACTATAACATAAAACATCCTTTAAATGAAACTAATTTTACGGATTTTATCGCGTTTTATTTTATTATTTATAACCCGACGTTTCGAGTGCTTTACAGCACCCATGGTCACGGGCGGACTGAGGTGACAGATGTCCCGATGTCATAGTTAACCCGGAGTACCTTCAGCTTTTAATTATTATTCCTTGTCCGATCTACGCAGAAAGAGCTTACTGTGTCTTGAAGTCTTGCAGTGGTATGCTTGGTTTTTGATTTAATTTTATTAATTATAGGATCCCAAGCTGGTGGTAATACCCAACCATCTTCTCTATTAAAATTAGGATGTTTTTTAATTTCAATAGCCTCGCGAATCATCCTTGGTAGGAATCGATGTTCTTTTGCGAGGATTTGTGGTTTATCAAATCTGATGTAATGGTTGGGATGATCCAGAACATGGTCACAGACTGCAGTCTGTGTTGTTTGTCATGTCATGTCTGATGTTCTGGATCATCCCAAATAATAATATATAAAATAAGGAATAATAATTAAAAGCTGAAGGTACTCCGGGTTAACTATGACATCGGGACATCTGTCACCTCAGTCCGCCCGTGACCATGGGTGCTGTAAAGCACTCGAAACGTCGGGTTATAAATAATAAAATAAAACGCGATAAAATCCGTAAAATTAGTTTCATTTAAATGTGTAGTGTTCGCGTAAATATAAGAAATCATTATAAAACATCCTATTCTCTTATCTAGTTCTCACATTATTTGCAAATTATTATTCAACATGTATCACCTCCGTCTCATGCATGCCGGACCTCAACTCTTACTTGCAACGATTCGTCATCATTATTATCCCATCGGTGGCAGAAACTTAGCCAAAAAAATTACACATCAGTGCGTGAAATGTTGTAGAATCAAAGCTAGTACTGTCCAGCCTATGATGGGTAATCTTCCACAGCAGCGCTTACATTTAGAGTTTCCCTTTTTAGACACAGGTGTAGACTATGCCGGTCCAATCATGATAGCAGATCGGAAGGGTAGGGGGTGTAAACTAATCAAATGCTTTATTTGTGTGTTTGTGTGTCTAGCTACGAGAGCCGTCCACCTCGAGCTTGTGTCGGAACTCACGAAGGAAGCCTTTCTAGCTGCCATGAATCGTTTCATTGCTCGAAGGGGAAAGCCACGGAACATATTCTCCGATAATGGTACAACTTTCGTCGGCGCGTTCAATGAGTTGGCTGCTCTGCTTTCACAGGACTTAAATTTCAGTGATATAGACCCTGGAATTAACTTTTCCTTCATTCCTGCATATACCCCCCATTTTGGCGGACTATGGGAATCCGCAGTTAAGTCCACTAAGCATCATCTTAGACGTGTTCTGGGCTTGACTAATTTAACCTTTGAGGAGATGGCTACATGCTTGATACAAGTGGAAGCTATATTAAATTCCAGACCTTTGACTCCTCTTTCCAGTGACCCTTCAGACCTCACTCCTTTAACTCCAGCACACTTCCTGATTGGGCGCTCACTAATAATGCTACCACATCCACAGATCGAGGTCGCCAACATCACCAGCTTGCAACGGTTTCGACGCATAGAATATTTGAAACAACACTTCTGGACTCGTTTTTCACATGAATATATTTTATGGCTTCAGGAGAGAACCAAATGGTGTCGATCTTCGGGCGAGCTCAAGAAAGATAGTTTAGTCGTCATTATGGACAAAGGGTCACCTCCCTTAACGTGGCTTCTAGGACGCATTATCCAAGTGCTACCGGGCAGAGATGGCATCGCAAGGGTCGCCGACATCCGCACACGCAAGGGTGTCATTCGGCGGGCCTACAATACAATCTGCCCTCTTCCAGTCACTGCTGTTGAAGATACTTCAACCGGGGGAGTATGTTGAGTCGTCTAACTCAACAGCACAGGCGAGGCGAGGGACGTGAGGTGCGGGGGACACGGCGCATCTACCGGCTGATCCGAGCGGCGTCGCGGCGGGCCAGTCAGCTGTTACGCCTCATAAGAAGCACTCACGCATATTAACTTTGTACCGTAGCTTACCGACAACCGTTGTGCAGTTTATAATTACAACATCATTTATACAGTCCGCTATTTTATTATCTCACCACTGAGCCATCGGCGTTACACTGAGCGACCCCGACGGAAGCCGTACTGGTGGTCACTAATCAACTAGTGCTTCTCTAAGTACCTCAAGAGCTGGCAGTTTATAATGGGTTCCATTATTTTTGAGAACAAGGAGGTAATGGCGATCGGTCTGTTGTTGGACGGATCTGAGCGGTCGCCTTTCTTAGGGGTAGGGTTCACCAAAGCTGTCTTCCATGCCTTCGGGACGACGCCTAGAGAGTAGGAGTACCGGAAAAGACGCGTTAGAACCGGTGCGAACTCTGGAGCACACATCATCAACACAATAGGGGGGATTTCACTGGACCCACTCTACTTTTGGATATCCAGGGAGAGGAGTGCTTTGCGCACTGAGCTCTGAAAAAATCTGATGTCCGGCACAGAGCACTCACTGCACGGGATGTTCGGCGGTCGAGTTGGACGCAAAAAGAGAACCTAGAAGATCGGCCTTCTCCTTTGCGTCATGGGCCAGGGAGTTGTCCTCCCAGTGCAGAGGTAGTAGTAATGGCTGACAGAAATTTCCTGGGACAGCCTTGGCGAGAGACCAGAACGCACGGGTTCCCGAAGGAAGAAGAACTAGTTTCTCCCCAATTCTATCAATGTGCTCAGACTTTGCCGGAGCAATGGCTCCTTTGAAGGACCTGGAGGGAGAGTTGATTTTCTTCTTAAAATTGCTAGTATGCTTAATTATGCTAAGTAATGCTTTTGAACCCCGAGAAGCCGATGCAATAGCCCTGGCCTGGTAACACTGCTGCTTTTTGCGAGATGCCACTCTGCAGGTGCCACCAAACCCAGGCTTAGATTTACCACCGATGGGCTCCACAGAGGATGAAACGAAGAGTTCCATTCCCTGAAGCACTATATCAGCGACAGAATTGGCAAACTATCCAACGGACTATCCAACGAGAGGCAACCCTGCCCCCATGGGTAGGATGCAAAGAAAGACCGGATCCCTTCCCAATCCGTCGACCTATAGTGCCTCACACGGCGGCAGCTTGCAAATCGCGACCGCAATGGGCACATGATAGGTACTTTACTCCGGATCAGGCAGTGGTCCGAAGATCCCAGAGGGACATTGACGGAGACCACATAACCGCTCGGGTGAGAGGTCAGCAGAAGATCCAGCAGGGAAGGTGTATGATCCTCTACATCTGGAATCTGCGTTGGCGAAGTAACCAGTTGTGTCAGATCATATACCAGGGCAAAGTCACAGACAGATCGCCCCGCATGATCGGAGATTCGAGATCGTAGCCATTTGGGGTAGTGGGTGTTGAAGTCGCCGAGTATCACGACATCTGCGGATGGGAGTCATTTGGATGTGGTCAATGAGTTGGACAGTTTGGGTATTACCGCTGCGGGACCCTATAGGTACCCATAGACGAGGTGTTGAGAACATATATCCTCTGTGACATATACACAAACCCCGGCCCGTGACACAAAGGAATGTTCCAGCTTGTACCCCGGGTAGGAAAGATAAAAAGTATCCGCCGGAGAGGATATCTGCGTCTCGGTAAGAAAAAGCAAAGCCGGCTTTGCCGTCTTTAGATGGTAGTGGAAGGCATCAAGATGCGAATTTAGTCCCCTGATATTGCCGTAGTTTTTTTGCCTCAGGTAGCGAACGGTAGCCCGAACGCCGGTGCCCAGAGGGGGATTCTTTAGCACCGGTGGTGCTGGTACCCCCCTAGTGTAGATTTTTTTATTTCCGCTGACACGTTTTGGGGAAGGGAGGTGGGTGGGCCTCCGGTTACCTGCACTCACCAGACGAAACGCAGAACTTTGTTAAACATCTATTTCACGCCGATATTCTGTGAGGTCGTGCTACTTCCCCGGTTGAGCCGGCCCATTCATGCAACAACAAAAACTGATGGCTCTACTTCCGATCTCAGCGTTTGAGGATCGGAGAAGAAGAAAGAGCTCCTGTGTTTGCGCGTACACTAGTGGCGCTGTAGTATTTTGAAAACGTGTTCTTAAGTTAGGCAGGATATCAGCAACATCACAAGAGAGTAGTGAGGGAAAGGTCCAAAAACAGAAAAATAATACTAATCAGCGCAACTAATTATACCTCTTCCATAAGATTTGTTTATTATCACAGTTGTCTACATGTTGTTATATACTATGTAATATATACTGTTGTATTTAAAAGTTAAGTAATTTAATTCATGATTATACACAATTACAAAATAGTTAATAGAATGGCGCTACGGCTCTTACAGAATTTTTATTCGTCGACTTTGACATTGTATGTTTATCGTTGCTTAACATTGGATTCTTTACTTGTGATTTTAATTTTACTGCCAATAAAATTCTGCTTTTTATTGGTCCCTCGGAGCCACTTTTACAAGAATAATGCAAATTCCAGACTAAATTATTTTTAATGGACAAATTAATTGAATACAGAAAACACATTTATTTTTTACTCCTTGAACTTTTTTTTTGCCAAAAGATCATAAAAAGAGTTAAAATTTTTAGGTTCCGTAACTAAAAGCGGACTAATTAAGAGATTACTTGCGTGTCCGTCCAATACAAACAAAACGTAATAAAATTTTCAGATGTTTTACGTTACTAGAAATTATTTTAACTGACGTATAACTACAATTGTGGCCCATCTGATCGATTGCGACTATTTAATAAAAATATTATTCCGTGTAGCTATAAGCTTTAAGTCAAAGTCACTTTATTTGTGTTTATTTTTGTAAAACATTTTTTTTTATTGCATAAAGTGATGAAACGAGCAAAACGTTCACCTGGTGGTAAGTGCAACGTCTGCCCATAACAAATGCTGTACCCCCCAGAAAATTTCTGTGTGACACTACACTGTGCCTATCACCCTGAGACATAGGTTCTTAAGTCTCATATGCCCAATGATTACGCTAGTACACAGTGCCCTTCAAACCGAAACACAGTAATGTTTGCACACTACTGCTTCACGGTAGAATAACTGGCCCTGGGGTGGTACCTACCTAGACGGTCTCCTGCATAGGAATCCTACCACCAGTGTAATATTGTTGATGTTGACAGTATTTCTGCCTTTATATAATTATAATGTTATTATAACATTTTCAAAGGTAAATGAGAGAAAAAGGCTATGAATCAGCCTCATACTGCGAAGCGATACGGGAAAATCTGCAGCAACCGCGTTTGCGTGACAGCCCAGCGGCAAGAGACGACGCGGTAGACAAACAAGCACCTGAAGGCATTTGGTGAAAATTTAGCTGAAGACGTTCAGACTTAAATGGGAAAAAGTTCTGATTCTTGTGCATAACCAGAAATACTGAAAATAACTTAGTAGGGCAAAATAAATAACTTTTGTGATGGGTAAGACAAGGGTACTACAGATATGATTTTTTTTAGATAACTAAGTCATTTTAGACCACGGTGACTCCTATTGATAAATAATCAGATTTATTTTATTTAAAAAAAAACGATGACCCACAGTAGGATATCTCCTGTGCCGTGGGTACGTTTTACAGACATAAATTCCACATGCACAAACCACCCAGACCCGGAAGAACTGTCTGTAGGCCATACAAATATTTGTCCCATGCGGGAATCGAATCCGCGACCCGCGGCGCAGAAGCCTAGGGCTTAGCCACTGCGCCAACCGAGCCGACAAAAATGTTACCTGCGTATGTTATATCATATTGCTGCTAAGAACGTTTGTAATAAGTAATATTTTAGTAAGAAAACTTAAGTTTTTTAATCATTAACATAAAGCATAACTTGTTACTTGGGCCAGTTTTGATTGCAGTGACATTTCTACACAGCTAGCCGAAACTGTCAACTATTGGAGAAGGTTACTTTAAATTACAGTAACCTTTAATTTATCGCTTGAAAAAAAACGGAATGTATTTAGTTGTGGTAGTTCAGGGGCCTGGCGGTCGCCTTTGATTTCATAGTAAGCGAGTAACCTTGGATCGATACCCGGTGCCAGCACCTCTAATATTGTTCTACAATTTTAAGTGCTGATTTACCACGTGCTTAGCGGTGAAAGAAAACATCCTGAGGAAACCTGCACGTCCGAGGAATAGAAATATTTCGGGGACATGAGAAGTCCGCCAACCCGCATTGGAGCAGCGTGGCAGATTCTTCCTAGCTCCAAACCCCTCTTAGAAATGAGAGGAGACCTGTGCTCAGCAGTAGGACATTTTTAGGATGAAACTTTACCTTACTTTTTTTTACATACAATTAAGAACTAAAACTTCAACACCGCTTAACACCAAGGGGGGATGAAAGTCAAACGTTGGTTTTTAGCTAAAGCCAGGCGGCATCCGTTGCAATACCTCTTTAATGTTTCTGTAATTTGTTTAAAGTAGTTACTTAAACATATACCAAACTGATACTTACATCTACAAAAAATGTAAAAGACAACGTTTTAAATTTCATTGTCTTAATTTACAATTTCGTGCAAGTTCTAAGTAATGTACAAAGTTTCAACTCATTCGGATGAACGATGCGCGAACGCATAAAGATACGGAATTATTCGATAAAAGCCGCGCGCCAACTATATGAAAGTAGTTGTACGAATTTAGATACCCTGGACGTGCGCACAAAAACTCAACAGTTCATTCACCACACACGTATGAACGGTATGGAAACGCATACGGAACCAGCAAACATTCATTTTGTGTATGGAAAGTGCAAAACATAGATTGGAATATAACCTTAGAATCAACAAGAATCTATTTTTATTTATTGGGTAAAGTGATGAATCGAGCAAAACGTTCACCTGATGGTAAGTGCAACGTATGCCCATAACAGATGCTGTGTCACCCAGAAAACCTCTGCGTGACACCACACTTCGCCCATCACCTTGAGACATTAATTCCGAAGTCTTATATGCCCAGTGATTACACTGGCTCTCAGTGCCCTTCTAACCGAAACACACTAATGTTTCACGGCAGAATAACTGCCCTTGGGGTGGTACCTACCTAGACGGATCCCTGCATAGTAAACTGTATTTAAAAAATTCTCCTCGTTCAGAATTTGGTAGATCTTTCTCCAATAAATCAAATACCGAGCAACGTATAATAATAAAATATGTGTTATGTAATATAACGTTAACAAATTGGTAGCCGTTAATGCTGTAAAATGCTTGGAAAGAAAATTAAATCCCTGAAAGGAGAGACACAAAACTGCTTGATCTCTTTTTATGTATTTTAAATCGTATTAGTGCAAACAAAGCGGCGGCGCTTCGTTTGTACGCTGCTTATTTTATGACACCGCATATGGGTTTAACGTGTTTCGTAATGCTACGTTTATCACGGATTTTACTTTCATTCGCAACAAGTTTATCTCGGATTTTATTTTCATTCGCAACAAGTTTTATTTGTTTGAAACTTTAAATTTCCGACGGAAATTACTTTGTAGTTTTTGAGAAGACATCTTTTAAACATTAAGATTACGTATGTAATTTTATTAATTTTAATTCTGTAATAAAAATAGTAATAATAAATGTTTTTTGACGAACAAACTGAGAAGCAGCGTGATAAGGGAACGTTGCGGTGTGGTAGAAGATGTAGTGACAAAGATAGAGAATGGGTTGCTTAGATGGTTTGGACACGTAGAAAGATGTGAGGGGGCAAGCCGGTAAGGGTCGACATAGGTGAACGTATTACGATCAGATCGAAATCGTTTTAAGGAAAGGCGACGTCAAAAGTACCGACGAGCTTGTATGAAAACACTAATGAAAGTAGAGGAAGCTAAAGATGTGTGTCAGGTTCGTAGCAAGTACAAAGATGTGGTGTCTGCCTACCCCTATGGGAAAGAGGCGTGACTTTATGTATGTATGTATGTGTATTACTCAAGAAAGTGACAAAACGAGCAAATCGTTCACCTAATGGTAAGTGCAACGTCTGGCCCATGACAAATGCTATGTCAACAGAATTTTTCTGTGTGACACCACACTGCGCCCGTCATGGCCAGTGATAGATACACTAGCTCACAGTGCCCTTCAGATTGATACGAAGTAGTGTTTAGACACTATTTTTACGGTGGTAGGATCCCTAGTGTAGGAATCCGTCTAGGTAGGTACCACCCCAGGGTCAGATATTCTGCCGTGAAGCAGTAGTGTGCAAACATTACTGTGTTTCGGTTTAAGGGCACTGAGAGCTAGCGTAAGTGTGGTGTTACATAGTGTAGCGTAAGTAGCGCAGTGTGGGTCACACAGGAATATTCTGGGTGACTTAGCTTTTGTTATGGGCAGACGTTACACTTACTATCAGGTTTTGCTCGTTTTATCACTTTATCCAATAAAAAATAAACTACTGTTTTACGGCAGAATAACTGGCCTAGGGTGGATTCTTTTACATACTATATGTATGACTCTTAATAGTAAACATGCAGTAATTTAACACAATAAATAAACTAATTACTTAATGAGATATTCTTGTGTTGTAAGTACCAGCATAACATAGGGACCAATGGGCCAAGCATAACATTGCACAAGGCAGGCAGTACATCATACCAAGCATAATTAACGAGTTTTCCTTAAAAATGAAAAGTTAAATAATGTTTACTTATATTTACGTTTTATCTCCTGTAACAAACTACGAAAGATTTACGGATTTTATCGCGTTATATTTTACGACTCATAAGGAGACGTTTCGAGCGGTATACATCACCCATGGTCACGGGTGGACTGAGGTGACAGATGTCATAGTTAGGCCGGGGTACCTTCAGCTTTTAATTATTATTTTTTGTCCGAACTACGCAGAATGAGCCCACTGTGTCTTGAAGTTTTGCCGTTGTATGCTTGGTTTTCGATTTAATTTTATTAAATATAGAATATCAAGCCGGTGGTACTCGTAGTACTAATCTAACCTAACAAAAAGCTGGTCTACGGGTGTAACTGTGTTCCTATAAATAAACTGCGGTTGCCAAAGCGCCTGCCAAGCGTGGCAAATATGGCAAAACCCATCCAAAATGGGAGCTTCAAACATTAATATACAGAGCTCGTAAATACTTATGAATTACTTACTATATTTAGTATTAAGTTTGGGAAACACTTAGAAAGTGTGCAATTTTCAATCGAGAATTCAGAACCATAACGTGAAATGTTTTCTCGATTACACCACATCCTTACTGGATTAATTCCAAAAACGAAAATTTTTATACGAAATAACCAGTCTGTATATTTATTGGCAGCCTGTTAATACTTCACTACACTAACAGCCTTTCCCAAGACGAGATTATCCCCCAATAAGAAGCGATCGCAGTATCAAAGACCTCGCAAAGGACTTAGAATTTTCGGTCTAAAATTTTCCCATACAAGGGGTAGGCAGAGACTACACACGAAGCCGACTTTTTGCCCCCGTGGGAAACGAGACTACTTTTTTCTTTTTCTTTATTTCGTTCCCACGAGCAGTACAGTGACAGCACTGCGTAATATGGCGTTGTTCTGCACGAATAAATGCTGTTCGTGAAATACCTTAGTCGCCTCTTACGACACCTCGATAGGAAAGAGGTAGGTGCTATTCTACTCTGCCGTACACATATCGGTTTTAAGAGATTAGTTATTTGTATATAGATTTCCAAAAGATTCGAGGGATATTCCCAGTGGGCAGCTGTGGTAATTATACAATACTAGCGAATCCGACAGACGTTGTCCTGCCCGAACATTGGCTTGCCTGCTGTTAACAGATTCAGCAAACGATTTTTCGATATTCGAATTATCGATAAACTATATTGGCCGTGTGGTAGCGGCCTAAGTGAATCTACCACCCCAACTCATCCCGTGGGTGTCGTAAAAGTCGACAGAGGGAAAATGAAAACCAGGAGTTTGGCAGCAGCATCTTGCTGGAAGATCTGAATAAATAAACTGCGGTTGCCAACCCGTCTGCCAAACGTTGCAACTATGGCAAAATCCCCCCAAAACAATAGCTACAAACTTTTGTGGCAATCTATGGGGGAGGCCTATGTTCAGCAGTGGACTATTGATAGGCTGAAACGACGATATACTGAGTGACTTTTGTCATTTTCCTAGAACTCTATCGCAGCGCCTACTACCGGGTCCAATTCTGAATCCAAACCATCCAGGGAACCACACAAACACAAAAACAAATCATCAACATCGGTCCAGACGTTTAGGAGGAGTTCAGTGACATACAGATGCACAGAAGACTTATACATATATATTAAGATATTTTATACTACTATATCCTATACTGTACCTATACTTTATATATAGTACACAATATCTCCTATACTGCAACTCAATATAAAAAAATATTTACTCCTAAATGTATAATCGGGATGGTGCTGTTTTTCTCTGTACATACTTTAACATAACAGTAACTTCCATGCGAAGCCGGGACACGTCAGCTAGTATATTGAATACTTACAGGTTTTTTTATAAAATCTAAACAAGATTAAAAAATATGATAGTTAAGCTGTTTAAGGAGCAGCAGCTGAGCTTGATTTATTACACTGGAACTACGAATTTACATCATACAGTTTTTTTTCGTTTTATTTTTGCTGTTCTGTATCTCTATCGCATCATTTATTCCCCTGTAAAATTGTATGCGCCTTTTTAGGTATTTGAGAGACGAACATAAACGTCACTTTGATAGTGAGACAAAGTTTATTTTATATATTCTGTCTCATTTAGTCTTAGTAAATATTAACTGTGCATTTAAATATCGTTTTAACTTTTATAAGAGTAGCAACATCTCTGGGACCACAAAAGAAGTTCAAGAAAACAGCTCCTAAGTCTTAAATCGCGCTATTGAAAGTTTCAGTCGATGCGTACTATATGAACAAAGTCTAAACGTTATTGGTCGGAGGAAACGTCATCCCCAGATCAGACCATCCGATCTGGTTAGTAGCTACCCTTTTCTTTAGCAACATCATCTACCAAATTAGCGATTCCGAAGTTATATCAACAACGCAGCCAGCTTCTACCAACTACAGCAACTCGTTCATCGGCACCCATCACACTCACAGCACCAGACTACTATCGGCACAATGCGTGCTTCCTTGTCTCTCGGCCACTGATGATCATCAACGGCAACACCTTTCCTCAGGCTGACTCTTTTTCTATTATTTCGTTCATAAGTCTCCAGGATACAAGCTCACGGAATTTCCATACTGCACAACATCGTATGACGTCTCAAGATCTCCACGATAACTATGACGTCTATGTTACCACTTAAGATCAAGAAAATACGACCTACATCGCGCATTATGTAGAGTTTATCGAAGCGAATTATGTCTATATATTGGTTGGAGGAGACGTCCTCCACAGATCAGACCATACGATCTGATTAGCGGCCCTTTTGCTTGGTGATGTTGCCAAGTAATTACTTAATTTTATACGAAATGCCATTCCTAGCATAAATGAATAGTTTGAAAAAAAACATAATAATTTACAGTAATTTTATTATAAATATTTTTTTCTACCAATAACTATGAACTGTCTAGATAAAACATTTTATTTTGGTTCAATGTAGTTTATTTACGAGTACATAATATTAGCTGAACGTATTTTTTAAACTACATTGCATTAAAATATAAAATCCAATATTTACATATATTGACCTATCGAACGTATCTATATTTACATGAATAGTGTTTGACTGACATTATTTAATATATAAATATTATATATTATTGCACAAAATATTAGAATGGCAGTGCTCTACCTTATTTATCAAGTCCTACCATTTTGTTGCTACAAAGTCTTAACTATGATGTTTTGAACTGATGCTGTATTTTAAATAGTCTAGTGAATCGTCCAAACCGTCCGACGAGTCCGATAAATAATTTCACTCAATTCTGAGTTAATTCGACTAAGCTAGGCAATAAAAAGTTATTAATCTCAGAAGTATCTGTCTATAAGACCTTACTCAGAGATTATTGCTTCCTCATACTAAATACTAGCCGTGATCCACGGTTTTCGCATAAATTAAGCCGACCACGTGATTATATTTCAAATCGAAAAAGAATCATGTGGTATATCATCTGAACACTGCACGATATCGAAGTAGAACATACACAAGAAATTCGTTGAGTCGTTTAGGAGCCTATTCGAAACAAACCAGGTAGTTCAGGGGCTAGGCGCTCGCTTTAAATTTCATAGTATGCGAGTGACCTGGGTTTGATTCCCGGTGCCGGCACCACTAAACTTATTAATAGCAATTTTAATCGTGAGGAAACCTGCATGTCTGAGAATTAAAAAATATTTCGAAGACATGTGCAGTCCGCCAACCCGCATTGGAGCAGCGTGGCAAATACTTCCTAGCTCCAAAAACCCTCTCAGAAATGAGAGGAGGCCTGTGCTCAGCAGTGGGACATTTATAGGCTGAAACTTAACTTTTTTACTTTACTTTAGACATACATAAATACATAAGATCACGACTGTATCCCATAAGGGGTAGTCAGAGACTGGGCACTCACTGCAAAAACAGATGACTGCCACAATCCATATTTCACCAAAACAATATAATGCACTTGGTGTGATAGGTGGTGAGCCCATCGCCACCTGAGCCCACCGGAAAGACACAAATGCTAAAAACAATCATTTATGATAAGGCATCGTGTAAATAGCAGTTTCACTCAAATTTTGGCCTTTAATTTGAAATCACAGACAGACACTTGTATTTTCCTTTTGGTATATAAATTTTTATTACATTTGTTATAAAGCGCCCTTTGATAAAACAGAACTGATGATCATGGAATAACTTATTAGACATAAATTGTCACAAACACAGTCCTGAGCCACCATCCATCACCATACATCCATCAACTTCCCGCAAAACTGTGGAGGACATGGCTTCATCAAGGGTGGGGTCCTCCTACACTGCGGTTGCCGGTACGAGGTTACCACTCAACATTGTTCTGGTTCTACGAGCTATATGGCTGGTCCATTGCTACTTCAGCTTGCTTATGTTTAAGGCTATGTGAGTAACTCTTTTTACTTAGTTCCACATTTCGGTTTTTTCTTTTTTTTTCTTTTGTGTTAATACGCATTTGTTTCTGTATTTTGAAAGAAAGAAAGAAAGAAAAGGTTTATTGGTACCAGCAAAATCATACAAAGAGAAATAAAATAAAAAATAAAATAAAAACAAAACACAAAGCAACAATATTTGCAGTAATTTAACATTAAACAATTTAAAAAGAGGAAAATAAATAAATTATAATTTAAATTAAAAATGGTACCAAAAGGCCTCCATTCAGCATAATGCCTAGGCCGATTTCAGCCTCGACGCTGATCTTCCGTGGATGCCTATAAAGAGGTGCGCAACAATGCAAAAACATTATAGCATTACGAAATAAGAAAAAAAGGACATTTAAAATATTAACTAACTTTTCTTTTTTTTTTTCTAAAAATGAATCTTTTATATAATTTCTTCTATTTCAAATTCACCAATTCTCGCAACGATTCAGACACAGATTGATGATTGATGTTCATATTCCAGAGCTGAGTGTCTTCGACAGACACCACCGTTTAGAGCTATATTGTAATTTAAGATGCCCTTAAGCCATGGTTTATAGAATGACTCGGTATATAAAATTTACTTTTTAGATATTGAAGGAAGGTAAGTTACTTTGCTAAGATCCGCATGCAAAATATAAAAAATGCCGTCTGTCGTAGAGTCTATGAAGCTTGATAATGCCTCGTTTTGGGGCGAAACACGTGTCGTGTTCTCGACTTTAGTGGTGTATATTATCTAGTGGTAGTATTGTAGTGGTTGGTGGAGGGTACCTGGTGGCGGTGTTAGTTTGCTTGTGCACGCTACTGAGGGAGGGCGGGCGGTATATGGGGGTATATATATATATATATATATATATATATATATATATACACACGGGTGGATTGAAAAGTACTCGGCCTAACACAGATCCATTCAATTCTAAAAATCAAATCTACCCACATTATTTAGTTCAGTTCAGACTAGTTCATTGTGTGAAGTTCGAAACGTGTGCGATAATTAGTTGTGATTTTATAAATTTATTAACAAAGTAATCGGTCATAATTTCCGCGAATGGAGCAAATCGAGCAGCGTGCCGTCATTAAGTACCTCCATAAGAAGGGGCTATCATCAAAAGCCATCCATGATGACATGGTCAGTACATTAGGCGATTGTGCTCTGTCATATTCATCCGTCAAAAAATGGATAGCAGAATTTAAGCGTGGTAGAGAGAGTGTGAAAGATGAACCCCGCTCTGGAAGGCCTTCGACGTCAACTACTGACGAAAATATTAAAAAAGTACTTGATTTAATAATGGGAGACCGCAGATTAAAAATGAGAGAGATAGCCGAGATTATAGGCATCTCTTATGAACGAACTCAAAACATCATTGTCAACGAGTTGGGTTTCCACAAGGTGTCTGCGAGGTGGGTTCCGCGACTGCTTTCAGTTGAACAAAAAAGGACGCGATTGACTATTTCACGCGACTGTTTGGAGTTATTTGAAGCCGATGCAGATGATTTTTTGAATCGTTTTGTTACTATGGACGAAACATGGGTTCATTACTGTACACCGGAAACAAAACAACAATCAAAACAGTGGAGAAGACCTGGTTCACCACCCCCTAAAAAGGCTAAGTCGATTTTGTCGGCAAATAAGGTGATGGCTTCAGTATTCTGGGACTCGAAAGGTGTGATTATGATTGATTATCTTGAAAGGGGTCAGACTATAAACTCTGATTACTACTGCACCTTACTACGTCGTTTACGAGAGGAAATAAAAGGAAAACGTCGAGGAATGCTCAGAAGAAAAGTCCTGTTTCATCAAGATAACGCCCGTGTTCACACGTCAGTACAGTCAATGGCTGGAATTCACAACTGTGGCTTTGAACTGTTACCGCATCCGCTGTATTCACCTGATCTGGCACCATCAGACTTCTTTCTGTTCCCTAACCTAAAAAAGCACTTGGGAGGTCAAAGATTTTCGACAAACGACGAGGTCAAAGCAGCTGTAGACGCATATTTTGACTCTAAGGAAGAATCATTTTTTTTTAACGGTCTAAATGCTTGGAAGGGGAGGTGGCAAAAGTGTATTGAACTTGATGGTGATTATGTAGAAAAATAAAAATATAACTGATTTAGTATGTGTTTATTTTCTTGGTTAGGCCGAGTACTTTTCAATCCACCCTCGTATATATATATATATATATTATATTTTGTATGCGGATCTTAGCAAAGTAACTTACCTTCCTTCATTATAATGGATTTCCGCAAAGTAACGCCTGATTCTATTAACTATTTCGATATTGTTTTGCCAAAAAATATACATTTAATGATTTTCTTTTTTTTTCTTATTTGGTATTCAATTGCTGACTAGTGAACGATAACATAAGATCATCATACAATAAAACCTTTTTTTACTTTGCATATTTGGGAACGTTACACTGAAATATGCCCTATGTAGGTGTACAACAAAGATGAAAATGCAGCAACAAGTCAACTAAGGAAAATATTATGTGAATGCTACGAAAGCATCGTAAAGATTTGAGATTTGAGCACTCGACAACCGAAGCAATCACATTGATGACACTAAACCCTATAAAAACCCAGTGATAGGAATAAAAAAGGAAAAAAATTAACTCCCGGATTCGAAAATGGCTACTCAGTATTTTGTATTAAGCGTTAAATATATGAAAAAAATATTACGAAATTAGAAATCTGTTAACCCTAAACATGATTCAGCGCGGTTCACGTTTATGATAATCCACTGCTATAAATAAAAATTTAAATTAGATGAGAGTAATGGAGACCGCGTTTAAACAAAAGTAGTGTACGGTGCCCTTTGTCTAGATCAGAGGTTCCCAGACTTTTCTTCTCATAGACACTTCCAAATTTTAGCTGGTTCCAGTGGACCCCCTGCAGCTACATTTCTACCATATTCCTAAAACTATAGCTGATTAACCCATTTTTTTGTCACACCAACGTCCTATGCAGGAATCCGTCTAGGTAGGTACAACGCCAGGGCCAGTTATTCTGCCTTGAAGCAGTAGTGTGCAAACATTACTGTGTTTCAGTTTGAACTGCGTACTGTGAGCTAGCGTAATCACTGGGCATATGAGACTTAAGAACTGATGTCTCAGGGTGATGGACACAGTGTGGTGTCACACAGAAATTTTCTGGCTGCTATGCTGTGTCAGCATTTGTTATGGGCAGACGTTGCACTTACCATCAGGTGAACATTTTGCTCGTTTCATCACTTTATACAATAAAAAAAAACCCCGTTGAGTTTCCTGTGGACCCCTGGGGGTTCACCTGGACCACTTTGGGTAAGTGCAAGCAACGATCTGTGCTGGCTTGCAGCAAGAACAGTAGATCGCCAAACTATTAGGGACAGAAACATTATTCTTCTTATTTTTATTTATGGCGGTCTTGTTGTATTTGCCAATGACGTGTATGAAAAATACATTTGTTTTCAATTTGTTGAATTAATGACACTACTTCCTCTCACTCAACACGGAGGCAATGAAGAAGAGACTGAAAAAATAAATGTTAACATATGGCTTTCGACAGATGATAGAGTCAAAATCTAAAACATGCCAAGGCTAAATTATCCTGATCGATGGCAGGCGTTATCTCCAATCCGCTTACTAAGCAGAGTAAATACGGAAAATACGGCAAGTTCGCCCAAATTACATGATTTCTTCGGGACGGTCTTCTCCTTGTAGTGTATATAGTAAATTTACAGCGGTTGAAGATTATTTTTAGTGGCAGGAATGAATTTGTATTTCCCACCAATTTTTTATGAATTAGATTTTTTTATAATGATTTCTTATATTTACACGAACACTACACATTTAAATGAAACTAATTTTACGGATTTTATCGCGTTTTATTTTATTATTTATAACCCGACGTTTCGAGTGCTTTACAGCACCCATGGTCACGGGCGGACTGAGGTGACAGATGTCCCGATGTCATAGTTAACCCGGAGTACCTTCAGCTTTTAATTATTATTCCTTGTCCGATCTACGCAGAAAGAGCTTACTGTATCTTGAAGTCTTGCAGTGGTATGCTTGGTTTTTGATTTAATTTTATTAATTATAGGATCCCAAGCTGGTGGTAATACCCAACCATCTTCTCTATTAAAATTAGGATGTTTTTTAATTTCAATAGCCTCGCGAATCATCCTTGGTAGGAATCGGTGTTCTTTTGCGAGGATTTGTGGTTTATCAAATCTGATGTAATGGTTGGGATGATCCAGAACATGGTCACAGACTGCAGACTTCCTAGAGCGACGATGCTTCACGTCAGCTATATGTTCTTTTACGCGGGTTTTAACTGATCTTTTTGTTTGCCCTATGTAAGAGAGACCACATTCACAATCCAGCTTGTATACTCCTGCATCTTGTAGAGGGATGTTACACTTGACAGATGGTAAAAACTGACTTATCTTCTTAGGCGGCTTAAAAAATGCCGGCCACAGTCGAGCGTGTACCTGCAGTCCTACCATATGTCAGAGGAGTCACGGACAAGATTGGCTATATCTTGAAGCGGGCTTCCATAAGAACATTTTTTAAGCCGCCTAAGAAGATAAGTCAGTTTTTACCATCTGTCAAGTGTAACATCCCTCTACAAGATGCAGGAGTATACAAGCTGGATTGTGAATGTGGTCTCTCTTACATAGGGCAAACAAAAAGATCAGTTAAAACCCGCGTAAAAGAACATATAGCTGACGTGAAGCATCGTCGCTCTAGGAAGTCTGCAGTCTGTGACCATGTTCTGGATCATCCCAACCATTACATCAGATTTGACAAACCACAAATCTTCGCAAAAGAACACCGATTCCTACTAAGGATGATTCGCGAGGCTATTGAAATTAAAAAACATCCTAATTTTAATAGAGAAGATGGTTGGGTATTACCACCAGCTTGGGATCCTATAATTAATAAAATTAAATCAAAAACCAAGCATACCACTGCAAGACTTCAAGATACAGTAAGCTCTTTCTGCGTAGATCGGACAAGGAATAATAATTAAAAGCTGAAGGTACTCCTAACATCTGCCTGCAACAGATGCTGCGTTACTCAGAATATTTCTGTGTAGCACCACACTGCGCTTGTCACCCTGAGACATAAGTTCGTAAGTCTCATATGCCCAGTGATTAGTGAACAGCTCTCAATGCCCTTCAAACCGAAACAGAAAGAAATAAAGAAAGAAAATAACTTTATTCGTTGCTACCCTCAATACAAACACATAAAAAACAAACAATTAACAATAAAAAAGTATTAAAATTTATTTTGGATTGCAGCAACGAAAAGGACCCGACTCAGCATTAGGCTACAGCAAAATTGCCGCAGCGCTGTTATTCTGTCGGCACCACTAATCTAAAACCTAGGAGCAGCTGTCAGACAGTTTAAATTTATGCAATAAAATTACAGAAAAGCAAAAAAAAAAACTAAAGATATTTTAAATGTATCAGATATATAACACAAAAGTGTAGTTGTAATAAAGATAAAATTCTAAATCTATCTAAAATTCTAAACACGGTAATATTTTCACATTACTGCTTCACGGCAGAATAACTAGCCCTGAGGTGGTATCTATCTAGACGGATTTCTGATAGGAATCCTACCACCAGTTGAACTGAGACATATTAAAGTTTAGGCACAACATTTTAAAGTAATTTTCAAAAAATAAAAGTAAAAGTATGATTAAGACATGCAGAGCGCTACAGACGTGGATAACGAAGACTGACAATTTTTTCGGTTCTTAACAGAGGTATTTTGAAATACTGCTTTGTGTTTTTGACAGGTGGTAGGATTGCTATGCAGAAATCCGTCTAGGTAGGTACCACTACAGGGCCGGTTATTCTGCCGTGTAGCAGTAGTGTACAACCATTTCTGTGTTTCGGTCTGAAGGGCACTGAGAGCTAGTGTAATCACTGGGCATATAATACTAAAGAACTGACGTCTCAGGGCGACGGGCACAGTGTGGTGCCACACAGAAATATTCTGTGTGACACAGCATTACTATCAGCGGACGTTGCACTTACCATCAGGTGAACGTTTTTCTCGTCTCGTCGCTTTCTCCAATAAATAAAAATAAAATAAAATTCCTGCATTGGAATCTGTCTAGGTAGTTAAGTGTAATTAAAATAAGTCTTAATTTTTACTGGACTGTATTTGTTGTTGACCCTGAACAACTATTTGTAGGACAAACAAATACGCGAAATGAATCGCATAGTTACTGCGGTAATCAAGAGTTTGTTCGTACATTGTACAATTTTAATTAATAATCATATTAAAAACTCCGTCGACATGGTTATGAAATATTTAAATCACCCTCATCATTCTGAATACGTTGGAATTAATAAAGCAACCACGATCAAAGCGAAACAAAGTAAACAGGATGTTTCGAAAACAATGCGATACCGTAGGCACAACCGTTAAAAAAGTGGGTATTAAACTTTTTAGCTTAGTCTGTTTACCGAGATTACGTCGAAAAAAAATATTAAAGCCTGAAGTGTAATGTAATATTGAGTAGACGTTTATGACTTTACCACGTGCTCGGCGGTGAAGGAAAACATCGCGAGGAAACCTGCATATATGTGAGAAATAAAAAATATTTCAAAGACATGTGAAGTCCGCCAACCCGCATTGGAGCAGCGTGGCGGATTCTTCCTAGCTCCAAACCCCTCTCAGAAATGTGAGGAGGCCTGTGCTCAGCAGTGGGACATTTATAGGCTGAAACTTTACTTTTACTTTTTTATGACTCGTTAAAACAGTTGCGCGTAGTGTAAATATTATACACTATATAAGACGTCCTATTCAGTACGAGTAGGTATTCTGCCATGTACCAGTATAGTACAAACATGACTGTGTTTCGGTTTGTAGAGCGCTCAGAGCCAGTGTAATCACAGATTTTTCAGGGTGACAGGCGCAGTTCCTTTTTTTTTTATACAATAGGAGGCAAACGAGCAGGTGGCTCAGGTTATGGTAAATGATCACCGCCGCCTATGAACACCTTCAATACCAGAGGAATAGCAGATGCGTTGCCGGCCTTTGAGAAAGGAATAGGCTCTTTTCTTGAAGGTCCCTAAGTCGTATCGGTCCGGAAAAACCACTGACGGCAGAACATTCCATAAAGTGCAAGTGCGTGGCAGAAAATTCCGCGAAAAACGCACTGTGGTAGAACGCCAACTATCAAGGTGGTGACGATGGAATTTGAGGTTATGCCGTAAGGTGCGATGGTGAAATTCAGCGGCTGGAATTAATCCGAACAATTCCTCGGAACACTCCCCATGGTAGATCCATACAGAAAAGTTTTTATTCAGATGTTCCGGAAAGTTGCTGCTGCCCATCTCCTGGTTTTCATTTTCCCTCTGTCGACTTTTACGGTACCCACGGAATGAGATGGGGTGGTAGATTCTCTTAAGCCGCCACCACAGGGCGAACTACGCTGTAATCATACGGTATACTAATAGGTATACTATTATGCTTCATTATTGTAACTTTGTTCTTATTTAAGCTATACGTAAGATAGTAGAAACAAATTGTTGAAATATATGAGCCAAAATTTATTAAAGCTGCTTTGCTGCTTCTCGCTAACATTAATCACAAAATTTATTTCCTCGAGCCTCTGTTATTGAGATTAATTGAGACTCGTTTCTTCGGACAAAAAGCTAATAAAAAGGGAACTTCAGAATATTTCAAAAAAAAAATTAAACCGAGACTATTTATTAAAAATGTGAAAATGTATCATAAATATATAGTCATAAGGTTCAATTTCAAGTTATGACGTTTGTTAGAACAATGAAAATAATTAAAATACCTATTTAAAACCACATATTTTTTCACACAGTTTTCATACACGCTAAAGTTATTCTGCTATTTTAATTGATATTGACGTGAGGAAAAATGCATGTCTGAAATATTTCGAGGATACGCGAAGTCCGCCAAGCTATATTGGAGCAGTGTGGCGAACTCTTTCCGTTTCCAAAACTGTCTCAGTTATGAGAGGAGCACCGGCTCAGCAGTGGGACATATTATACTATTTTTTCGACCCTTTACAAAATGACGAAACGTGCAAAACATTCACCTGATGGTAAGTGGATTGTCTGCCCATAACAAATGATACCCAGAACATTTCTGAGTAGCACCACACTGTTACCGTCATCCTGAGACATCAGTTCTTAAGTCTCATATGCCCAGTGATTACACTAGCTCTCAGTGCTCTTCAAACCGAAACACAGTGTTGTTTGCACACCACTATTTCACGGCAGAATAACTGACCCTGAGGTGGTACCTGGAATCCTACCAAATACCAACAGTTGGCTATATATTATATATTTTTTCTTTTTTTTCTTAAAAGTGACGGAACGAGCAAAACGTTCACCTGATGGTAAGTGTAACGTATGCCCATAACAAATGCTGTATCACCCAGAAAATTACTGTGTGACCTTACACTGCGTCCGTCACCCGGAGAAATCAGTTCTTAAGTCTCATTTGCCCAGTGATTACGCTAGCTCTCAGTGCCCTTCAAACCGAAACAAAGTAATGTTTGCACACTACTGCTTCACGGCAGACTAACTGGCCCTGGGGTGGTACCTACCTAGACGGATCCTTGCATAGGAATCGTACCACCAGTAAATTATATATTAAAATAAGGTAAATTTCGTAACACTGTTATTGAACACAAGTTGATACTTCGTGCGCTTAGATAATGTTTTTAAAAAGCTTGTAGGAACTCTTTGATTTGATGGAATAAAAAGTCCTACGCCGTCTCCAGGATGCAATCTATCTATGTGCCAAATTTTTTTAAGATCGGTTCAGCGGGTAAACGGTGAAAAGGTAAGAAACAGAAAGAGGGCCAGAGAGAGTGACTATCGCATTTATAATATTAGTGAGGATTGGGGTAGAAAGTTTCTCGAATGGAGCGACGACCTATATGGTTATGCAGGGAGTCGATGGATGCAGGTGGTTCTGAACCGCGTTTTGTGGCAAGTAGTGGAGGCCTATATTCAACAGTGGAGCTGTGACGGGCTGAAAAGATGATGATGATGATAATGATTGTTCAACATACGCGTAGGTTTTTATGGTTTTTATTGGATCGTGGTGGTGGTCAAAAGCAATCGTTACGAAAAATCGTAACGATTGCTTTTGACCGATTTGCCGGCTCGGTTGGCACAGTGACTACGCCATTGGCTTATTCGCCGCGCGTCGCGGGTTCGAATCCCTCACGGGACAAAAATTTGTGTGACCTACATAGAGTTGTTCCGGGACTGAGTGTTTGTGCATGGCGAATTTATGTCCGTAAAACGCACCCACGACGCAGGAGAAATCCTACTGTGGGGCATCGTATTTTTTTTAATAAAAATAAAAAATATTGCATCTAATTTGTGATGCCACTAATATTTCTCCATTTTCCATTCATCCGCGTCGTCAACAATCTCCCCCTGGGGCGGAAGCACAATCTTTTGATATCGGCGCGGACACCAATATTACTATGCGTGACGTAGGCCTCTTTAATGATTCGTTTCTGGTCACTACGTCGATTACTCTCGTACGACCGTCGTCTCCAGGTAACGTCCTACCTCACGTGCACCCTGCCTCAAGGCCATGTATTTCTTGGTAATGAATGATCCACTATGTCTCCAATCGTTGGGTGTATAAAGCGCCCATCGCAACAATACAGAAAGATACTTCTTCTACCACCGCGACCAAAAATAATCCGCTAACAATTGCGTGGTTTTACAGTTAGCTTGTCCTATTAGATAACGTTTCGATAAAAGCCCAGGCGGCCTATCACCGCTTGACCTTCCGAGCAAAAAATGAGTAGGCATATTGACCACTATCAATGGTCGTGAGTTGACCGTTTGTTCTGCTTCCAACAGTAATGTGCGTAACACTTTCTCTCTCTGACATTGCTCCTTGAGGGTGGCGGCGAGGGCTCTTTTAATTGTTCTTATCAATCACTCCCATGCTCCTCCCATATGTGGCGCACCCGGTGGTATATATTTTCACGTGATGTATTTCCCTTCAGCTTCGAACTTCATTTCCGTATGGCTTTCTCTACATGCCTGTTCCAGCTCCTTATCGGTCACTTTGAAGTTGGTTCCGTTATCGCTGTACATAATTTTCGGTTTTCCTCTTCGCGCAATGAAAGGTTCATCTCTTCGCGTAATGCCAATAACAGAGAAAACTATGACGTGTCTATGACGCCGCGTGTTCTAGGTGAGACACGTAAATATTTATCATAGAGGAAAATATTATTCCTGTATCGTGGGTGCGTTTTAATTACATTTTCACATGAACAACACAAGGATCCGTGGCGTAGAAGTCGGGTACTATTACCACGAGGCCACGTGGCCGTGAAATTTTAATATATACTCGTACTAGTAATTTATTACTTTATATGTTTACATTCTAGAACATTGCCATTTCATTTCGAAGTACCTTTTTTGTGTTAGCCTACTAGTTTTAAAATTGATAAAGTGCCATGTTTTATTGTAAGTTAATGTTTATTACTTGATGCTTTAGTTTTCATACGAATATTACAAAACATTTTTTAACATATTGTTTCATCTAATTCTGTCGATGATTTAATGACGTAAGCACGCACTCGTTCTTTGCAGCTTACTGTTGTCTTATTGGTGCATAAACTAAACTGTGTATCTCTCTATCTTCATTTACTCCCCTAGTCTCCTCTAACGACAGCCCGTGGGACGAGATTGGGCGAAGGATTCTCTAACACCGCCACGGAACATCAGCACTTTACATTTGAAGATTTTTTTAGTTTTATGTTGTTGTGGCAACTCTAGCCACCTTTGTGCCACTAACTGCCGCGCTCAGAGATATTTATTGGTCACATAAGCAACGTACTTACTACTTAGGTATTGTACGGAAATCCTTTGTTCGTGCAAAATAATTCCATAATATGCAATGCACTAAACTGTCTAAGAATTTCCTGACTCTTTGGATTGGATCCCAAGACGGTGGTAATACCCAACCATCTTCTCTATTGAAATTAGGATGATTGTTAATTTCAATAGCCTCGCTAATCATCCTTGGTAGGAATCGGTGTTATTTTGCAAGGATTTGTGGTTTATCAAATCTGATGTAATGGACTGCAGACTTCCTAGAACGACGATGCTTCATCACATAGCCGATGTGAAGCATCGTCGTTCTAGATGCATGTACATGTGTATGTGTGTATGTTATAACGCCGAGCTAAAAAGTATTGATGTAATAATTAATTTATTAATAAATTATATTGATTAAAAAGGACTCTCATTAAACGATAAAGGGAAAGTTTTGAAAACGTGAAGCTTGAGTTGCTCACAGTTAAATCATTTCATTTAACTCTAAAAGAAAGGAAAAAAATATACAAAGTATTAATTTACAGACATTTTGTAGCGCGTAATATCTTATCTTGAATTTTCTTCATAAGTTTCCCTTGGTACTTAATGAAAGGGAACGCATAATACATAGGCAATGTGGCGAGATAAAAGTGCGAAAGGAACAACGAAGGTGCGCTGATAATTTATCACACCTCATATCTTCCCCAACATTTATTATAAAAGAGATTGCTTATATAAATGTGTCTGTAACAGTAAAGTCCTTTTTGTTATTTAAACATTTAATGAAACTACACAAACTTTTAAGTAATTTCGATTACTTTTAATGATAAAAAAATACTTCTTACTTATATTACAATTAGGTGTGGAACAAGACACTAATACTTTATGAGGAATATTAATCTTAAGTGAGGAATATCAATACAAAAATTGATTCAAACAAATATAATATAAAAATACGTCGACGACATGATTGCTGGCCAGGCCGCAGCCTGGTTCCTCCCTGATGTTGTATCCTGAATGCTCGGATTCTCAGTTGGGCCCTTCTCGGAAAAGTTCTGTTCTCAGTGTGCAACATTTTAAAGCCAAAGCATAAAGTTTTATAACTTAGAACTCTCCTCAATAAACGGATTATGTAATGCAAAAATACTTTTTCTGATCAGATTTAGTATTTCATGAGATTAGCGCATTCAAACAGAAAAATACACACGCTTTGTTTTAGAGTGGATAAGGTAAAGATGAGAAAAAAAATTGAATTTTCTAAACCGCTTATTAACAAGATATTAATAGAAATATTAAGTCACCGATGAACTAAATAAGTAAAGATCAAAATCTAAATTAAAGTCGCGTGTAATCTGCATCATCATCTGCTCATCCGCATGGACTATGCGAATAAGCAGCTTAATTCATACAGTTTTTCAGATTTTACGCAGAAACTCTTAATAATTCTGAAATGGAAAGTATCTTAGATTACTCCCTAAAAGACTTCTATGTGCCAGTGAAAGTTTCGTCAAAATCGATTCAACCGTTTCGGAGATTAGCCCGAACGAAAATTTAAAAAACGCGTGTTTTAGTTTTGGTATCCTGCAAATTACCATTGATTGATATTCTCCTGGCCGATTTCGACCATGGCGACAACTTTCGAATATTGTCGAGAGCTATCAACTTGCGCAAGAGACATTATAGTGCCACAACTGTACGCGCAAACATGTACGCGCCCGATGTCACGCTGATGCGTTAAGATCGGAGTTATGCTAGGATGCAGTGTCAAAAACACGGGGACAATCAAACACAACAAGACCCGAAAACCAAAAATTTGTGTTTTAGCGCAACTTTTAGCTCCGGCTGGGATTCGAAGACAGGGCCCGCGGCTTAGAAGTCGGGTACTCTGATCACTAGGCCACGCGGTCAGCACCATATGAAATTAAGAGATAGTCTTATTTCGAAATGACAGTTTTATTTATTTTTATAGATAGATAATGCTTCTATGTTTGTGTGATGCACTTACTTTAGAATTGTTATTACTAAAATGCTTTACCGTTATCTATCTTTTAACCGCAGTTTATTTATTCAGATGTTCCGGGAAGACGCTAGACGCTTTTTATTTTCTCTGTCTACATTTACGACAACCACGGGGTGAGACGGGGTGGTAGATTCTCTTAAGCTGCCACCACACGGCAGTTCGTATACGTACTCGGCGGTTCGTACCTACTCTTTAGTCACTATAATATCTGATAACTTCCGATAGCACCCAGGAGTTGTCGCCGTGGTCGAATATCGGCCAGAAAGACATTGTTGTCCAAAGTTTACATGGCAGGTTGTCATTGAGATATACTGCCATTCGAAATCAGAAACCAACTTATAGGCAGATGTACTGACTGACCTGCCACGTGGTTTTCAACATTCTGTGAACATGGTCAAGAAATTGACCATTGTAGATTCTTCTGCTCATCACCGAAATGGTAAACTTGCTTAGGCTATACCTCCATCCATCGGAGGCCACATGATTTTTCTGGCATTTCCTGTAGTCGACTTTCTCGATGCCCATGGGAAGAAATGAGATGGGATCACTTCGATGGCTTTATAATTTTTATTGTTTTTGTGCTTAACCAGCGGTATAGCACATTTACGATCATTACCCGTGCCATTGCATTTTAGTGACCTGTCAGAGCGGGTCTGTGCTGTCAACATACTCGTAGATTATTTACATAATACTTATTTAAAGTAATATTTTTTTCTTTTTTTAAACTACACTGGTTTGCAAAAAATGCCTATCTTAGGGAAGAACCAGTAAGAAACCCAGCGGGATATTTTTTTTCAGTAATTTTTAATATTAAATATTATTCATTTTTTATATTTTATTTTATATATTAGATCTAGATAAAACAATAGCGCATGTAGGACGTATTGACTATTTCTTGGGCTTCTCATGTTGTGATATTAGATCTCGCTACAAGCTTTTAAGGTGCCTATAAAGTATCTATAAAAGAAGGCTTATGTTCAGCATAAGACTATAAAATACTGTAATAACAACAATCGTGATGGAAAAAAAAATAACAAATTAGTTTTTACTTGTTAAAAATATGAATCCATTTATTATCTTCACAGCGACTTAATACATTACATAATTATCCTTAACATTATATAGACTCACTTTCCTTTCATCATGATATCGGTCGTGATCCGAGGTTGACCCTTATTTATATTGCAGATTATATATTGGGGTTAATAAAGTCTGAATTTCCTACAGGAATTTTTCATACCAAAATTGGGATTTTCCTGTAGATAATCCGGAGGATGAATTCTATTAAGAGTAATTATATGTGTTTCGCAAGCGTAGTTAGTACTTTGTTAATAGTAATAAAATATATTCATATTTAGAGTATGGGATATGAATTCAAATAGATATTGATAATTTATTTCTTTGTCTTAATAGCATTTCGTTAAAAGAACGATGTTCTCCTAGCCGATTTCGACCACGGCGACAACGTCCGAATACTGTCGAGAGCCATCAACTGCGCAGGAGATATTATAGTGCCACAAGTGTACTCGTCCCAACCTACCCGCGCCCGATGTAACGCTGATGCGATAAGATCGGAGGTAGGCTAGGATGCAGTGTCAGAAACACGGGGACAATCACAACACAACCAGACCCGAAAACCAACAATTTGTGTTTGAGCACAAATGTAGGCTCCGGCTGGGAATAGAACCCGGGACCTGCGGCGTAGAAGTCAGGTACTCTGACCACTAGGTCCCGCGGTCGTCAATTTAATTCAATTATCTCAATAGCATTTTGTTAAAGGAAAATGACGTAAAAGGCAGAATAATTACCTTTTTTAGTAGATGAAATTGTCGATTGATCCGAAGAAATAATTGAAAAGTTTATTATTTTTTTTTTGCTGCTTGTTATAAACAAATACGTCTTATTCTTCACCAGTCCTCACAAAGTACATTGCTGGACATAAACCATCTCATCCAATGGATCTCGTGAAAGGCGAGTAAGGAATTAAACTGCACTGTGCACCCAACAGCGCATGGTGGCGATGGGCTCACCACCTATCACACCAAGTGCATTATATTGTTTTGGTGAAACATGGATTGTGGCAGTCATCTGTTTTTGCAGTGAGTGCCCAGTCTCTGACTACCCCTTATGGGATACAGTCGTGATCTTATATATGTATGTATGTAAAGCTCCTACAAAAAGAGAAGATTTATCGTAATGGCCACGCTTGGCAGCGATCGCAGTTCTAGACACTGCTGTTGCCCATTATTAGCCTGTATAATTTAGAGCCTGGCATCATTGAGATGATTATAGACTCTTAAACGCCGCATCGACACGGCAAAGTATATTGTACGAAACGAGCAAAACTTTCACCTGATGGTAAGCGTAAATTACAAATGCTGTGTAACTCAGAACATATCTGTGTGACACCACACTGTGTCCGTCACCCTGACACATCTGATCTTAAGTATCATATGCCCAGATTACACTAGCTCTCAGTGCCCTTCAAACTGAAACACAGTAATGTTTGAACACTACTACTTCACGGCAGAATAACTGGCCTGGGGTGGTACCTACCTAGACAGAATACTGCATTGGAATCTTACCACCATTATTTGATTGGAGGGATTTTTTTTCAAAGTATGCTTTTCCTTTTTCTACGCTTTTAGTTTACAAGCATCACACGGGTATTAACATCGTCTGTTGCCTATAAGTAACCATAGGAAAATCAATTTTGAAGAGTGATTAGTGAACGATCTATGAACTTTCTCAGAGTCGAATCTGGCGTTTGTCATTAACCAACTTTAGTGTGATTAAGTGCAGGCAGGATTCCTGTGCAGGAATCCGTCTGGGTAAATACCTCGAGCCGTGGTAGCTCAGGGGCCTGGTGCTCGCCTTTAATTTCATAGTAAACGAGTAACCTGGGTTCGATCCCCGGTGCCAGCACCTCTAACATTGTTCTACAATTTTAAGTGCTGATTTACCACGTGCTTAGCGGTGAAGGAAAACATCGTGAGGAAACCTGCATGTCCGAGGAATAGAAATATTTCGAGGACATGTGAAGTCCGCCAACCCGCATTGGAGCAGCGTGGCGGATTCTTCCTAGCTCCAAAACCCTCTCAGAAATGAGAGGAGGCCTGTGCTCAGCAGTGGGAAATTTATAGGCTGAAACTTTACTTTACTTTTAAATACCTCCGCAGTGCAAGTTATTCTGTCGATAAGCAGTTGTGTGGAAATATTACTGTTTTAGTATGAATGAACAGTGTCTGTTAGCTTGTGTAATCAACGGGCATATGAGACTGAAAAACAGTCTCAAGATGAGAGCACAGTAGCACAGTAGTGGTGCAATACAGGGATTCGATTCCCGATGCCTGCACCACTGAAACTGTTAATTGCAATTTTAAGTGCTGATTTACCACGTGCTCGGCGGTGAAGAAAACATCGTGAGGAAACCTGCATGTCTGAGAAATATAAAAATATTTCGAAGAGATGTGCAGTCCGCCAACCCGCATTGGAGCAGCGTGGCGGATTCTTCCTAGCTCCAAAACCCTCACAGAAATGAGTGGAGGCCTGTGCTCAGCAGTGGGACATTTCTAGGCTGAAACTTTACTTTAAATGACATTCGCTTCCCGTAATTTTTTCCATCTTTAATAAGTTATGTAAAATAGTCCCCCATAAACAATTTTAACAGTAAAAATTCCAGAATGCAAAGTGTATTGCGAAATTAAGCAGACCAGCCTCCACATGAAGCACCTGGTAAAAAGTATACGAATGTGTAATTTTTTTTTACAAGGATGTTGCTGAGAGGCACAACTGGACCGATTTCGAAGGATATAGCGTTAAGTAATGTACAAAGGTTGCTTGATGGTTAAGCCTGAGTCCACTGCTGAACATAGGTCTCCCCCGCAGATTGCCACAAGTTGTAGCTCTCATTATGGAGGGATTTTGCAACAGTTGCCACGCCTGCCAGGCGGGTTGGCAACCGTAGTTTATATATTCAGATGTTCAAGGAAAATGCGGCAGCCCATCGTTTTAATATTCCCTCTGTCGACTTTTACGACACTCACGGGATGAGATGGGGTGGAAGATTCTCTTAGGCCACTACCACACGGCGAGCCGCAAGTCAAGTAATAAGCATACACAGACATAAGATCACGACTGTATCCCATAAGGGGTAGTCACAGACTGGGTCAGTCAGGACAGTCACTGCAAAAACAGATGACGGCCACAATCCACGTTTCACCAAAACAATATAATGCACTTGGTGTGATGGTGCTGATCCCATCGCCACCATGCGCTGTTGTGTGCACAGTGCAGTTTAATTCCTTACTCGCCTTTTACGAGATCCATTGGATGAGATGGAGTATTATTTTAAGCGAGCCAGCCACCACGCGGCTAATAAATGATCAACAAAATATCATTTGTAATTTTATTCCTATGCATGTTTCAAATGCGAAACGACTGTTGGCCCACCCTTTACTGTTATTTACAAAATTGCAACAATTTGTAAGTAAAGTCGGCCTGGTTGGCGCAGTGGCTAATTCCCGCACGGGACAAATATTTGTATGGCCTAAAAATAAAAACCTAATAGTCACAGAAGGAACCTTGAGATTTTAATTATATTTTTGTTCCGATCTATACATACATACATAAGATCACGACTGTATCCCATAAGGGGTAGTCACAGACTGGGCACTCACTGCAAAAACAGATGACTGCCACAATCCATGTTTCACCAAAACCATATAATGCACTTGGTGAGATTGGTGGTGAGCCCATCGCCACCATGCGCTGTTGAGTGCACAGTGCAGTTTAATTCCTTACTCGCCTTTTACGAGATCCAATGGATGAGATGGAGTGGTAGTATTCTTTTAACGAGCCGCCACCACACGGCTACAAGTAATAAGACGAAAACCAAAATGGTTGTTTCGGTAATTTTATTTACTTTATTCTATTAATACAATGAGATAATCCTCAACTACATTGAGTAAAGGACCTTGTGGGATAAAGTTAAATTAATCGGGGGCTGAAAGTTTTTTCCTGTTCAAATGAAAGTTACATTTTCCCGGCCAGTCGTGAATGAATGCACACAGTGCGTAAAGTAGAAAAGTTATAGGAATAATTTGTTTCCATAATTAAATTTGAGTTTTCGCGGTTTTGTTTTCTACTAAGGGCAACAGCAAATACGCATTCGAAAAGAAAATCTTTGCTCACATTTTTAATTACACAGTCTTAAGATAATAATCATCATCATCATTAGTATATAGTTTCCTTGTTAATAATAATATATATTATTTATATTGTATTAGTAGTATCGTATTCGTATATTGTGTTATATATTTTTAACTTTATTTCATTTAGTACTTCATATAGTATTTAGGTTAGTGTATGTATGTAGGTGTGTATGTGTATGACTGCATCATTTATCTTTAAAAAAAAAAAACGATGCTCCACAGTAGGATTTCTCCTGTGCCGTGGGTGCGATTTAAATACATAAATTCCACATGCCCAAACCAGACCCGGAACAACTATTTGTAGGCCATCCATATATTTGTCTCGTGCTGGGAATCGAACCCGTGATCAGCGGCGCAGAAGCCAAGGTTTTTTAGTTCGCCTTAGCTGTTTACTCACTGCCCTAAGGTTGACTGGCAGAGAATGCTTTTAGCATAAGTCCGTCTTTTGTTCCTTTACTTATTGTAAGGTTCATTAAAAAAAAATATGTAAGAGATATAAAACAGCTACATACATAAAACATTGGCCGTGTGGTAGCGGCCTAAGAGAATCTATCACCCCATCTCATCCCGTGGGTGTCGTAAAAGTCGACAGAGGGAAAATGAAAACCAGGAGATGGGCAGCAGCATCTTGCTGGAACATCTGAATAAATAAACTGCGGTTGCCAACCCGTCTGCCAAGCGTGGCAACTATGGCAAAATCCCCCCTAAAACGAGAGCTACAAACTTTTGTGGCAATCTATGAGGGAGGCCTTGATGTTCAGCAGTGGACTATTGATAGGCTGAAACGACGACGACGACGACGACATACATAATACATTAAAATGTATCGGAATAATTTAACAATACCTATAACAGAATTTGTATAGGTACCCTAAATAAGTTTAATATCAGCTAATATATACAGCTATATAGTTGATGGGTTCATCGAAAATAACTAAAAAGTCTTTTCACACCATTAAATCTGCATTGCGTTTCTTACACCGATTTTTTTTTATTTTATAAAGTGACGAAACGAGCAAAACGTTCACCTGATGGTAAGTGCAACGTCCGCCAACAACAAATGCTGTGTCACCCAGAATATTTTTGTGATACACTACACTGCCGCCCGTCACCCTGAGACATCAGTTCTTAAGTCCCAAATGCCCAGTGATTACGCTAGCTCACAGTGCCCTTCAAACCGAAACACAGTGATGCTTGCACACTACTGCTTCACGGCAGAATAGCTGGCCCTGGGGTGGTACCTACCTAGACGGATTCCTGCATAGGAATCCTACCACCAGTAATCCAGTAATATCTTGTAGCACTGGTTTATGAATTATGAGCAGTTGTTAAAATTGAAGGGCACTGTGAGCTAGCGTAATCACTGGGCATATGAGCTTTAAGAACTTATGTCTCAGGGTGACGGGCGCAGTGTGGTACTACACAGAAATATTCTGAGTAACACAGCATCTGTCATAGGCAAACGTTGCACTTACCATCAGGTGAACGTTTTGCTCGTCTCGACACTTTATCAAATAAAAAAAAATAAAAAAGTTAGCCATTCGTACAAATTCGCAATTCGTACAAAGGCGATGTCCTCCTGGCGGATTTTCCAAAAGGGCCACAAGTACCTGATACTGTTGGAAGTAAAACAGCGCTGGATATATTACAGTGCCACAAGTGTAAAATAAGGGGTCCTCACTCGTTCCAACCGTGCTCGATGTAAAGCTTTTTTTTAATGACTGATGGTCACTGTTAGCTCGTAGGCTTTTACCTTCTTCACCGAATCGAAACGTTGCGAAGGGACTGACACGAGGGTGTCCAAAGAGCCCGGCCTCTGCTCGGTCAGTTACTTCAGACGGGACGGCAATTACACTGTAATTGGAATTACGTAACGCTTAAGCGAAAAGATAGGGTACCACCCCAGGGCCAGCTATTCTGCCGTGAAGCAGTAGTGTGCAAGCATCACTGTGTTTCGGTTTGAATAATTCGGTTATATTTTATTAGCATGTTGACACTTTCAAGTGATTTGAAAGTGGCAACATGGTAATAAAAAATCGTTAAAACTACAAAATAAAAATGATAACAAATTTGTATATATATACATATATATATATATATATATATAATATATATATATATATATATATATGTGTGTGTGTGTGTGTGTGTGTGAGAGAGAGAGTGTGCTCGCTCATGTGTGATGCAGTGATGCTACATCCGTGCTTGAAACAGTTCCCCGGTCTTGTGGTAATCTGATTTTGATAACCAGTTTTTGACTACAGTTTTACATTATTTTACAGTAAGTGGGTTACATATTTAATAATTTATTAGCTTTATTACTATTAAAATATGGTCAGCAACGAGATCATTACGCATTAAGTCTGTGTCTATGCAGGCTAAAGTTGAAACTATTAAATCGTTTAGAAGCTTAAGTGGAAGCGGTTAGCAATTCAAGCAAACTTTACAAATGGAAGGATTTTCGCAATGCTACCGCATTACGGCGGCTATGACTGAACTTTACTAAGCTGTTGTTATTTTCCTCAACTTCTTAAAATGTAGAAAACCAGTTGCTTTTTACAACTTCCAACTTTCAAACTTGACTTATCGATTGGCCAAGGTTTAACTTAGTCTGCAGTTATCCATCTAATTACAATCGGTACTGGGGTGTTCAGAGATTCTTTTGTTTAGTAATTAAAGTAAAATATTAAAGTTAATAGAATCAGGCGTTACTTTGCGGAAATCCATTACAATGAAGGAAGGTAAGTTACTTTGCTAAGATCCGCATGCAAAATATAAAAATGGTTTATATTACCGAGTTTTTTGAAGAGCACCGCCCGCCCTCCTTCAGTAGCGTGCACAAGCAAACTAACACCGCCACCGGGTACCCACTACCAACCACTACACGTGTTTCGCCCCTAAAACGAGGCATTATCAAGTATCAGGTACCTGGTGGCGGTTCCTGGTGGCGGTGTTAGTTAATTTGTATATGTTACTTAATTTATAATAGTGAATAGAAGTGTAATTCTTTCAGCTCAACGTGATTCGAGTTCCAAGACGGTTACTACGAGTATATTCGTCATCTTTTCAGCCTATCACTAGTCCACTGCTGAACATAGGCCTTTCTCATAGATTGCCACAAAAGTTTATTGCTCTCGTTTGGGGAGGGGGGTTGCCATAGATGCCACGCAACTTACCATACAAAATAGGGAAGGATTATCACCCTGCCACATCATGAAACGAAATGAAAAATATTTATTCTTCAACGTAAGAAATATAACTTTCGTTTGTCAAACTTAATTTTTCCGTTTCGTAACGAGGTACCTCTGACTGAGAAGAAACAGGGGAAATAAACTCCGAAGTTTTAATTTTTTATTTTTTTATTTTAGTCAAAAGTACATTATAAATAAATGTACAACTAACAGTCAAATAGAAAACCAAAGCATCACGATTGCAAACCACATTTAATATCTAACTACGATACGCTTAAAAAGTAAGCTAAAAATTATAATAGATTTAAAAGTATCCTCTGTTAGGTTATGACGATGATGTCCTCCCGGCCAACTCTCAACCACGACGACAACACGTGAGAAGCTAGAACTGTGCAGGATATATTGTTGTGCCACAAGTGTACGCACAAGCACAGAGGCATTTTTTCATCCTAATCTATCCGCACCCGTTGTTCATGCGATAATATTGGAAGTAGGCTGGAATGTATTCTCTGATACAAGAACAATCACAACACAACTCTTGCTGGGATTTGGACGTATGGAGTTCCCCGCCGTGCAGAATTCTGGTACTCTAGCGGTTACACTACGCGGTATTTAATTTTTAAAGTGGATACTGAATAATATCATCTAAGTTCCTATGCAGGAATCTATCTAGGAAGGACCACCCCAGGGTCAGTTATTCTGCCGTGACGCAGTAGTGCGCAAACAATACTATGTTTCGGTCTGAAGGGCACTGTGAGTGTCATCACTGGGCATATGAGATGTAAGAACTGATTTCTCAGGGTGACGGGCGCAGTGTGGTATCACACTTCACTTCACACTCAGAACTTTATAGAATCTGCTGCTGCCAGCGGTTTTTCCTCTGGTATTGTAGATTTTCATGGTCGGCGGTGATCACTTACTATCAGGAGAGCCGCTTGATCGTTTGCCCCCTCTTCCTTAAAAAAAAAACACAGAAATGTAATAGGTGACACAACATTTGTTATGGGCAGACGTGCACTTACTATCAGGCAAAGGTTTTGCTCGTTTCGTCACTTAATCCAATTTTTTTTTTTATAAAAATAAACGAACAAACTTTTTAGAGGTTCGGGTCTAAAAGGTAATTTCCGACGATGGCGAGTGAGATTAGACGCTTTTCATCACGACTATTTCTAGTAGGGAAATGTTACAAGCAGCTCGGCACGTTGCCAAATTGTCCCGAAGAGTGCTCTGTCACCCGCGGACCGTTTGCCAATTCGCTTTCTCGTTTACAACATTAGTTGTTTTCACGTTACGATTTACTCGTGAAACTTTACAGTCGATTGTTGTTTTTGCTGTAACCGGGGAACTTATTAACTTATTTTTATATATAGTGCAGCAGAATAGAATAGAACCTCTTTCCTACCGAGGTGCACTAAGAGGCGACTAGGGAATACATACAGCCTTCGTTCGTGCCGAATAACACCATAATATGCAATGCTGTCACTATACTGCTCGCGGGAACGCAATGGGGAGTAAGAATTTTTGACGTGGTTCGCCACTCGTTATGTCTCGTATCCTGTGAGGGCGAAAAGTGTGCTACGTGTGTGGCTTCTGCCTACCCCTTAATATGGGGAAAAGTCGCGGGGACAAAATGTTTAGTCAAGGGTTTTGCTACCATGATGATGTCCTCCTGGCCGATTTTCGACCACGGCGACACCTGCCAAATATTGTGGGGGGTTATTAACAACGCAGGTGATATTATAGTGCCACAAGTGCACGTGCAAACACTGGGACATTCACTCGTCAAAATCTCCCCGGGTCGTTATAACGCTCATGGGATACGATCTTAGGTAGGCTAGAATGCAGTGTCAGAGTTACAAGGACAATCACAACTTAACCAGACCCGAAAATAAACAATTTATGAAATTGTTTATTACTGTGCACTTTGCAAAAGCACAAATGTCGTGAGGTGGCGGCCTAAGAGAATCTACCGCCCCATCTCATCCCGTGGGTGTCGTAAAAGTCGACAGAGGGAAAATGAAAACCGGGAGATGGGCAGCAGCGTCTTCCTGAAACATCTGAATATATAAACTGCGGTTGCCAATCGCCTCCCAAGCATGGCAACTATGGCAAAATCCCTCCAAAATGAGAGCTACAAACTTTTGTGGCTATCTTTGGGGGAGCCTTATGTTCAGCAGTGGACTTATGATAAGCTGAAACGATGACGACGACGACAAATGTTGGCGCCGGCTGGGATATAAACCCAAGACCCGCGGTGTGGTAGTCAAGTACACTAACCACTAGGCCACGCAGTCTGCTACTACAATCAAAAAAATGTCTATTACTTCCGAACCGGTGAAAAAAATGCAACGAAACGTAAGTCTAAGTTAATCCCAAAGTTTTTAGCTTATGTAAACATCATGCCAATAGTCTTTGTAGTTTTACTAGTGGAAGGATGCCAATGCAGGAATGCATCTAGGTAGTGTAAGGGGAGGGCCAGTCAAGAAACACAATACATAATTCCCAGCTACAGCCTATTGGTCCACACGCAAACACTAATTATATACTACCTACACCTAATCACTACAACTCAGCAATCACTCCTATATGCAATCTGCAACTAACCACCAATTTACAGTTACACGAATTGTCACGACCAGCGCACACTAGATCTCATCACAGAATGACTTCTTATAAAGGCTGCGCCGAACTACTTTGCAATATGGTGGGGCGGTTGTTCCCGCCCCACTCCTTTCACTCAAAACAACACTTGTTTCTCAATTGATGGAAAATATAGTTTTATTGTCGCTCGTATTATTAATAACAAATCTTGGTGTATTAAATAATAAATTAGGTATTAATAATTAACTCTTACACTATGATAATAATAATTAACCCAACAGCTCGGCCATCCTGTTCAAAGCGAGTCCCATCGCGTCGTAAGAATAAGTTTACACATTTTTCACATTAACATTTGAATTTATTGTTTACAAGCCTGTTGAAAAGGCAAATAGTAATAAAAACAACCAATAATCAAAACATTTAAGAATTCACAAATAAAGCGAGAGCAGCGGATAAATTATCATTACAAATCCCTGTTGGCAAATTCTGTACTTTTAAAGAAATATATTAAATATTTAATTGTACCTTTAGCTGTTCATCTGTTCCATTTCTATTAATATCAGAATAAAAATCTCTGTCAAAGCTTATCCACAGATGTATTTTGTTGATATTAGGAGTTTTAATTATCAAAAAGGTTTTTCTGTAAAAGAGTGACGTAAGAGATCAGAATAATAATTTATCACATTATCTTCAACTATGTATAGCTTTATATTGTCTGATAAATCGTATACCGTTACAGAGGCTGTTGCTATACCTAGTGGTTGTACAAAATTAGCTCCTATGCGTCTAGTATAGGTAAGTCTATTCGAGAATTGGTATCGAGCTGCATAGTCTTAGGGCACGTCAGTACGATTCAGTGATGCTGACGACCCAAATCGACTAGGCATGTGATTAAATAGTCATTTATTTTTATCGTAAGTACATATTATTGCTTGGGCTGCCATCTTTAACAAGAGCAACGTTTGCTACGTCACTCTTTAGAGTCAGTATTAAATTGCCTCTTACTCTGTTCTGACAATAACTTATTTCTGAAACAATCCATAGATGTATGTGCTAGTCTATCACAAATTGTACATTTTGAAAGGGGTTTCACGCACTTTGGACTGAGATTTACTGTTAAAAAAACTAATGTGGCTAGACCTGGAAGAACCTGGTTCATCAGTCGCAAGCGTTGCCGGCTTACAATCAATTTTTTTCCGTATTTGCAAATTGAAGCCTAAACGGTTTTGGCTTGTTTGGACGGATTTAAAATATTTTAGAACCTGTTTAGGTTCACTAAAATGAACCGTCCGAGCTCCTACTTTTATGACATGATCCTTGACACCAAAAATCTGTCAGTCCACAGCTTCCCTTCCCAAAATTCTACATCGATTCAACAAATTAATTCTAGCATAATAATAATGCTCCAAAGATCCCGTATAACTTTCTTATCTAATATCCGAGTTAAAAGCTCGGCATAGTCTTGGCGGTAAGGGAATGAGTAATAATTTCTTTTTCAATTCGGATCAAGTATATAACAGTGAAGGTAATCCTCAGAACCAAGTCTTAGCTACTCCACTAATTTTCGGTAATGAATAATGAATAACCTCTTTCTCCTTCCAAACATAATTTACGGTAGCAAATTCTTCTACCGTATTTATCCAAGTTAGTATGGTTTGTTTATTTTACATTGGGTCGCTGCTCTATCCGAGCTCTTGACCAGACTTAGAATTAAATACTTATCTAATGCAGTATTAGTTACCAGATCGTTACTCTTATTTCTTTGTCACCTGCGTCCGATTGAGTACGAAGAAGCACAATCCTCTGAAGGTGAAGAAAGATCACGCTTCCTTTTCCTCTTCGACTCGAATCCGTGGTGTGAAGTCCGTTCTTCCTTCATCCTTTTTCCATAATTCCTATCCTCTGTATCAGACTCAGTTGTTTGATACAGACTCCTATTCCCTGTCCTTAATGTTATTGTTATGCAACTGCTCTTTCCTCGAGCAATGCTTATTCTGTGTCCATATAAGACTTACCTCACGACCTTGCACCACCAATCTGGGTGCTGCTTCGTCAGACCGACACGTAAGCCCTACTCCTAGACTGATCGCACCACTTTCCATTCAAATTAAAAACGATGAGTCAGTCCTCCCCCTCGACTGATCGCACCATTCCAATTCAGATCGATACGTCAGCCCTCCCCCTCGACTGATCGCATCACTTTCCATTCCAATTCAGACCGATGCGTCAGCCCTCCTCCTAGACTGATCACACCATTCCAAATCAGACCGATGCGTGAGCCCTCCTCCTGGACTGATTGCATCACTTTCCATTCCAATATCCATGGACCATGGGTCGTTCCATAAACTTGCTCATTACCCTGAACGATTCTAGTTATCTGAAACTTCTAGAAGTAAGCTGTAAATGCATTAATTTTTTTTTTAAATAAATTTACTAGTATAAATTATATTCCTGTACCAACAAAGTAGCTAGTTGAATACAAAGCATTTTAAATAATTAACTAAGTAAATAACTAGTTCATGAAGAGGTCATGTCACTATTCAACGCATTAATATCCGAAGACACAGCGGCTTTTCCTCATTGGTTAAAAAAACTCGATTCGTGAACTTCATTTAATGACGCGTGATGCGAAATATTTGATTTGTATTAAATAGTTTTCATACATAATTGGTAGTCGTGAAATATCGCATAGCCAGGGGCACACTTAGGTAGTCCAATTTATGCCATCTATGGTTGCTCCGGTACCATCAATTTCGTTGTACATTCAAGAGTGCCGTAATACAGAAATTAGGATTTTCTAATGATACAATTAATAGTGGGGTATACAGAAATAATTCTAAAATAAACTACCCACGTATTTTAAAATTGTTTATCCAATAAATATCGTAACAGTAGTATGAATAATAAAAATAAACACTATAATTAATCTCTGTTAACTACATTTTTTTTAGAGCTTAACTTCAAATGTATCCCCTAACCAAAATATCAACCATTTGATGTGTATTCCTAAAAACGGAAGAGCAGACAAAAAGAGTACTTACGTTATTCAAGCAGTGAACGTGGCAGGATAATTATTAACCTTGTTTATCCCACTTCTGAACTGTAAGGGGAGGGCCAGTCAAGAAACACAATACATAATTCCCAGCTACAGCCTATTGATCCACACGCAAACACTAATTATATACTACCTACACCTAATCACTACAACTCAGCAATCACTCCTATATGCAATCTGCAACTAACCACCAATTTACAGTTACACGAATTGTCACGACCAGCGCACACTAGATCTCATCACAGAATGACTTCTTATAAAGGCTGCGCCGAACTACTTTGCAATATGGTGGGGCGGTTGTTCCCGCCCCACTCCTTTCACTCAAAACAACACTTGTTTCTCAATTGATGGAAAATATAGTTTTATTGTCGCTCGTATTATTAATAACAAATCTTGGTGTATTAAATAATAAATTAGGTATTAATAATTAACTCTTACACTATGATAATAATAATTAACCCAACAGCTCGGCCATCCTGTTCAAAGCGAGTCCCATCGCGTCGTAAGAATAAGTTTACACATTTTTCACATTAACATTTGAATTTATTGTTTACAAGCCTGTTGAAAAGGCAAATAGTAATAAAAACAACCAATAATCAAAACATTTAAGAATTCACAAATAAAGCGAGAGCAGCGGATAAATTATCATTACAAATCCCTGTTGGCAAATTCTGTACTTTTAAAGAAATATATTAAATATTTAATTGTACCTTTAGCTGTTCATCTGTTCCATTTCTATTAATATCAGAATAAAAATCTCTGTCAAAGCTTATCCACAGATGTATTTTGTTGATATTAGGAGTTTTAATTATCAAAAAGGTTTTTCTGTAAAAGAGTGACGTAAGAGATCAGAATAATAATTTATCACATTATCTTCAACTATGTATAGCTTTATATTTTCTGTGTTTGTACCTGTCCTTAGACAAAAGGGCGCCCTCTATATTGTTTATTGAAACACCAAGTCACGTATAAATTGTATATTAACATAAAATTAGTTCCCTACTTAAGCAATCTGTGTCGCCCAAACGCCTTCGCGATGCAGACATCGCGTCGAAAGTTAGAGCGCAATCTAGCGGCAAATTGGGTAAACCGTACGCAAACATGCCGCCCACCAAGAACAACAGTTCTTCGAAACATTATACAAACAGTAATAGCAAACGCAACACTATGAAAAGTAAAATTCTTAAAACTATTTTCTAAGAAGAAGTTTGACAAATATGAAACTTAATAACAAACAAACTTAATTATTCAGCGATGGGCAAAATACAAAGTCTAGACGTGGGTCTTTTTATGAGACTGTTTTTACATTTTAGCGTGACAACACGCGTTACTTTGTCTAAACCTGGATGAGTTTCCACTACTGTGCCCAAAAGCCATCTGGCGGCTGGTAGATCGGGTTCTTTTACCAGCACTACATCACCTACTTTCGGTTCAGGCGTCCTTTCAGTCCACTTAGGTCGTTGTAGGAATTGTGTAAGATATTCCTGGGACCAGCGACGCCAGAAATCTTGTACCATGCGCTGACACAATTGCCACCTGCGCAATGGAGATATTGGCACATTCTCATAACATTGATCCGGAGCTACAATCAGTGGCTCCCCGACTAGAAAATGCCCCGGAGTTAAAGGCAACGGTTCGCCTTTTTCGTCAGTATGCCACATCGGCCGAGAATTAAGACATGCCTCAATCTGGGTCAGGACTGTGGCCATCTCCTCGTAAGTAAGCGTGGAGTTACCGATTACACGCTTCAGGTGGAATTTGCACGACTTGATCCCTGCTTCCCACAATCCTCCAAAATTGGGAGCATGAGGAGGAATGAAGTGCCACTGCGTTCCTTCGATGGCCAAGTAATCTGCCACTTCAGGGACTAGGCTTGACTTCTCAGCATCAAAGAGATAACGAAGTTCTTTAGCTGCTCCTACAAAATTAGTACCGTTATCACTGTACAGGTCACTGCAGTAGCCACGCCTACCAGTGAATCTTTTGAATGCAGCTATGAAGCCTGCTGTTGACAGATCGCTGACCAATTCAATGTGAACAGCTCTGGTTGCCATGCATACGAATAGACAAACGTAACCTTTGTAGGATTTATTTCCTCTCCCCTTGGAAACACGTACATTAATGGGTCCCGCATAGTCTACCCCGCTGCATAAAAATGCTTTAGTCTTGTTCACCCTGGGCGGGGGCAGTTGTCCCATCAATTGGTTTCGAAAATTTGCTGATTGTCTGACGCACGGAATGCATTTCTTGACGTAAGCCTTAGCTAAGTTCTTTAAACCTGGTATGCAGAACTTAGCTCTTATGTAATTAACCATCAATGGTGCTCCCCCGTGTAGTGTTTTGCTGTGAGCATCTCTGATGATAAGTTGGGTCAACCATGCTGATTTCGGCAACAAAATGGGATGTTTCTGCTCGTAATCTATGTTTGCAAATTGGAGCCGCCCACCAACACGGACTATTCCCGATTCGTCGATTTGCGGAGTGAAGGAGGTAAGTTTGCTTTTCCGTTTCAATTTTCCATTTTTAATGTCACTTATTTCTTCCCCATAAGCGTCTTCTTGACTCTTTTTCACCATAATTGCTAAAGCTTCATCTAACTCGGTTTTCATCAGGTATGTATGATTTTTCCCTTTATTTTTCAGGAATCTTCGGCAGTACGCAACAACCCTCAACAACTTGGTAAGTGAAGAGTACTTGGACCACATTGGACCCCCTTCGCCGTCGATCCCGGCTACTTGAGTTCCCAGGTGAGTATGTATGTTTCTTTCCTCTAGCTTGGTGACTAATGACTTTGGACTAGGGTAGTGTATGTTAGTTCCTTTCAGCCAAGAAGGACCATTTAGCCAAAGTTTAAAGTTATTTAGTTCGGATGCTGCAACCCCTCTCGATGCGCAATCCGCTGGATTGTGCTCTGACTTTACGTGCGACCACTGACTTCGATTCGTCACGGACAGAATTTCAGAACATCTGTTTCCGATAAAAGTCTTCCATTTACTGGGATGACTGCTAAGCCACGCCAGCACTACTTCTGAGTCGGTCCATGCGTGTATATTTGATTTATGCACGTCTAGTACATTCGACACTTCAACCAAGAGCTTTGCCAGTAACACCGCTCCGCAAAGTTCCAACCGAGGGATTGAGACTTGTTTGATAGGTGCTACTCGCGTCTTGGCTGTTACCAAACTGATATGGACATGCCCTTCAGCGTCGACAATACGTAAGTATACAACGGCTGCATATGCAGCGTTTGACGCGTCACTAAAGCCGTGCAGTTCCATTAAAGTAGCATTGTTCCTGTGATTAGTCCAGCGCGGAATCCTGAATTTGGTAAGTTGTGATAGCTCTTCCCTATAGTTTAACCATTCTTCCAGCAAAGGAGATTCTAATTCCTCGTCCCACTCTATACTTGCTAACCACAGCCTTTGAATGAATATTTTTGCCTGAATTATGCTGGGTGCTATCCAACCTAGCGGGTCATAGAGCTTTGCAATATCAGATGTAACCTTTCTTTTAGTTACAGGTATCGATGGAGGAGGGAGTTGAACTGCATAAGCGAATTCGTCGCGGCTTCGATCCCAGGTGAGTCCCAATATTTTATTAACTGCTTCTTGCTTCATTTCGAATTTCTTATGTCCGTCTTTTCCTGTTGCGCTTTCCTTAATGCCTTCTAACATAACTTGGCTATTGCTTGACCATTTCTGTAGTTCAAAGCCCCCTTTACCTAGTAATGCTTTCATCTGGTGATACACTTCTATCGCTTCTGACGATGACTGACAACCTGACTTCAGATCGTCCATGTAGAAGTGCTGACGTACCCGAGGAGCTGCAAGAGGAAAGTCTTTACCCTCGTCCACCGCGACCTGCATGAGACTCTTTACTGCGAGGTAAGGAGCTGCTGATGTACCAAAGGTAACCCGATTTAGTTTATATTCCTGTATGTCTTCGTTAGGGTTATCTCTCCACAGGACGCGCTGATACTTCGTGTCTCTCTCATCTACTATCACTTGTCGATACATCTTAACGATGTCAGCTATGAAGCAGACTGGGTGCATCCGCCATCGCATTATTATGTGACGCAAATCCGATTGTAATGTAGGTCCCACTAAAAGATCATCGTTTAAAGATACCCCGTTTGTACCCTTACACGACGCATCGAATACTATACGCACCTTAGTGGTATCTTTATCTTCACGCACTACGGCATGATGAGGTAAGTATAGTCCTTTTCCTTCGGATTCCCTTTCGGACAAAGGTTCCATGTGATTTAGTTCCCGATATTCATGGAATACCTTTGTATATTCTGTTTTCAGATGCTGATCTTTGTGAAGTTTCCTCTCCAGTGAGTGAAACCGTCTCAATGCTATCTCCCTGGATCCTCCATCTACACAAGCTGGTTTTACGTCCCGGAACGGGAGCCTAACAACATACCGCCCATTCTCGTCCCGTGTAGTGGTTGCTTGATATATTTCTTCGCAGCGTTGTTCCTCAGGTGACAGTATCCGTGAATTGTTACTAGGTTCTGATTCAAGTTCCCAAAAGGACCGTAGTAACTGATCAACCTGTGTGTGCATGGTAACTGGCATACATGATATTTTTGGCTGCGAACCCACGTGACCACTGAGAATCCAACCCAGCGTTGTGTTCTGTGCTATTGGAGAACCCTGAAATGGACATTTGATTAAACCCGTGTCAATGATCTGCGCATATACCTCTGCTCCCAGCAGCATATCTATTTTGTTGGGAGTATGATATTCCGGGTCTGCGAGATCTATATCTTGCAGCTCCGGCCAGGAAGTAATAGAAACCTTTGCCGCTGGTAAGTATGCAGTCAGTTTATTCAAAACGTACGCCGTTACCCTAATGACGCATTCAGAGTTGAAGCGTGAGGCGATTGTGACTTGAACAGTTGATTTTGATACGATATTCTGCTTGCCCCCCAATCCCGATATGAGACCCTTGGCCGAGGTTGTTTTCAACCCAAGTAATTGCACCGCAGCCGAGGTGATAAATGAGGCTTGTGACCCTTGGTCTATCAATGCCCTTAGCAAAAGTCGCTCTTCCCTTTCCCGTGTTTTAGCTTCCACGACCGCTGTAGCTAACAATACTTGCTGAGTGACTTGGTCAACAAAGTGTGTTGCGATACTGGTGCTCGGCGTGGACTCTTCCGTTGATTCCGTGACCTGTGTATGAACTGAAAATTCGCCTGTGTTCTTACCATCGGTTGATGGCAATTCGCCCTTTTGATGCAACAGAGAATGATGCCTCCGGTTGCAGATTTGACAATTTGTTGTATTTTTGCAGTGTCTGGCAGAGTGGTTACTACCTAAGCAGTTGAAACATAACCCATTGGTTTGTACAAAGTTACGCTTTACATCAACATCTAAACCAGTGAAATCTTTACAATGTATTATCCTATGCTCGCCTTTACAGTAAGTACATGTTACATTAGTGATGTGCAGATTATTAACCCGTTGCACCTGAGTGCCCTTGCCTTGACTAAAATTTCCCTTGTGATTACTATTGCCACTGATATACTTAGGTTTATTACTATAAGCCGGTCTGGGTTCCAAAAATTCCAAAGAATGATATCGAGTTGACAGAAAATCTTTGAATTGCTCTACAGTAGGCAAGTTCTCAGCCAAAGACACAGACTCACTAACTTTACATTCCCATTGTTTGCGGCTATCAGGATCTAACTTTTGACTAACAATGTAAATAATAATAATGTCCCAAGACCCAATGTCTATACCTAGACTCGACAAAGCACCAAGTGTTTCAGTTGTACAATCCAATAAATTCTTAATATCTGTGGCAGACTCAGTTAGAAGGGGCTTCTGAGAGAAGAATCTTTTAAATATGCAATTACTCAAGTACTGTTTATTCGCATAGCGACTTTCTAACTGGGTCCAGCACTTGCTATAATTATCGCTAGTAATAGGTATGTGCCGTAGGAGTTGTTCTGCTTCGCCGGTCAAATGTGCCTTTAAATAATGTAGTTTTTGAACATCATCAATGTCTTTGTTGTTGTGGATGAGTGAAGTAAATAAATCCCGGAAACTCGTCCACTCCGTATATTTTCCCGAAAAGGTTGGAATCGCAATTTTAGGTAGCTTGACCTGGTTTGACTTGGACACCGATGTGGCTGACGTGGGACCATTGCCGCTGGGACTGCCTTTTAACTTGCTGAGTGTACTTTTAAGCTCGCATTTGTATTCCATATATAATTCATTTGTTGCATCGTACACATCCTCCGTCATGTATTCAGTGCTTTGTAATGCTTCGAGATCTGGGGTCATTAACATCTGTGAATGTACACGTGAGAATTGTTGCCATAGCTGTTCTAAATTTTCCAGTCTAGTTTCCACGTACGTGATGGTAATCCGCTCCTTAGGGGACTTCTTATAGTTACTGAATGCCTTAGCAATTCGTCCCTTCTGATCCATTTGAAGATTGCTACTGGCCTCTATTTTACTCATCTTGTTAAATTATATAAGTCCCAGTTACGATCTCAAAAATATTACAAGTCCAAGATGTTTATGAATTGTCTAAGTCCCAAGCTTCAATCTTGAAAATTTTACAAGTCCCGATTGCTCACGAATTTTCTAAGTCCCAAGTTGAATCTCAAAAAAATTACAAGTCTTTTAATTGCTTATCTTCGCTATGAAATCGGGCATAGGTTCCCCGTCGGATTATTTTTTCTTAAATTATCCTAAGTCCCAATGAACACTTGTATAATTTTAACTTCACCACTAATTTTTCTAAGTCCGGTTTTGGCAGGTGACAGTTACAAATTTCACAAGTGACACTTCACAGATAATATAGAATGTACTAACAGTTTTATCTTCTTACACTTTGCCATACACTCCGTTTGTCCTTGAACCTTGCTTTTGAATTTTCCGCCAATCTGCTCGCCTGTGACGTCACTTAAACGTCACGACGCTGCTGCCTCCATTGACTTCTTGATCCGCTGTTTCTGGAAGGCCGCACCCTCGACAACGATCCGTTGTCACTTGATGGCGGTAAATAATACCCTATGATAACAGGCCCAAGGTACATCCGGCTCGAAGGACCAATGTTTGTACCTGTCCTTAGACAAAAGGGCGCCCTCTATATTGTTTATTGAAACACCAAGTCACGTATAAATTGTATATTAACATAAAATTAGTTCCCTACTTAAGCAATCTGTGTCGCCCAAACGCCTTCGCGATGCAGACATCGCGTCGAAAGTTAGAGCGCAATCTAGCGGCAAATTGGGTAAACCGTACGCAAACAGTCTGATAAATCGTATACCGTTACAGAGGCTGTTGCTATACCTAGTGGTTGTACAAAATTAGCTCCTATGCGTCTAGTATAGGTAAGTCTATTCGAGAATTGGTATCGAGCTGCATAGTCTTAGGGCACGTCAGTACGATTCAGTGATGCTGACGACCCAAATCGACTAGGCATGTGATTAAATAGTCATTTATTTTTATCGTAAGTACATATTATTGCTTGGGCTGCCATCTTTAACAAGAGCAACGTTTGCTACGTCACTCTTTAGAGTCAGTATTAAATTGCCTCTTACTCTGTTCTGACAATAACTTATTTCTGAAACAATCCATAGATGTATGTGCTAGTCTATCACAAATTGTACATTTTGAAAGGGGTTTCACGCACTTTGGACTGAGATTTACTGTTAAAAAAACTAATGTGGCTAGACCTGGAAGAACCTGGTTCATCAGTCGCAAGCGTTGCCGGCTTACAATCAATTTTTTTCCGTATTTGCAAATTGAAGCCTAAACGGTTTTGGCTTGTTTGGACGGATTTAAAATATTTTAGAACCTGTTTAGGTTCACTAAAATGAACCGTCCGAGCTCCTACTTTTATGACATGATCCTTGACACCAAAAATCTGTCAGTCCACAGCTTCCCTTCCCAAAATTCTACATCGATTCAACAAATTAATTCTAGCATAATAATAATGCTCCAAAGATCCCGTATAACTTTCTTATCTAATATCCGAGTTAAAAGCTCGGCATAGTCTTGGCGGTAAGGGAATGAGTAATAATTTCTTTTTCAATTCGGATCAAGTATATAACAGTGAAGGTAATCCTCAGAACCAAGTCTTAGCTACTCCACTAATTTTCGGTAATGAATAATGAATAACCTCTTTCTCCTTCCAAACATAATTTACGGTAGCAAATTCTTCTACCGTATTTATCCAAGTTAGTATGGTTTGTTTATTTTACATTGGGTCGCTGCTCTATCCGAGCTCTTGACCAGACTTAGAATTAAATACTTATCTAATGCAGTATTAGTTACCAGATCGTTACTCTTATTTCTTTGTCACCTGCGTCCGATTGAGTACGAAGAAGCACAATCCTCTGAAGGTGAAGAAAGATCACGCTTCCTTTTCCTCTTCGACTCGAATCCGTGGTGTGAAGTCCGTTCTTCCTTCATCCTTTTTCCATAATTCCTATCCTCTGTATCAGACTCAGTTGTTTGATACAGACTCCTATTCCCTGTCCTTAATGTTATTGTTATGCAACTGCTCTTTCCTCGAGCAATGCTTATTCTGTGTCCATATAAGACTTACCTCACGACCTTGCACCACCAATCTGGGTGCTGCTTCGTCAGACCGACACGTAAGCCCTACTCCTAGACTGATCGCACCACTTTCCATTCAAATTAAAAACGATGAGTCAGTCCTCCCCCTCGACTGATCGCACCATTCCAATTCAGATCGATACGTCAGCCCTCCCCCTCGACTGATCGCATCACTTTCCATTCCAATTCAGACCGATGCGTCAGCCCTCCTCCTAGACTGATCACACCATTCCAAATCAGACCGATGCGTGAGCCCTCCTCCTGGACTGATTGCATCACTTTCCATTCCAATATCCATGGACCATGGGTCGTTCCATAAACTTGCTCATTGCCCTGAACGATTCTAGTTATCTGAAACTTCTAGAAGTAAGCTGTAAATGCATTAATTTTTTTTTTAAATAAATTTACTAGTATAAATTATATTCCTGTACCAACAAAGTAGCTAGTTGAATACAAAGCATTTTAAATAATTAACTAAGTAAATAACTAGTTCATGAAGAGGTCATGTCACTATTCAACGCATTAATATCCGAAGACACAGCGGCTTTTCCTCATTGGTTAAAAAAACTCGATTCGTGAACTTCATTTAATGACGCGTGATGCGAAATATTTGATTTGTATTAAATAGTTTTCATACATAATTGGTAGTCGTGAAATATCGCATAGCCAGGGGCACACTTAGGTAGTCCAATTTATGCCATCTATGGTTGCTCCGGTACCATCAATTTCGTTGTACATTCAAGAGTGCCGTAATACAGAAATTAGGATTTTCTAATGATACAATTAATAGTGGGGTATACAGAAATAATTCTAAAATAAACTACCCACGTATTTTAAAATTGTTTATCCAATAAATATCGTAACAGTAGTATGAATAATAAAAATAAACACTATAATTAATCTCTGTTAACTACATTTTTTTTAGAGCTTAACTTCAAATGTATCCCCTAACCAAAATATCAACCATTTGATGTGTATTCCTAAAAACGGAAGAGCAGACAAAAAGAGTACTTACGTTATTCAAGCAGTGAACGTGGCAGGATAATTATTAACCTTGTTTATCCCACTTCTGAACTGTAAGGGGAGGGCCAGTCAAGAAACACAATACATAATTCCCAGCTACAGCCTATTGATCCACACGCAAACACTAATTATATACTACCTACACCTAATCACTACAACTCAGCAATCACTCCTATATGCAATCTGCAACTAACCACCAATTTACAGTTACACGAATTGTCACGACCAGCGCACACTAGATCTCATCACAGAATGACTTCTTATAAAGGCTGCGCCGAACTACTTTGCAATATGGTGGGGCGGTTGTTCCCGCCCCACTCCTTTCACTCAAAACAACACTTGTTTCTCAATTGATGGAAAATATAGTTTTATTGTCGCTCGTATTATTAATAACAAATCTTGGTGTATTAAATAATAAATTAGGTATTAATAATTAACTCTTACACTATGATAATAATAATTAACCCAACAGTAGGTACCACCAGGCTAGTCATTCTGCCGCTAAGCAGTAGTGTGCAAACATTACTGTTTGCACACTACTGCTAAGAAGTAGTGTGCAAACATTACTGTTTGCACACTACTTCTTAGCTATTGTAAGGGCACCGAGAGCTAGTGTAATTACTGGGCATATGAGACTTAAGAACTGATGTCTAGATGGGGGCACTGTGATGCCACACAGAAATGTTTTGGTTGAACGTTTTGCTCGTGTCATCTCTTTCTTCTACCTAGTCCGGCCATAAGTTCTGTTACAAATGAAAATGCATTTTTTTAATGTTTATTCATTACATTGTTTTGGTGAAACGTTGATTGTGGCAGTCATCTGTTTTTGCAGTGAGTGCCCAGTCTCTGACTACCCCTTATGAGATACAGTCGTGATCTTATGTATGTATGTGGTTCTAACAGCACGCGACCGCCTCGATCTTTTCTGGTCTTCGACAGAGGAAGTGTTGTTGTATCTGTTGATAGTACGATATACGAACATACGGCTGATACCAAGCTTTTGAAGTGTCTGGAATATAACCGACGGCTCCATACCCACTTTGTGCAAGGCGATCACTGCAATCCTATTTACTTTAACACCCCATTCCATATTGTAATTTGATAATGAACACGAAAAAATATGTGAAATGGCGCATTATCGAGAGTAGTTTTTAAAATAATATACCTACGTGTTCCAAATTCCAAATAATTAAAAAGTTGAAAAAAAGAACAGTTTTTATGTATAATGATTTCTTATATTTACGCGAACACTACACATTTAAATGAAACTAAGTTTACGGATTTTATCGCGTTTAATTTTTACTTTTTTACTATTTATAACCCGACGTTTCGAGTGCTTTACAGCACCCATGGTCACGGGAGGACTGAGGTGACAGATGTCCTGATGTCATAGTTAACCTGGGGTACCTTCAGCTTTTAATTATTATTTTTGGGTCCGATCTACGCAGAAAGAGCTAACTGTGTCTTGAAGTCTTGCAGTGGTATGCTTGGTTTTTGATTTAATTTTATTTATTATTGGATCCCAAGCTGGTGGTAATACCCAACCATCTTCCCTATTGAAATTAGGATGTTTTTTGATTTCAATAGCCTCGCGAATCATCCTTGGTAGGAATCGGTGTTCTTTTGCAAGGATCTGTGGTTTATCAAATCTGATGTAATGGTTGGGATGATCCAGAACATGGTCACAGACTGCAGACTTCCTAGAACGACGATGCTTCACGTCAGCTATGTGTTCTTTTACGCGGGTTTTAATTGATCTTTTTGTTTGGCCTATGTAAGAGAGACCACATTCACAATCTAGCTTGTATACTCCTGCGTCCTGTAGAGGGATGTTACACTTGACAGATGGTAAAAAACTGACTTATCTTCTTCGGCGGCTTGAAGAATGTTTTTATGGAAGCCCGCTTCAAGATATAGCCAATCTTGTCCGTGACTCCTCTGACATAAGGTAGAACAGCAGGCACACGCTCGACTGTGGCCGGTTTCACTCGGTCACTGCGACGTAGGCGCGGAACCCGAAGCTTGTTGTCGTGCAAAACTTGCTTGACATGTTGAAGCTCGGCGGCCAGGTGTTTCCTGTCACAGATTCCTCGTGCTCTCTGAAACAAGGATTTACCCACGGTAGCTAACTGTGATGGATGATGGTGAGATTCACCGTTTAAATATCTGTTAGTATGGGTCTTTTTTCTATACACAGTGTGACACAAGGTGTTATTAGGATTTCGAATTACTAATACATCTAGAAAAGCTAAAGAGTTATTTGCCTCTAACTCCATTGTAAATTGAATTTTAGAGTTTAGGGAGTTAAGGTGGTTTAGAAATGCATTTACTTTATCTGATGGTAAAATTGTGAAAGTATCATCTACATACCGCTTGTAGAATCTTGGATTTACTGGAGAAGTACGGAGGGCTCTCTCCTCAAAGTCTTCCATGAAGATGTCGGCCAGCGGAATATGCAGAACTACTAAGACATTGCCTTACATCTGGCTATCTATTGTGGAAGGAACACTACTACAAGCAAGTAGATGGTGTGGCGATGGGCTCCCCAGTATCTCCCATTGTCGCCGACATCTTCATGGAAGACTTTGAGGAGAGAGCCCTCCGTACTTCTCCAGTAAATCCAAGATTCTACAAGCGGTATGTAGATGATACTTTCACAATTTTACCATCAGATAAAGTAAATGCATTTCTAAACCACCTTAACTCCCTAAACTCTAAAATTCAATTTACAGTGGAGTTAGAGGCAAATAACTCTTTAGCTTTTCTAGATGTATTAGTAATTCGAAATCCTAATAACACCTTGTGTCACACTGTGTATAGAAAAAAGACCCATACTAACAGATATTTAAACGGTGAATCTCACCATCATCCATCACAGTTAGCTACCGTGGGTAAATCCTTGTTTCAGAGAGCACGAGGAATCTGTGACAGGAAACACCTGGCCGCCGAGCTTCAACATGTCAAGCAAGTTTTGCACGACAACAAGCTTCGGGTTCCGCGCCTACGTCGCAGTGACCGAGTGAAACCGGCCACAGTCGAGCGTGTGCCTGCTGTTCTACCTTATGTCAGAGGAGTCACGGACAAGATTGGCTATATCTTGAAGCGGGCTTCCATAAAAACATTCTTCAAGCCGCCGAAGAAGATAAGTCAGTTTTTACCATCTGTCAAGTGTAACATCCCTCTACAGGACGCAGGAGTATACAAGCTAGATTGTGAATGTGGTCTCTCTTACATAGGCCAAACAAAAAGATCAATTAAAACCCGCGTAAAAGAACACATAGCTGACGTGAAGCATCGTCGTTCTAGGAAGTCTGCAGTCTGTGACCATGTTCTGGATCATCCCAACCATTACATCAGATTTGATAAACCACAGATCCTTGCAAAAGAACACCGATTCCTACCAAGGATGATTCGCGAGGCTATTGAAATCAAAAAACATCCTAATTTCAATAGGGAAGATGGTTGGGTATTACCACCAGCTTGGGATCCAATAATAAATAAAATTAAATCAAAAACCAAGCATACCACTGCAAGACTTCAAGACACAGTTAGCTCTTTCTGCGTAGATCGGACCCAAAAATAATAATTAAAAGCTGAAGGTACCCCAGGTTAACTATGACATCAGGACATCTGTCACCTCAGTCCTCCCGTGACCATGGGTGCTGTAAAGCACTCGAAACGTCGGGTTATAAATAGTAAAAAAGTAAAAATTAAACGCGATAAAATCCGTAAACTTAGTTTTTATGTAACAATATTTATGGCCAGACTAGTTATATAGAAAAAAAGAACGTAGTTCGCGTGCATAAATCCATTGGTATAGACTGTCAAAAAAAGTCTATTTTATATGTATTTTATTGAAGAGCCGTGTTAGCGCTTTAAATTTCGTAGTACGCGAGTGACCTGGGTTCTTTTCCCCTGTCCCGGCACCGCTAAAATTTTTAATTACAATTTTAAGTGCTCATTTACCACGTGCTCGGCGGTGAAGGAAAACATAGTGAGGTAACCAGCATGTCAGAGAAATAAAAAATATTTCGAAGAAATTTGCAGTCCGCAAACCAGCATTGGAGCAGCGTGGCGGATTCTTCCCAGCCCCAAAAACCTTCTCGGAAATGAGAGGAGGCCTGTGCTCAGCAATGGGACATTAATGGGCTGTAATTTTAATTAACTTTTTTATGATATATTCATTTCATTGCTTTCCAAATCGGAAAATAACACAGAAACAAATGATTTAACAGAACTTTGCAAATTGAAAGTTCTCCTAGCAGTTCGTGCGTTAATGTAGTTTCTAGTAAACTTTAAACAAGTGTTATTGTTTGCGATATCCCTAAGTTTCTGAGTTCTGAACACTTTAGTCGTGCATTAAATGTTTAACTTACACTGTGATAGGAAGCATTTGTTTTAAAATAAAATTTTGCGTGTTCTGATTATTAATATTCAGTAGTGGTGGGAATTAGTCTAGGTTCTACCGCATTGTCAGTTGTTATGCCATGAAGCAGTACTGCGTTTAGGTGGTGGTATGTTGTGTATTCCTGCACTACTACTGCAATCGTACTGGTATGTCCTATGCAGGAATCTTACCACCCGCAGGATTCTGAAGGTCATTCAGAGCTAGTTTAATCACATTTGACTTAAGAACTGTCTCTGGCTGACGGACGCAGTGGGGCGCCACACAGAAATATTCTAGGTGACACAGCATCTGTTATGGGTAGACGTTTTACTGACCATCGGGTGAACGTTTTGCACGTTTCGTAGCTTTTTTTTATTGGATGAAGTGACATATGTTCTTAAGTCTTATATGACCCGTGATTACGCTAGCTCACAGTGCGATTCAAACCGAAACACAGTAATCTTTGCACACTACTGCTTCACGGCAGAATAACTCGCCCTGGGGAATCAGTCTAGTTACCACCCTTACTATATACTATGAGACATAAGAACTTATGTTTCAGGGTGATGGACACAGTGTCGTGTCACACAGAAATTTTCTGGGTAACACAGCAACTGTTATGGGCAGACGTTGCACTTACCATCAGGTGAACGTTTTGCTCGTTTCATCACTTCATTATCCGATGGAAAAAAAAACTTTATCCAGTAAAGAAAAATTGCGTTCACAACTCCAAATTTAATATGGGTCGAGCTACCTTTACTAAAATGAAACTTCGCACGAAAACTTCTGACCTATGAAGCGACTACTAAGCCGGCAAAGCCGTCAAATCAATCGCATACTTTCGTAGCAAAATATAAAATCGTTTCTGAACTGCAATTCACTGCAGTTAAGGTAATTTAAACTTTGTGAATGGAAAATCGTTCTAAAATTTTGCAATATTAACTTTCCAGAGCGCACGTTTATAATTTTATGGTTTTATTTTTTCTCCTTTCTCTTACTCACCATGTTTCAATATACTAAGTTTTAAAAAATTTCTTGACAATTTTAAAAGTTACAAAACAATATGATTTCATTTCAATAATAAGATCCTTTGATCTGTCATGGCGTCTGTCATCATGCTACGCCTGCCCATAAGAGATGCTGTTTCACCCAGAACATTCCTGAATGGTACCACATTGCGCCCGTCACCCTGACACATCAGTTCTTTTTCGGGACTGGTAGTGTTGTGCATGTGAAATTTATGTTTGTAAAACGCACCCACGATGCAGGAGAAATCCTACTGCGGGGCATCTTTTTATTAAAAAAAAAAACAAAACGAAAGTGAACTCTTAATGCTGTTATGAGTGATTACGTTATTTACCCTGTCGTGGCGGCTTAAGAGAATCTACCACGCCGTCTCATCCCGTCGGTGTCGTAAAAGTCGACCGAGGGGAAATGGAAACCAGGAGATGGGCAGCAACATCTTTCTGGAACATTTGAATAAATAAACTGCGGTTGCCAACCCATATGCAAAGCGTGGCAACTATGGCGAAATCCCCCCAAAATGAGGGCTACAAACTTTTGTGGCAATATTTGGTGGAAATCTATGTTCATCTGTAGATTAGAAATAGGCTTAAATGATGAAGTTATCTAAATCAATGTTGAGTTCGATAATTACGAAGGTAAACTACTGAATACTGTCGGACACTAAATACTGTCGGAAGATATCAATTCAACAATACTGCGCAGGAGATATTTCAGTACCACAAGTGTATGCGCAAACACTGATGCACTCACTCGTCCATACCTACCTACGCCCGATGTAACGCTCTTGCAACATGATCATGACATGAGGTAAGGCACAGAAATACAAGTGATACAGGCACTAGGACACAATCACACACGAAAACTAAAAATTTGTACTATTCACAAATAAGGTAAACTCCGGTTGCCCCGCAGCGTAGAAGTTACGTACTCAAATAATTAGATATACTATAGAATCATACGGTTGTCGGAATTTACAATATAAAATTTTTACTATCCTTATTTCAAATGTTTTACGCAAAGCGTGTGTCTATTTTACCTTTGTCCGCATAATACAAGTTTTGTTTTAACGCAACAAAAAACTTTCCCCTCTCATCTAATTTAACTTTTTTCGCAAGCTCCTTCTTCTCAATATATAGTTGTGGCAGTTGGTGGAATTCTTTTGTGGGACGAATATAAGAACTTAAGCATATTGTTTAAGTAAAAGTTCGATTCTAAATGAAAAATAGCCCACGGGATGAGATGGGGTGGTAGATTCTCTTAAGCTGCTACCTTAAGAGAATCTGCTACCCTACCTCATCCCGTGGGTAACTTTCGGTGGTTTGTATGCACTTTGAAAAGGATCTCGCTAGTTACTACATTTTTCATTTCATCATTGCAGCCCACAACTAGCCCACTTCTGAACATAGGCCTTCCCAATATATAGTCACAAAAGATAGTAGCTCTCAATTTGGGGGGGGGGGGGATATTGCCATAGTGGTTGCTACTTGAACGGTCACTTATGTTATACTGTGAGTCTTAGTAAGATAATGTTGTTTGTAACATGTTCATAAATTTAGTGAAACTGGAAATTGACTTGCAATTGAAGGAGAAGTGTTAGGAAAGCTTGGGTTAAAAACTTACCTCGACCTTCTTCTTCTATATTTTCATGCAGTCGTCCTTTGATTGAAATTTCACTCACTAGAATAATTTTATATATGCGATTCTACATTATTTTTGGGGTCCCATGAAGTATTGATGGAGTTATAGTATTTATTCTTCCGCGGAGAACAGTTGACCGCTCGAAAAAGTAACGACGTTGACTACGTCGTTACTACGACGACGTACGTACGTTGACACACACGCCAACAGTGTCAAAAAATAGCAATTTTTACACTTGGCGCAATGGCGGGCGATTTTGAAGTTCGTACCGCAGCCAGAATATGTTTTGCACTTATTAGTTGGCCGAGGTAATAATTATGGTGAGGAAGGAAGGAATTGCAAGCCACAACACATAGCTTGGCAAGCGGGGTAGCAGCCGCAGTTTATTTATTCATATGTTCCACGAGGATGCTGCTGCCCATCGCCTGGTTTTCATTTTCCCTATCTCCACTTCTTCGACACCCACGGGATTAGATGGCTTGGTAGATTCTCTAAAGACGCCACCTTAAGAGAATCTATGTCAAAATCCCCCAAATTGAGAATTACTAACTTGTGGCGATCTATTGGGGAGGCCTATGTTCAGCAGTGGACTAGTTGTGTGCTGAAATCATGAAATGAAAAATGTAGTAAATAGTCAGATCTATTTCAAAGTGCGTAGAAATAAAAGTTAAATTGATATTGGGTCAGCTCATTTTAATAAAAGAGAGAAAAAAGTAATGTATAAGCTTATGAAAGTCGCACTGCTGAGCACAGGCCTCCTCTCATTTTGGAGAGGGTTTTGCAGCCTGGAACAGTCCATCACGCTGTTCTGATGCGGGTTGGTAAATTTTACACGTCCTTGAAATATTTTGTTTCTAAGTTTCCTCATGATGTTTTACTTCACCGCTGAACACGTGGTTGCTTTATATAGTGCTTACAATTAAAAGTTAGTATTTCAACCTATAAATTGGTAGCTCAGGGGCTAGGCGCTCGTTATAAATTTCATAGTAGGCGAGTGGCCTGGGTTCTATTCCCGGTGCCGGAACCACTAAAATTGTTAATTGCAATTTTAAGTGCTGATTTACCACGTGCTTGGCGGTGAAGGAAAACATCGTGAGGAAACCTGCATGTCTGAGAAATTAAAAATATTTCGAAGACATGTGAAGTCCGCCAACCCGCATTGGAGCAGCGTGGCAGATTGATCCTAGCTCCAAAACCCTCTCGGAAATGAGAGGTGGCCTGGCTAGCACAGGCTCAGCAGTGGGACATTTATAGGCTGTAACTTTATTTTTTTATAAATTTCTATTTTCAGCTAGGCGTATCTCCACAATATTTGACAGGCGCCCTGTACTGAAGTAAGTGTAAGTACTGAAGGAGCCCCAAAACGAGGCATTATCAAGCGTCATAGACTCTACGGCGGCCGTCTGTCGTAGAGTATGTGTGTCGAAACACGTGTCGTGTTCTCGACTTCAGTGGTGTATATTATCTAGTGGTAGTATTGTAGTGGTTGGTGGAGGGTACCTGGTGGCGGTTCCTGGTTGCGGTGTTAGTTTGCTTGTGCACGCTACTGAGGGAGGGCGGGCGGTGCTCTTCAAAAAACTAGGTAATATACACCATTTTTATATTTTGCATGTGGATCTTAGCAAAGTAACTTACTTTCCTTCATTATAATGGATTTCCGCAAAGTAACGCCTGATTCTATTAACTATTTGAACATTAATCACACTTCCATGGGGCACATTTTCATGGGCCTACTATTATACGTTTTTACAACTAAATCCCAAAAACTGCACAAAATCATATAATCAAAAAGTTCAAACTATTTATAAAACGAAGACTTTTTAGGAAGAGTTAGTATAGTATTATGGAATACATGGATGATGATAACCCGTGGGAATGAGGTGATCGCTGCTAAACTATTTCTACATCTTTATAATACTGCTGTATTTGTACAGTATTTTTATATGATTAAAAGAAAAAAAAAATCGTGCTGGGTTTGCTGCTTGCTGTTTCTTCCTAGAACAGAGGCATTTGATTGCGAACCAGTGACGTTCAAAGACTATTATGTCAGTATTCTATATCGAATAAAAATTATTCTATTATTTTCAGTGCATTTATAAAAAAAATTGATGTCCCATACTAGGCAGATAGAAAAAACATTTATTCGGCACAAGAACATAATACAGTTGAATATGAAAAAAACAAACAAAACAAAATTACGTAAAACAAAATAGTTCTGTATCGAAAAGGGGTTGGCTCAGCATGTACTGTGTAAGTATGGACCCACACAGCGCTGATTTTCAGCCAAAAACCTTTGTATTGGCAAACGGACGACACTCGACTGTAAAATATCAATTACCTATTGTATACGTGTTTTAACATTTTATTTTTAATAGTAACACAATGTAATTTTAAACATACAAAATCGGATAATTTGAGTATAAACGAAAGATTATGAAATGTATTCTATTAATTAATAATATATATGTGTGTTATATAAAATAATGGTATTCATATATAGAAACAGTGTTTATAATAACAATAACAGTATCATTCAGGGAGCATAGACGCATGCGTGAGTATACAACATAGCATAGTAAGGGGACAGTAAATCCGACAAGTCAGATAAAAGAAACATACAGTACAACACAACCAGACCCGAAAACCAACAACTTGTGTTTTTCACTAACGTTGGCTCCGGCTGTGATTCGAAACTAGGACCCGCGGCGTGGTAGTCAGGTACTCTACTCACTAGATCGATAAAATAATAGAACAATAAAAATTTTACTTTCACCACGGCCACATATTAACAATAAAGTGCGATGCGGTTGGTACTGCGTTTGTCATTTCGACCGCCAAAAGCCTCAATTAGGAGGATCATCATAGTCATCATCAGCCTGCAGCGGTCCACTGTTGGACATAGGCCTCTCCCAATAGGCGCCATTTAGCTCGATCTTCGGCTTCACGCATCCAGTTGCTGCCAGCCGCCTTGCGCAGATCGTCGCACCATCAAGCCAGGGGACGCCCCACACTACGTTTGCCTAAACGTGGTCTCCACTCCAGGATTCGCCTACTCCAACGGTTGTCACTTCTGCGACATATTTGTCCACCCCATCCGATCCCATCCCATCCAATCCGGATTACAATTAATTACAATATTCTATAAAAATTCGATAAATTAATTATTCTATAAATTAAAATTAACAATTCTATAGAATATTTTGAAGCACGTTTAGAAAATTACCAGAAATTATGCAAGCACACAAAGCCGTGGTAGCTCAGGGACCTGGTGCTCGCCTTTAATTTTCATAGTAAGCGAGTAACCCGGGTTCGATCTCCGGTGCCAACCAGCACCTCTAAAATTGTTCTACAATTTTAAGTGCTGATTTACCACGTGCTTAGCGGTGAAGGAAAACATCGTGAGGAAACCTGCATGTCCGAGGAATACAAATATTTCGAGGACATGCGAAGTCCGCCAACCCGCATTGGAGCAGCGTGGCGGACTATTCCCGGCTCCAAAACCCTCTCAGAAATGAGAGGAGGCCTGTGCTCTCAGCAGTGGGACATTTATAGGCTGTTACTTTTACGCAAGCACAATTTATAAAAAGTACACATTGCAAAAGCATCGCTAAACATCTGCAGTAATAAATACAAATTCAGTATCTCCTACACAATCGACTGCTTCTCGCATATACAAATGTCCTATAAATTTAAGCACCTTAGCCTATGCATCAGTTAAAATGGAACCGTTAGCAACGTTCCATACGATTTGAATCTTTAGCAATGTAAATACGTTTTAAGCTAAACTTTCAATTTAAACTTTACAGTACGGTAATACGACTTAAACTAGGATAGCGCAATTCAGCCAACGTAACTTTTTAGGTCAAAAGAAAAAGCTTAATAACTTACAGACCGAACTGAGTCTAAGTCCGTAAGAGAGATATCATTAACAGCATTGCCGCTGTGTATGTGTAATTTATGGCTTTAACATCATTGCACAACAACTTTAAAAAAAAATTGTGTATTTGATGAGATAGTCTAGTGGTAGGATTACTATGGATGAATCCGTCTAGGTAGGTACCACCGCAGGGCCAGTTATTCTGCCGTGAAACAGTAGTGTGCAAACATTACTGTGTTTCGGTTTAGAGGACACTGATAGCTAGTGTTTTGCTCGTTTCGTCACTTTATCAAAAAAAAATGATCACTTCTATTTGCTCGTGGCGTATAAGTTATCTATTTTTGAATCTCGATCCATTGCACTATTTCATCTCTTTTTTTCCGATGATTGAATAAATGTAAAGAAAACATTTGCATACTCCATTCAAAAGAGATAGTCGTAGAATGTTAATATTAAAATAAAATTAAGTATATATTACATAAAAGTGAAATATAGTTAATAGAATCAAGCGTTACTTTGCGGAACCATTTTAATGAAGGAAAGGAAGTTAATTTGCCAAGATCCGCATCTAAAATTTAAAATTGTGTATGATCTAGTTTTTGAAAAGCACCGTTCATTATAATAGTGAAACGTCAATTTCTGCGGAAAAGCAACCGAAGCTTTGTAATTCGTTGGTATCTTGTATAAATATATGTAATGATATATTTGAAAGCATATCATTTACTATGCAGTGGTAATAATCTTGACATAAAAGACATTTCATTCATCATCATCATCTCAGCCTATCACTAGTCCACTGCTGAACATAGGCCTCCCCTATAGATTGCCACAAAAGTTTGTAGTTCTCATTTAGGGGGGATTTTGCCATAGTTGCCACTCTTGGCAGGCGGGTTGACAATCGCAGTTAATTTGTTCAGATGCTCCAGGAAGATGCTGCTCCCCATCTCCTGCTTTTTATTTTCCCACTGTCGACTTTTACGACACCTATGGGATGATATGGGTTGGTAGATTCTCTTAAGCCGCTGCCACACGGCATTCTATTAAAATTTTTTTAATTGAATTCCACAAACAATGAAATCTCGAACAAGAAAAATATTATTTGAGGACGTTTTAAGAGATTTATTCATTTGTTAAAAAAAAATAAAGGGCCTTTTTAGTCGGTAACTACTCCACTCCACCTCCCTCCCCTCCTACATGCTCCCGCCTACAAATATGTACGCGTGTTTTCAACGGTGAAATAATGCACGAGAATGTAGAATATGTAATGTTAAATGAGTATTATATATATAATATAAAATATACAAATAATCTATATTAAAAAAAATATACTTTTCTGCTGTAGTCGACTTTGCTCTGTTATATTCAGTGGTACTCTATTCTACTCTATTATATTCTATTACTAGTAGATGCCCGCGACTTCGTCCGCGTGGATGAAGGATTTTGAAATATCTCGAGAAAACGGTTTGATTTTCCGGGATAAAACTAAACCTATGGTCGTTTCCAGGAAGATCGGTTCATGGTGAAACGTTAACCCATTAAGCGCGGGGGTACTGTAACGTTTAAATGTTTCCATTTTAGATATTTCAACTTAAATACATACAAACATACATAACATCACGACTGTATCCCATAAGGGGTAGTCAGAGACTGGGCACTCACTGCAAAAGCTGATGACTGCCACAATCCACGTTTCACCAAAACAATATAATGCACTTGGTGTGATAGGTCGTGAGCCCATAGCCACCATGCATGCGCTATTGGGTGCACAGTGCAGTTTTATTCCTTACTCGCCTTTTACGAGATCCATTGGATGAGACGGAGTGGTAGTATTCTTTTAACGAGCCGCCACCACACGACACTTAAATAAGACGTTCATTTAATGAATATGTCAAATATACACATTTCACAATTAACACTGGTGGTAGGATTCCTATGCAGGAATCCGTCTAGGTAGGTACCACCCCAGGGCCAGTTATTCTGCCGTGAAGCAGTAGTGTGCAAGCATTACTGTGTTTCGGTTTGAAGGGCACTGTGAGCTAGCGTAATCACTGGGCATTTGGGACTTAAGAACTGATGTCTCAGGGTGACGGGCGCAGTGTGGAGTCACACAGAAATATTCTGGTTGACACAACATTTGTTGTGGGCGGACGTTGCACTTACCATCAGGTGAACGTTCTGCTCGTTTCGTCACTGTGTACTCGTACAATAAAAAAAAAATAAAAAATTATTCAGCTAAGCTTAGACCAGCATACTCTTGTTTAATTTATATGAAATTCTAACTAACACCTATGCCACTGATTGCGACGGGACAGTTTCTTTTGTCTCCGTTCGCGTGACGTCAATCGAACATTCGAGACCCGCGCGAGGTATGGCCTACTGTCATTTCACCGGACCTACCAATCTGCCCACCGCTCAGCTTAGGTCTCCTTTTTGGACTTTCGTGCGCTGTGCTAAAGTTACCTTAGCTGCGAATTTTTTTTTATAGAATAGGGGGGAAACGAGCAGGTGGCTCACGTGATGGTAAGTGATCACCGCCGCCCATGAACACCTACAATACCAGAGGAATATCAGATCCGTTACCGGCCTTTGAGAAAGGAATAGGCTCTCTTCTTGAAGGTCCCTAAGTATTCATTTATTTAGGTTGAAAAATTTAAATCTCGTTTGAGAAAGTTTTTAATTTAACTTCACTCCATATTGGGGTTCCAGATTCGAGTCCAAGATTCAAGTTTCAAGGCTCGAATTTAAGATTCGTGTTCCAGGTTCGAGTACAATGTTCGACCTCAATAGTATCACATTTCCGGTGCTAACTGAACACCTGCCAGCCGACCGTGACGCAGCGTGGTATTTTCACAAGTTTTTGTTGACAAGGGTATTTTCTTTTTATAATACACCGAATACCGAAAATTTCACAAAGGTAATTTTTATTACCTTTGTGAAATTTTACGGTATTTGACAGACAGAGGGACTTACTTTTGCATTATATTCAAAAAAGAGGAGGTTTTTTATTCGACTAAATTTTTTTTTGTGTGTATGTTACGCGATATCTTCGCCAATTGTGAAGTGATTTCAATGATACTTTTTCCATTGTATTTATATATGTCATTATATGTTATATTATAATAATATAGCCGTGTAGGTGGCGGCTTAAGACAATCTATCACTTCATCTCTTCCCGTGGGTGTCGTAAAAGTCGACAGAGGGAATATGAAAACCAGGAGATACGCAGCAGCATCTCCTGGTACATCTGAATAAATAAACTGCGGATGACCTGGCAGTCGGGTTGGCAACCGCATTGGGAAAATGCATGTCATAAAAACTAAAACACGAAAGATATTTTAAATGTATCAGACATATAACACAAAAGTGTATAATGTATAAAAAAAGTTTTATTAAACATAAAATTCTAAAATAACGATAATTAATGAAAAAAATATATATTACTTTTAACTTTGTTGGCAACAGTGTATATTAGAAATAGGGAACGAATTAATAGTAATAAAAATATTAATACTATGCAAAAGTGCACATTCCTGCAGGGCTATTGCGTATCCAAAGTGATGATCACTTATAAAAGTGTTAAACGAATATCTGCTAAATAAAAGTCTGCATACTGGTTATGATTAACAAAAAGACATCATATGAAAAATAATCGTCATTTTTATTAACCGTAACCAGTATGAAAACAATTATTTGACAGAAATTCGTTCAACACTTTTATAAGTGATCTTCACTTTGGATACGTAATAGCGTCGCTGGACAATGGTGTACATCATTGACCAATATTTAAGCTATGGCATTTTTTTATCTATCGGTACAAACCACATCAAATCTTGTACACGTCACCTATTTCAATTTCAATAAACATAAAAAATTAAACTGAACTTTATTACTTACTTTATTCTGTAAAACAAAGGGAACCATCAAAAATTAAAAATGAGAAGAATAAAATAGCAAACCTACCTAGTGTAAAAAAAACCAGTCCTTACTTTGTATTTTCTTTGATATCTAGAAGGTATAATTTATATCGCATTTTGAAATGAACCTTGGATTGAATTTTACGAAAGGGTGGTAGTTTCTGGGTAGCGAAAACTGCCGCGATAGGCAGCTGTCGATGTGTCCTGAAACAGAATGTTACGTTCACTGGACCAGGTAAGCTTTTGATATAAATATTCCGGGGTTTTGTTTTTAATTACTCTAAGTAGTAAACTAGCAAAGTGTAATTTGAGCCTCGATGAGTTAGAAGTTTGTTTTTTTCCTGATAAGAAGAAACATGTGCTCTCAAAGCAAAAACGAGCTCATGCATTTTGGACTCGCTGAAGAAGCTTCATTGTTTTCACTAAGAGACAAGGTCCACAGGCCGAAATGCAGTAATTTACTTTTGAAAAGATGAGAGTCTCACAAAGGGTTATTCTTAAATTCAAACTTAGGTTATCCTATATATATATAGCTACGAAAACCAGCAATCTCCGTTCTGTATTCCTTAAGCTCACTCCTCATAGCCGTTAAGTCGCTCCGGAAGAAAGCGCATTTCAGCTACAAGTTCACTCAGCTCTGACGACTTGTTAATGGGTGTGACTTCATTATCACTGCCACAGGTTTTGGTCTCGGCAGTGTCCCTCGTACTAACGTGAACCTTCGATTGTACAGGTGTTACAGTCAATCAATCAATATACTCGTTATTGTATACCAATAAAAAGATAAAGACTAAGGTACTATAGCTAAGATAAGGTACAAAAGGCGGTTTTATCACTGAAGGCGATTTCTTCCAGACAACCTTAGCGCAGAGAACTGATAAAGAAAAATGCAAAACGAGGAAAAATTATATATGGTAAGACTTCCTATACTATGGGAGTAACTCAATGAAATTTCTTTCACGAGTTCCGACTTTTGGCTAAGTGTGTAGACAATAAACGCTTTACACGCCTGAAAGCTTGTCAAAGGAACACTATTCTTTCAAATTTCAAAGGACTCTATTCTTTTCGTTGTATTTTAGAAGATATATTTTTTTGAAAGCTCTTTAGTTGTAAAGGAAATAACTAATATAAAACATTTATTTTTTTATCATAAAGATGGTAATTTATTCATTACAATAATATAATGTTTGTAATGTAATTAATCAATTACAATGGTAATAAATCCTGAAGTTGTTCAAATTAGTGGAATTGATTTTTTACTCCAAGCAATAGCCCTTTCCATAGCTCGCTGCGCGATTCTGAACTTCCTCATGCGGCCTGCAGTGAAGAACCACGTCTCGGTTCCATATGTCATCACTGTCAACACGCACTGGTTGTACACTTTTGTTTTTGGGATTGAGGTATACTCGAAGAGAAGATGTGACGCAGTTTTCCGAACGCTGCCCAGTCGAGTTGGATTCGTCGATTGACCTCTTGGTCTTGGAAGTTGGACCTACCTAGTCGTACAATCTGTCCTAGGTATACATATTCGTCGACAACTTCGATCGTAGTGTTCCCAACAATAACCTGTGTACATGGACGTTAGACATGATCTTCGTCTTGTCCATGTTCATTGTTAATCTTAAGACCTAGCCGTTGGGAGACACTATTGAAGTCATTGAGCATAGCGCTAAGGTGCGAGAGGAGCGATTCATAATACAATCTTAATAAATCTTTTAAACATTACACATACAATTTGCATGTGATACATACAGTCACGCCTTTTCCCATATAAGGGGTAGTCAGAGGCCCCAAAATTAACTTTTTGCCCCCGTGGGAAAACGGACTGGTGGCGAACCACGTTTCTGCAATTTCGGTAGGAGTTAAAAAGAATCTCACGCCCCATTGCGTCCCACGAGCAGTATAGTGACAGCATTTCAAATTATGGCGTTATTCTGCACGAATAAAGGCTGACAATACGCCAGTTGCCTCTTACGACACCTCGGCAGGAATGAGGTAGGTGCTACTCTACTGTACCGGACACCTATTGCGTGCGATGCCTATTGTGCATTCTAATCACTCCGCCACGACATACTGTTTCTTTTATTTCATAACTCACCAGCATGTCGCATGCGCATACGGATTCTTTATAGCATGAATCTGTCTAAGGTAGGTACCACGCCAGGGCCAGTTATTCTGCCGAGAAGCAGTAGTGTGCAAACATCACTGTGTTTCGGTCTGAAGGGCACTGTGAGCTAGCGCAATGTGGTGCCACACAGAAATGTTCTAGATTTGTTATGGAACGGACGTTGCACATTACCATCAGGTGAACGTTTTGCTCGTTTCATCACATTACCCAAAAAAAAAAACAGATGGTTATCTTTTCTAGTAGTTAGCTCTATCTATAAAGTATTTATAAGTATTTATATTTTCTTTTATGTATAGTGTATTAATAAAGTTTGAACATAGAGGAACCATTTCCACACTAAGCTTACAACAGTCGCACACAGCGTTGTTTACTTAAGCTTACAAATTTTGATTTACGCTATGCAGTGTTTGTAAGGAAGTGTTTGTCTAAATTGAAATTCACTCCACTCCATATGCTGTATACCTAAGTAGTTTCTATTCAGTTTTCACTATGAAATTTACACTAATTTCGCATGCATTAAAGGAACACTGTAATTTTAAATACTTTTATTTTTTGCTTAAATATATTGTTAATGTATATTCAATATATTTAACCAGGAGAATGGGCTGTAGCATCTTCATCATCATAGTGCCTTCCTAGTGTAGCAACTGTGGAAAAATCCCCCCAAAACTAGAGCTAGAAACATTTATGACAATCTATAATCTATGTTCAGTAGTGGACTAGTGATAGGTTGAAACGATGATGATGATAAATTCAATTATTTGTATATATATATTTGAGTTCGAATCCCAGCCGTAGTCAACATTTGTGCAAAAAAAATGTTGTTGGTTTTTTGGTTTGGTTGTTTGTGATTGTTCCCGTGTCTCTGACACTGCATTCTAGCCTTTGTCTGATCTTTTCGCATGAGCGTTACATTGGGGGCGAGTAGGTTATTTAAAGGATTCAAGCCGTAATACCTCACCATCTTCCCTATTGAAATTTGGATGTTTTTTTAAAATTTCAATTGCATCCAGATAATTCTCGATCTTTTTTAAGAATCAATGTGCTTTTGCTATCAAACTAATATAATAGTTGGGACGATTTCAGCCTGAACACAGCCACAGACTGCAGACTTCATAGGCTGTCGATGATTTTTTGTTATTGAATGAAGTGATGAAACGAGCAAAACGTTCACAACGTTCACCTGATGGTAAGTGCAACGTCCGCCCACTACAAATGCTGTGTCACTCAGAATATTTCTGTGTGACACCACACTGCGCCCGTCACCCTGTACTTAAGTCTCGAATGACCAGTGATTACGCTAGCTCACAGTGCCCTTCAAACCGAAACACAGTAATACTTGCACACTACTGCTTCACGGTAGAATAACCGGCCCTGAGGTGGTACCTACTTAGACGGATTCCTGCATAGGAATCCTACCATCAGCAGGAATCCTACCAATCACCTATATGTTCCTTTACGCGGTCTTTGATAGATCTTTCCCAAACGTATGTTACCGATAGGTGTCTGGAAGAGTAGAATAGCACCTACCTCTTTCCTACCGAGGTGTCGTAAGTAGCGACTAAGGTACTGTACGGACAGCCTTTATTGGTGTATAATAAAACCATAATTATGCAATGTCGACCGCGTGGCGTAGTGGTTAGCGTACCTGACTTCTGCGCCACCGGTCCTGGGTTCGATTCCCAGCAGGAGGCAACATTTTTGCAAAAAACACAAATTGTTGCTTTTCGGGTCCGGTTGTGTTGTGCATGTGAAATGTATGTTTGTAAAACGCACCCACGATACAGGAGAAAATCCTACTGTGGTTTAAAAAAAAAAAAAATGCTGTCAGCATACTGGCTCGTGAAAATACAATAGGGAGTAAGATTTTTTTTGACTCGCATTACAATGGCGGCGACATGGTTCGCTACGCGTCACGTTTCGTTTTCCGCGGGGGCGAAAAGTGGCCTACGTGTGTAGTACGGGAAAAAGGCGTGATCGTATGTATGTATCTTTTATAAGATATTGTAGGGATACACGAGACGGATTGTAAGAACTGACTATTTTGATATTGTTGTATCAGTATTTTATTGTGTTGTTATGATGGAAGATAGTTGTTATTTCTTCTCTTTTTTATCTCACCCGTCATCAGCTTCTGCTTTAAATCGACCAAGACATCATTATTCACGGATAAGTCGGCAAAAGGCTGATAACTCTGGCTCAATAGATCGGCAATGAGTAGAAATTCATTTATCTGCCAAAGCTTAAGTAAAGAATGCTCCCACAGCAATTCGTATTCTATTCACCACACGCAAAGTTTCATTTAGGTTACACGCAATTTAGAAAAGGGTTTGGCTTAAGCTGCGGTTTGCCTAAACGAAGTTTGTGTCGACAATTTACCGACTAATCTCTTTGATATCTCAATTTGAGACATTAACCAGATCCTCAAATGATTTTTTTTTGTAAACTACCTCAGTATTGATATAATTATAAATATCAATTGTTTAAAAAAAAAAGTATATTTGGCTTTTGTAGGTGGCGGCTTAAGAATCTACCACCCTATCTAATCCCGTGGGTGCCGTAAAAGTCGAAAGAGGTAAAATAAAGAGCAGGAGATGGGCAGTAGCATCTTTGGAACATCTGAATGGATAACCTGGGGTTGCCAACCCGCCTGCCAAGCGTGGCACTATGGCAAATGTTAATATTTTGGCTTGGTTTGCGTGTGATTCGCTTCTGCGATATGATTCGGAGATAGGATTGTCGCAAGGAATAAATAATTGTATGGCTTACAGTTGGTCTGGGCATACATTTCACAGACATACAGAAGCAAAAATAATAGTGTAGGGCATCGTATATGATTGCAGCAGGTTCCTATTTAAAAATATATATACAGAAAAGACATCGGTGACAGCGTGAAATCTCGTGTTTCGATCGCTGATTCGCCTCCCTAGCTTGGTGATAATACCAAGAAGAGAGGCTTTCTTGGGACAGGGGCTACCCAGCAGTTGGCTTTGACAGGATGATATGCTACTAAGAATAGGACTACTAAGAAGGAGTTGTGCGGTGTGATCGAGAGGAGGAAAATGAAAACCAGGAGCTGGGCAGCAGCATCTACCTTGAACACCTGAATAAATAAACTGCGGTTGCCAACCCGCCCGCCAAGCGTGGCAAGTATGGCAAAATCACTCTAAAAGAAGACTACGACGACGACGAAGAAGGAGTAAAGACTCATTGTGATTCTTAGTAGATAACACAGTACCAGTTATTCTGCCGCCAAGTTATGTCTGAACATCATTGTGCCGCGGTTCAAATGGCGCAGTAGCTAATTAAATTAAGATTAAATAACTGATATCTCAGGATGATACGTTTTTTTTTCACGGCAGAATAATTGGCCATGGGGTGGTACCTACCTACACGGATCCTTCACAGGACTCCTACCACACCAGTTAGTGCTAAGTGCCACATGCAATGCTTAGCCCAATAAGTACACAACATATATTTAACTATGTATTAATTTTTTACGTATTAAATTTGTGTCTGTGACGCTAGTAATAATGACTTTCCTCTCATGATTCTACGTTTTTTTTTATTTTAATTATACAAAGAAAAGGAAAGAGCCTATTCCTTTCTCAAAGTTCGGAAACGCACCCGGAATTCCCCTATTATTGCAGATGTTCATGGGCCGCGGTGATCACTTTACATCAGGTGAGCCGCTTGCTCGTTTGCCCCTCTCCTATGAAAAAAAAACTAAAACTACATAGTATAGTATTAGTTAGACTAACTAGATATAGTATTAGTTAGGTTAGTTAACCTAACTAATACTTAATAAAACCTAATAAATATACTATCTAGTTAGATAGTATATTTATTTAGTGTAGCGTTAAGTCAAATTAAAAATACACATATACATTACATCTTTGTATTCGTATCCATTTACTCCTACATAACTCCAAAGGAAGCACATAATTTGTGACCGCTATCGACACGCTGATAAAAGCGTTCGATTCGGTGCGACTTTAATTTCTTTTCCAACGATAAATGCTTTGGAACGGCTTTCCCTCTCCTACAAGGAAAGAAGGAAAAGGATGCATGGCTCCCAAGACAAAGGAGCCATGTGTTGAAACAGGAAATAAAAAGCACAGCAATAAAAAGCAATAAATTGCTTTCAGGTTAAATGCCAACTGCTTTTCATCTGTATCTCGCTGATATAAGTACGAGTACTTTTTTTTTTTCATTGTACTGTTACCATTAAGTTTACAACATACATTTGATTATACAATGACAAAATCTTGTGATACCTTAATAAGAAAGCATTTTATTGGCATAGTAATACGTTACGTGGTTAATAGAATCAGGTGTTACTTTGCGTAAAATTTATATTATAATGAAGGAAAGGAAGTTATTTTGCTAAAATATGCATGCTAAATATAAAATGGTGTGTATCACCTAGCTTTTGAAGAGCACCGCCAACGCGTAAACGCTATAGCGCGCAAAAGCAAAAACTAACACTGCCACCGGGAACCGCAGATACCTCCTACCATTATAACTCTACCACTAGGCAAGGCACTACCTAACCTTCCTCAAAGGCCGGCAACGCTTACCATCAGGTGAGCCACTTGCTCGTTTGCCCCCTTTCCTATAAAAAAAAAAAAAGGCAATATACACCACTGAAGTCTCGAATTCAGTGCGATACATACGAGTACATGCATAGCACCAAATTCCATCCACATTACATTGATGTTTGGCATTTCACTACTTTGCGCTTTTTGCGGAATTTTCTGTGACGCACGAGCACTCTGCGAGACTTGCTGCCGCTAGCGGTTTTTCCGGACCGATACGACTTTCGACATTCAAGAAAAGAGCCTATTCCTTTCTCAAAGGCCAGCAACGCACTCGCGATTCCCCTGATGTTGCGCATTTTCATAGCCGGCGGTGATCACTTAACATCGGGTGAGCTGTTTGCTCGATCGCCCTCACTTCTATAAAAAAATACATTATGTTTCTAATGTATTGGTGGTAGTATTTCTATACAGGAGTACGCGTAGATAGGCACCACACAGTGCCAGCGATGCCAGAAATACGCAAGCTTTGCTGTGTCTTTGCACTTCATAAAGGATAATGTAGCTAGTGAAGTTACTGAGCATATGAGACTCATAAACCATAGGTGAACCTCAGGGTGAGAAGCGCGGTGCAGTGTCGTACAGGACCCCGCTATTTTGAGTTCTGGATGTACAACTGTTATAAGCCGGCGCTTACATTACCTTATTGATAGGTGTCCAGCAGAGTGGAATAGCAGCGACTAAGGTATTGTACGGACAGCCTTTATACCAGAATAACATCGTAATACGCAATGCTGTCATGATACTGCTCGTGGGAACGCAATGGAGAGTAATAATTTTTTTGACTGTTACAAAAATGGCGGCGACGTGGTTCGCCATCCGGTACGTCTTGTTTTCCGCGTGGGCGAAAAATAGTCTACGTGAGTAACCTTTGCCGACCCCTTATATGGGAAAAATGGGTGACTGTACGTATGTACTTATGATTCCGTGAACGGCTTTATCGACGCGTCATTTATACTTGTTTTATTTTTATTGAAGAAAGTGATGAGACGAGCAAATCGGTCACCTGATGGTAAATGCAACGTCTGCCCATAACAAATGCTGTGTCACGCAGAACACATATGTGGGCCACCACCCTGCGCCCGTCACCCTGAGACATCAGTTCTAAAGTTATTAAGTCTCATATGCAAAGTAATTACTACCTATCAATAGGTACCCTTCAAATCGAAACAGAAATGTCTGCACACTTCTGTTTCATGGCATGAACAACTGGTACTGCGGTGGTACCTACCTTAACGAATTTTTGTATAGGAAACCTAATAAAATTACAATTTAATACACTGCTTTTGCGGAAAGTCGATTGTTTTTTTATTGCATAAAGTGATGAAACGAGCAAAACGTTCACCTGATGGTAAGCGCAACGTCTGCCCATAACAAATGCTGTTCCACCCAGAAAATTTCTGTGTGACACTACACTGTGCCCATCACCCTGAGATATCAGTTCTTAAGTCTCATATGCCCAGTGATTACGCTAGCTGTCAGTGCCCTTCAAACCGAAACACAGTAATGTTTGCACATTACTGCTTCACGGTAGAATAACTGGCCCTGGGGTGGTACCTACCTAGACGGACTCTTGCATAGCAATCCTACCACCGGTATGCAGGTGGCTCATGGTCGTGTTTTGTGGCAATCTATGGGGGGAGGCATATGTTAATAATATGTTAACATACACACACATACATTCTAGTCCACTGCTGAACAGAAGCTTAGATTGCCACAAAAGTTTGTAGCTGCCATTCATCATTTTGCGGGCATTTTGCCATAGTTGCCACGCTTGGCAGGCAGGTTGGCAACCGCAGTTTATTCAGATTACAAGAAGACGCTGCTGCCCATCTTCTGATGCTGATATGGGGCGGGAGATTCTCTGAGGGCGCCACCACACGGCATATGTTCAACAGTGGACTAAAATAGGCTGAAATGATGATGATGATGACACGCTTCTGGATCGAAATATAAACCAAATCGTCATATAATATTCATTCAACATTGCATGGTAAACAATAAACTCTAAAACAATAAAAAAATTTAAAGCTCTCAGTGCGATATCGTCACAGTAATAATTTTATCGCATTTGTTTTTATAGTAATTTCAACGTCTTGGGATGCGCGGTGACCCCGAGCGTTTTGTGCGGAATGTTAAGTTTTCTTCCGTTGTTTTTACAAATTTCTCTAATCTAAATTAATCATATCAGATTGTTACTTAATATTAACAAATAGAAGCAGAACTATTTTAACCGATATGGCCCTAAGGATTAGCAAGCTGAAGTGGCAATGGGCCGGCCATATAGCTCGTAGAACCGATAACCGTTGGGGAAGAAAGGTTCTCGAGTAGCAACCTCGTACCGGCAAACGCAGTGTACGGCGACCCCCCCACTAGATGGAATAACGACCTACACGGTTTTGCGGGAAGTCGATGGATGCAGGTGGCTCAGGACCGTGTTTTGTAGCAATTTATGGGGGAGGCCTATGTTCAACAGTGGACTAAAGTAGGCTGAAATGATGATGATGATGATGATTGATTTGTTTTATTCATTTGTACACTGCCGTCCTTATTTGTTAAATTTTAGTTTTGTCCAACCAAAGGTTGCCTGGAAGAGATCGCTTTAAGCGATATTTGTCCCATTTTACTTTTTTTTTCTTCTTTTGTATCTTTTGTTAGAGTGTAAAATATAGTTATATTTAATTTAATTTAATTTAACGAACGCATACCAAATACACGACCTGCACCAGCAAGTGCAGCAGCACAAGTTGACCAGCTTATAGTTTCTATCTTTAAAAATATTCCACAGTCCAATCAGTAAATAATTTCACAATACTACTATTCTTACTCCCCATTGCATTCTCACGAGCAGTATAGTGACAGCATTGCATATTCTACACGAATAAACGCTGTCCGTACAATACCTTTGTAGCTTCTTACGAAACCTGTTTGTTAAATTTCTTCATCCGCAAATTTAACAAACATTTTTGTATTTACGTGTGTTTATCTTTCTGTTCTTATATTTCGTCTATGCATATGTATTTAAGTATGGAAATATTATATATATGTACCCTAACTCACAGTTCCCTTTCAAGTCGAAATACAGTAATGTTTGTACACTACTGCTTCAGAATAACTGAGAACTGTAATAACTAACAGAACTGGCCCTCGGATGGTACCTACCTAAACGGATTCCTGCATAGGAATCCTTCCACCAGTATCATATAAATATATCTTAAAAAAAAACCAATGACAGTCTTACAATACTTACCTACATACTTTTAAGAGAAATTTCGTATGTTTAATGCGAACTGCTTTTTCGTGATATCAGGCCATTTAAAACAATTTAAATAAATTATACAGAGCCGAGCACCTGACTGATTGTCAAGTAACGAGAAGGAACGGCAAGGCTTTATCTCCATAAGTTCGGATTTAGTGAGTCACTCCGACACACCGTAGTGTATCGCAAATTCTGCGAATTTAAAAAAAGTTAAAATCTAATTAAGATGCATTTGATTTGTCTGACATTAAGCTGATCTGAAGACCTTTTGGTTCAGTCATGAGACACGCTCATTGCATATCTCTTTTTTATGCCATTTCTTATTTTGTTTTATTTCCGGTGCCGTATTTTTTTTGTTTTAACTAATTTTATTTTTGTATTTATATTTTCTTTTATTAGTATCTGATTATATCGTGTTTAAGTGTGCTGTCCCGTCCTGTTTTGTTCTGTGATGTTTATTTTATCTTCATGCGGCATTTGATGTACTCGAATTTTTGCGGCGACACTTCACGACACACTCCCGAATACTGACGGAAACTATCAACTGCACAGGAGATATTATAGCGCCACAAGTGTACGCGCAAACACAGGGGCACTCACTCAGCTTTATTTGTGTTTTTGCACAATTTGTGTTTTTGCGCAATTTGTGTTTTTGCACAATTTGTGTTTTTGCACAATTTGTGTTTTTGCAAAAATCTAAGTTCTAAGTTAGATTTGAACCCAGGACCTGACCTAGTAAGACTCCTATGTAGGAATTCGTAGACATGATACCGCCCCGGTGTCAGTTATCCTGCCGTGCAATAGTAATGTGCAAATATTACTGGGTTTCGGTCAGAGGTGCATTGATTGCTGATATAATTACTGGGCACTTGAGATTTAAAAACTGATGTCTCAAATCTTAAACCAACAATTTGTCTTTAGGATTACTTTTTTTTTTTTTAGTCGATAAAGTGATGAATGGAGCAAAACGTTCAACTGATGGTAAGTGCAACGTCTGCCCATAACAAATGCTGTGTCACCCAGAAAACTTCTGTGTGATACCACACTGTGCCCATCACCCTGATACATAAGTTCTTAAGTCTCATTTGCCCAGTGACTACGCTTGCTCACAGTGCCCTTCGAATCGAAACGCAGTAATGTTTATACACCACTGCTTCACGGCAGAATAACTGGGACTGGGGTGGTACCTACCTAGACGGATTCCTGCATAGGAATCCTACAACCAGAAAACTATGTACGAATCCGTCTAGGTGGGTAGTAGGGTTGTAACGGGACCTCGCGTCAGTTATGACGAAGGTTTAATTACATTTTGTCATTCTTCATTCGTTAAAAACTATAAAACATACTGTAAACCGCAATTATGATGAAGCGAAAATTGGAAATTATACGGCTATTATCAATAGCAACCGTAATATGCAATATAACACAACATGGTATGCAATGTAACACAACGTTTCAAGTTCTTCTTTCTATTTTGCGCACTTATTTGTCGCCGCTTTTCTGTAGCATGTGAAATACTTTTAGTAGATCCGATTTAATTTATGAACCACAAAGGATTAGCCTAGAAAGTGACCAAGTCGCAAAAAATAATTTAAGACTCTTAAATTTTGTTTACCAGTGATTTACTATAGATAGGTAGTCCTAGATTAATTCTTGATTACTCCGGAGGAGATTATTATGCCATCACCAACGACAACTAGAACTGGCAACATGCAATGCAAGTACGGTGAGGACTGACGGGAGGATACTAGAGCTGGGATAAGAGGTGAACAAATTACGCTGGGATATTATAGGAATATCTGAAGTCCGAAGATAAGGGGAGGACACGGTAATCCTCGCATCCGGTAACTTGTATTACTACCGGGAGAGCGACCATCTATCCCAAGAAGGTGTCGGGTTTATCGTCCACAAGTCTCTCATCAACAACGTTACTAAAATCGGCAGTGTGTCGAGTAGGGTTACGTACCTTATACTCAGAATAATCACCTACCTCGGCACATGCTGATCATGAGAATCAGGTAATATAGGAATATATCTCAAAAGCGAATACATTCCTCAGAAACTGCGAATACACAGGGTTGAAGGGAGACTTTAACGCAAAACAGGGAATGAAGAAATACGATGACCTAGTAGGGGGCACTTTGGAATAGGACAACGGAAACCAAGGAGCCAACAGCTGGTCGACTTTATGGAAAAGGAGGGATTTTTTACGATGAACTCTTTCTTTCGAAAGCGGTTCCACAAAAAATGAGATCGACTTTATCATGATGACCAAACAATAGCTGTTCAATGATGTCTCTGTAATCGCTAGGGTGCAAAACGGGCTGAGCGGCATTTAATATGATATTAGTATGGCCCTCAAACTACTTAAGAATTTAAAGAGGAGCTTCTGAAAGTGGGTGGAAAACCAGTACTTGTAGTACAAGTCGTAGTATAAAGCTGCGATGGCTAGCCGAGTACAGAACCAAAGCACGAAACCGATCCGACTGCAGAAAGTTGTAAACAGGGCTACATCATACCTTAAAACTCTTTATCGCTGTATTGGAATACGTCTTCAAGCTACCTGGACTGGAAAAAATACAGTATTAACATCTATGGCGAATACATCACCCAATCAATCCTATAAAGGATCCAACCGAGCTTCTTGTGGAGTATATCTCAAGGTCTCAGATCAAAAGTCGACAACCAATGGGTGTTGCCAGAGGAAGCTCAGAGTAGGTCAGAGAGTTTAGCTGATAGTTTCTTTGCGCGATACAATCTGTAACTATGATAGCCGCAGCAGAAATAAAGAAACCGACTTAGCCCTAAGGAGGAGATCAAGTTGAAATGGCATTGGGTCCGGTCATGTAGCTCGTAGAACCAATAACCGTAGTAAGTAGTTAGTAGTAAGAACGGTGGAGTGGCAACGAGAGTAACAAAAATATGTTTGAGACATTAGTATCAACCACGCCCTTCGCCTTCGAGAAATGTTTCAGTCAATTATAAATATTTTTGTATGATAGGTCAAGGTCAGGCCAGGGTAATGTCTGGAGAGCCGTACTACGGACTCCATTGACAAGGGTTCAGTAGCACTGTCTTATCTTGATCATTTGCAAAGAAACACTTACATTAAAACTACATATATACCGTAACGCCTTTTTAAAAGTGTAAGCAGAGTGTGATCTTCGCCCCCGTAGTGTTATTCTGCAAGAAGAAAGTCTAGTCTAGTCTTTTACGACACGTCTGTAGGAAATTTAACTAACACACTTAACGAACGCATGCCAAATACAAGACCTGCTTATGGTTTACAACTTTTAAAATTATCTTTAATATTATTTAAGGTTCATCCTCAAGTCGGTAGCCCGATCCCTTGTGAACCCGAACCGAACCTGAATGACTGGCATTCCACCACAGTGCAATTTGCCGGAAATTTTCTGATATTTGCTTCGTTAAACGGCATTGCATGAGTTATTCTTATATTCTATTTGTAACATTACATGCTATAATATTAGACAAAGCTGTACTCTTTTACAGTCCTGTCAAAAGCCAAATTCCAGTCCATTTTAGCTTGTGCGTTTGACGATGAGTTATTTCATCGATTGATATGAGAACTCGCCAGCCATTACACTGATAAAACTTTTTATTGGCTAAACGCGTCCGACTTCATGAGCCATTTGTCCCGTCAGAGGCACTAAGATAACTTTGGTATCATCTAGGGACCAGTAAAATAGTTTTATGCTATATTATATTGGACTTTTTCGCCGACACTCAAAGATATTATTATATATTGCCCAACTTTAATTTATTTATTCCGAGCTCAAATTTAGGGGATGATCTTAGGTCTCTCGCGTACTATGAGATTTTAGCTCGCTTTAACCCGAATTCTTAGCTACGTTGGGTTCTTAGAACAAATTAGATCTAGACTTTTTTTTGGCGGTAGGAGTGAAATAATAGGCACATTGCTCAAAGTGATAAATTTAGTTATTTATTGGTTTTTTAAAATTTTACAATTTAATAGCTTACAGTTATTGCTATTTTTGTGTAGTTTGTGGATTTGACTCACCTTAGTGACAAAATTAGAATAAAGTTGCATCACCCTACCACCGGTCACTTTTGATGATTTATCACATCACATCACACCTGAAGACAATTTATTTACAAGACAATGTCTACTATTGCTGAGTTGGCAGACATACAAAAAGCAGCCTTGTCTTCACTCAACCAACGTATGGCTGATTCTGAAGCACTCATTAAAAACACTTTTTTTCGTCAGTGCCTGTTCTTGACTTGAGAACCGTAGTAAGTGATTTTCAAGCTTTCAAAGAAAGCGTCTTGGAGATTATGTCATTACTGCAGCATAAGATCAATTAAGTCAGTCAATTGGTTGATAATATTGAGATGCGACATCGCAGAAAGTATTTATTGTTGAATGGGGTTCTAGAAGCTAGTAAAGAAAATACTACGGATACTGTTGTGACAATTGTGCAGGATAATCTTAAACCACCAGATTTTTTTTCAAGTTCCATCATAGTTTGTCATCGGCTGGGTGCAGTTTCAGAGAGTCGTGCAAGACCCATTCTAATACGGTTCAGAGACCAGTTCATTAGGACAATCATTTGGGCCAAGAAGACACAGCTCAAGGGAACTCCATACGTACTTTAAGAGTTTCTTACTCGCCACCGACAAACTTTATTCATTGCTGCACGTAAGCACTTTGGTATCCGACAGGTTTGGTCATTTGATGGCAATATTTACGTCAAGTTGCCTGGCGGAAAGCGACATCGGCTGACGGACTCCAAGGACCTCCATACACTGATTGCCCAGCATGAAAAATCGGCAGTGGATACTCCATCTGATACAATGTCCTCGAATATCCGATCCAATAATAATAGTGATAGTGCGCCTAAGTCCACAGTCATCTAAACGCGCAATTTGCAATAAGTAATTGCATTGTCCTTGTTTTATTTTATAAATCACAGAATCCATATAGTATATGATGGTAAATTGTAAACAATCCATGGTTTTGTCAACTGATTTATTGTTTTTATTTTCGAACAACTGTCATTGTTGACAACACCGTAATGTTTGCTTTGACTTAAGTATCTTTACGCAATTTTGTTGTCCGTTTTACGTTGTATTTTATTTCTCTTTTATGTACGATGGTCTATAATTTATTAGCTTTATGTTTTTTTTTTGTTTCCTTGTTTTATCATTAGTTACCACAATTTTTGGTGTGATAGTTTTTATGTTTGTAAACAGCCGGCCGCAGGGTGATGCATACATCACCCTGCGGCCGGCTGTTTACAAACATATATCTATTATGATAAACACATATCTATTATTATTATTTCTTAATATATTTAGTTATTTATTAATTATTATTATAAATATTTTGCTGTCTAATGTCAGATAATGAATCTTTTTATTCTACTTGCAACAGCTTTTCTTTCCTTTCACTTGTGGATGCCTCAGATGAATCAGTTACATTACGTTCATTAATTAGTGATGAATTAAAAAAAAAATTAACTGTCTTCACATATGTCATTTAAACGCGCAAAGTATACCCCAACATCACACGGAGCTCCTGGATACTTTCTCTTCGTCTGCAGCTCATGCTATACTCATATCTGAAAGCTGGCTTAAGCCAGAACTTACTTCCACTTCTTACAGTCTTCCAGGATATATTTTACTCCGTAACGATCGTACTGGTAAAAGAGGCGGGGGCGTTGCTATTTATTTGCGTAGTGAATTCCCTTATAAAATTTTACACACTTCCCCCTCCCTATATTCAGGTTCAATGGAATATTTATTTGTAGAAGTTAATGTCAAGAGTGTTAAAGTTTTCCTTGTAGTCATCTATTGTCCACCTCAAGTGGACTACTTCTCCGATTTGGAAAATAACTTGTTGCCATTCTGTTCTGTTACACACATCACATTGTCATGGGAGACTTTAACACCGACCTTTTCAGGACTTCTCTCAAATCATACAAATTAAGATCGATCATGGAGTCGCAAAATTTCTCTATTCGCCCTTAAGATGCTACGCACCATAATATTGTCACTGCGGACACCTGTATCGACCTTATAACTGTCTCCTCTAATGAGCATGTAGTCAATTATGGCCAATTTCCTGCTTCTGGATTTTCACGGCATGATCTGCTTTTCCTTTCATATAAATTAAAGTCTCCGGTTTTCGACCTGGTCATAGTACAACCACTGCTCTTCTCAAGGTCACTAAAGATATACGAGAGGGTATGGAAAACTCTAAACTAACAGTTCTAGTCTTAATAGATTTTTCTAACGCTTTCAATTCTGTCGACCATGATATGCTATTAGCTCTTCTCTTTCACTTGAATATCTCATCTTCAGCCCAGGAATGGTTCTCATCATGTCTTCGAGGGCGCCAACAGGCTGTGCGTGCTGGCCAAAATGTGTCTGATTAGTGCAATGTACTTACCGGCGTTCCTCAAGGCGGTATTCTCTCTCCACTTTTGTTTTCTTTTTTCATTAATCTAATCACAATGAATCTTAAGTGCTCTTACCATCTGTATGCCGATGACTTGCAGCTATATGCGTAAGCGGTATAATCCGAAATCAATGGTGCGATATAGTTATTCAACCAAGATTTGCAGTTCATCTACAATTGGTCAGGTGTGTATGGTATTGATGTTAACCCCACTAAGTGTCAAGACATAATTATAGGTAGTTCTAGTTATATAACAATAATAATTAATAACAAAACTTGATTTCTCCACATTGCCATTGATTATGTATAATAACAATACCATTCCATTTTGTCCTCATGTAAAGAATCTTGGCTTGCATTTTGACAGTTATTTTACATGGAACAAGCAGATTCAGGAGGTTAGTCGCAAAACAATTGCAGTCTTACGATCTCTCTATCGTTTGAAAAATTTTCTTCCGACCACTACAAAGATTTTGCTTGTCCAATCTCTCATACTGCCCATTATCGACTATGTTGATGTGTGTTACCCAGACCTGTCTCAACAACATCTTAAAACATTGGATCGTCTCCTCAATAACTGTATCAGATACATATACGGTCTCCGTAAATATGATCATGTATCTCCCTTTCGTAATCAGCTTAACTGGCTGCCTATTCGTCAGCGCAGATCTGTTAGAATACTCTGCACCATTTTCATCATACTAAACGATCCATGTGCTCCTGAGTATTTGAAAGCTAAGTTTCAATACCTGGGTGATTCTCATGACTGTTTTCTCCGTTCTTTGAATAATATCAGGTTGCTCACGCCCTTGCACCGTTCTGGTTACATATCTCATTCATTTACCTTAACGGCTTTAAGACTCTGGAACGATTTACCTCTTGACATTAAAAAAGCTCCTAACAAGTTTGCTTTCAAAAATAAAGTCCGGGACAATACCGGGTCCGGGAAAATACTTTAAAAATTCATTACAAGTTTGTTATATTTATATAAATATGTATGTTTGTGTATATGTATGTAGGTATATGTATATATATATATATGTATGTATGTATATTTTTTCTGTTTATGTATTTATAATCATATTATTTTATTTTATTTTCTTCTTATTGTTAGCTGCACCACCTATCATCATATTGTTTATTCCCTGCTTTGCCTCATGGTTGACTGGCAGAGAATGCCCTTAGGCATTAAGTCCGCCATATGTACATTAAAGTGCATTAAAGGTTAAATAAATAAATAAATATTGCTTCTGTGGATTAAGAATATTTTTTTAGTTTTAGACTTTTATTGCCTCCGATCGTATCGCATTTATTTTAAGTATAAATAACTGAAGGAAAGAAAGTTAATTTGGTAAGATCCGCCTGAAGAGCACCGTGCCCGCCCTCCCACAGTAGCGTGCATGAGCAAACTAACACCGCCACCGGGAACACCAGATACCCTCCACTACCAAAACACTACCACTAGGAAATATACACCACGACACGCGTTTCACCTCAAAACGAAGCATTATCAAGTGATATTGACTCTACGACATTCCGCCGCCGAGTGAGATATGTAAAACACCCTTGTCACAGACAGATATGTAAAACTTTAAACGTATGATCGCGGGTTAGATTATGTCAAGTTTCTCGAAACGCGATCTATCGGATAGAGTCACTTGATAATGCCTCATTTTGAGGTGAAACACGTGTCGTGGCCTTGACTTCAGTGGTGTATAAAATATAAAATGGTATACACCATTTTATATTTTGCATGCGGATCTTAGCAAATTAACTTTTTTCCTTCATTACAAAGGATTTCCGCAAAGTAACGCCTGACTCTGTTAGCTGAATAAATAACTATATTGTCAAGCATTTGTTTACAGTATGTGCTTCGTTTTATTTACTTGCCTATACAGGCAAGAATGAAAACAAATTTGTGCTTTTTAATACTGAAATCGTTACTCTAAAGCACAGTAATCGCACCATTACCAACCTAGTTTTCTACTGCCTTTGATGTGTCCTGCCGCTTTGTAACACGCCGCTAGCTTCTCCATCACTAAGTGACATAATGGTTATGAATCGTAATGTAGGATTTCACTTGAATTTATGTCTCCATTGAGCCGTTTTTTCCATCACTGAATGGCATGCAATTTCCTAGATTGGTGATGATTGATGTATAATTTTATATAAATGGAAAGAAAGAAAGAAAGAAAGAAAGAAAGAAAGAAAGAAAACATTTATTGCGGAAATACGCCGTTGACACAAATACATAATAATTAGGCACTAGACATACAATTAAACAATGTATTTACAGACAAACAGAAAGAAACATTAAACAACATCACAAAACTGAACATTTAACAAAACTCGTGTACAAAAATATTGTCACGTGTGTCGTGGCGCATTGAGCAAACGGGTCTCACTCAGCTTAATCCCGCAGTCGAGACTACAGCGCTGGATTTCAGTGAGCCCGAGTAAAGTAAATGGTAGTAAATGGGGTAGTAAATGGTACCTAGGTGTATATGTTTACGTACCTACAAGGAACAATGAAGATTTGTTACATAGTGCGTATAAAACTTTCGTAATATCCACAGTTCAAAACAGATTTATAGCATTTTATAGTAACACCACACTGATTTCTGCATAATAATCGTACCACCAGTGATGGTTATGGCAGTTGATGGATTGCTTATGGAAGTACCAGACACCACGCACCTCAGTCACTGCCGTCCATCACCGGGCTGTGTATGAGATGGAGTGGCAGATATCAGTAGAAGCGTTTCAGCGTTGAGAAATCAGACGGCACGGTAAATATTTTACGTCTTACAAATTTACTGCAAAGCAATTTTTATTTTTTTATTTAAGATTTTTTTTATTTATGATTTTTTTATTTATGCTTTTTTAATTAAGACGAAACAAAATGATGACCATCCATAATTTTAACAGCACTACGATTGTAAAAAATGTAATTCAGCTTGTTCTTACAACTTTATAAAAATTTTATGTGTACGAGAATTTCTGGAACTTTATTGTATTTGCATGAATTTTAATAATTTTCGTTTATCTAAGGACTAGCTGGCCCGGCAGACGTTGTCCTGGCCGTTCCGGCGATGAGTTTGATATCTGAATTACATTTAAGTGGGAAACTTTACAGCCATACGATCACAGCACCACCTGCGGGGTCGGATTTTGTAATTTTCTTTTTTTGTTTCTCATTTAAATTTTAGAATTATATTGATGATGATGTTCTCCTAGCCGATTTCGACCACGGCGACAACTTCCGAATACTGTCGAGAGCCATCAACTGCGCAGGAGATATTATAGTGCCACAAGTGTACGCGCAAACACAGAAGCACTCACTCGTCCCAACCTACCCGCGCCTGATGTAACGCTGATGCGATAAGATCGGAGGTAGGCTAGGATGCAGTGTCAGAAACACGGGGACAATCACAACACATCCCGACCCGAAAACCAACAATTTGTGTTTTAGCACAAATGTTGGCTCCGGCTGGGAATCGAATCCAGGACCCGCGGCGTAGAAGTCAGGTACTCTGACCACTAGCGGTCGAATTACGAGTACATTAACGATGTATTAACGATAACCATAATTGCTAGTGATCGTCTCCGTCGTTAAATTTCGTGGACAACGCTAGGAAATCTCGCCATCGACCATGCACCGTGATAACGGTAGAACTATCACAACGAAAGTGCTATCACAACTATCACAAAGTGAAGGGAAACGAAAGTGCTATCAGAACTATCACAAAGTGAAAGTAAACGTTTTTGTGGTCGACAACATTGTTACGTATTCGCCACTCCTTTCCAAAACATTAAAGGCGTACTGCAACGTGTTTTATAATTTTCATCTGCAGTGGATTGATTATCAATACGAAGTCTAACTGCATTACGGCCTCCTAGTGAAAGATTAGATATTCTGGCTTCCAGCATTGTACCACTGGAAAATTAGTAACGCAATTCAAATTTACTTATTAAAGCAATTATGAATCAAAAATTTGAAATCCTCACAATGTTAACATCTTCGAAGGCAACTTACAGTTTAACTTACAAATGAAATATTTGCCGAAAATTTCATGAAAATTAGAGGAAACTCGAAAAAAATGCTCATCTGCGCGGCCAGCTCAGTGGTATGCAATGAAAGGACACAGTTGAATCCACTGTCAGAAAAAAATGAAAGAAGACACAAAGATAGATAAAATATTTATTATCAGAGAACTGAAATGCATACAAAATATTATAAGATTTGTTTCTGTCACGTGGCGTTGTTACAGATGGCGATGCGTAAGAATATACATTTTATTATATTTTTACGATTTTCTAATAGTTACTTTACTCTTCGGAGCGGAGACAAAACGAACAAATCCAACATCATAAAAATAGGTCCTGCCGTTCTTGAGTTATTAATGGTGTATAACTTACCCGACTTTGTTTTACACACAAAACTCACATATATATGTGTGTGTTGTGTGTATTTATGTTAGATATGTGTGTATATATGTATAGATTACAAAAATATTGTGAAAATACTAAAATAGTACCGGTTCCTCACATGGTATGTTACGGCAACGCCTTGTGAAATAACGCAGAGGATACGTCGCAACGGAATGTCCATTTAGATCATTGATATGCTTTATCGATTACCCTACCAAAATGGCAGCATCGTGGTTCGCCACCCGTCATATCCCGTTTCCCGTGACTGCGAAAAGTGGGATACAGATGTGGTCTGCCTATTTGCCTATCCCAATGGGAAAGAAGCGTGAATGTATGTATCGATTAAACGTAAATCAGATGAAGCGTACTTAATTGTAGACAGCCACGGGATGAGATTGGGTGGTAAATTCTCTAAAACTGCCACAACACGGTGTTTATTTGCTATCTTCAAATCGCTAAAAGAAAAAAAAAATCTTTTAAAGATGTTGGCAAAGATAAAGCTATTAACAACCTTCCATATATATGATAATCGCACTAAAACGAAACGAACGCCGGAGAACATTTCAAAAGAACCGATAAAGCTGTAAATAAAGAATTATCATATAGATAATAACACCGAGAGTGATGATGTGTTTTTTTTTGAAATTTAGATCACAGCGCCATATTTAGGTTAAACAATTAGAAAGTAAGTGTATGTACGTAACTATACATAATAGTTCTGAACATGTAAGCATAGCACAGTTATTTAGCCTAAGTATTTTAAATATCATTAGTGATGATGACGTCCTCCTAGCCGATTTTTGACCACGGCGACAACTTTCGAATACTGTCGGAAGCTATTAACTGCGCAGGTGATATTATAGTGCCACAAGTGCACGTACAAACCCAGGACCCAAAGCCCTCACTCGTCTCAACCTACCCGTGCCCAATGTAACGCTCATGCAATAAGATCGGAGGTAAGTAATTTCTAGCAATTGCAGTGCGCAGTGTATTTCATTATATAAAACGCGAAAGGGCTCGCATTATATAATGAAATATTTTTTTAAAGGCAGGCGTTTGCATAGATTTTTTGGATGCAACTTAATACAAATTAAGTCCATACAATAAGTTATGCTTGAAGACTACAACGCTGACTAATGTAAGAAATTAAAGACTACTTAATATCGTTTTTCTATTTATATCTTTTACAGTTCCAACACAGATAACAAATCAATGGATATTTGTAAAATCACTGCAGTCGTTAGTCATCAGCAGTTTATTGCTTTATTTGGATCTGATAACAGATAAATATTGAATATTATTTTCAGTTAAGACGAGAAGTTAAATTATCTACCTAAAAAACTTTAAAGTACGATATAAGAAGATAGATTGTTGTCAAAGTATGTCTGCGTAAACTCGACGTCAGAACGCTGACAAAGTTAAATTGATATTATTCTTTAATTTTTCTGTTCTCATTTGCAGTGCGTTTGAGTTATCCAGCTGTTCTATATTTTTGTTAATTTTTGAGTATTCATTATCATCATCATCATTACGGCCTATCAAAAGTCCACTGCTGAACATAGGCCTCCCCCATAGATAGTCGCAAAAGTTTGTAGCTCTTATTTTGGAGGGATTTCACCACGCTTGGCAGGCGGGTTGACAACTGCAGTTTGTTCGTTCAGATGTTCCAGCAAGATGCTGCTGCCCATCTCCTGGTTTTCGTTTTTAGGGCATAATACAGTTAATAAAGGAAAGAAAAAAGGCTAAAATGGTATGTATAACGAATACGTGTCGTGTTCTCGACTTCAGTGGTGTGTATCGCCTAGTGGTAGTGTTGTTGTGAGTTAGGGTATCTATTGGCGGCTCCCGCTGGTGGTATTAGTTTTCTTATGCACGCTTTTGTGGGAGGGCGAGCGGTGTTCTTCAAAAAGTTGGTAATACACACACATTTACACACATACACATTTCAAATTTTGGGTTGTTTAAAAAAAATGTGTGACTTATTGGTCTGTCTGTCTATAGGAACGGATGGGTCTAGATAACCTCTAAAGCTTTTGACTATATTACACAGGTTATGGAAGACAACTCTAGGATCAACTCAGACTATAGCTAATCCCGTTTGTTGTAACGGTTCTGAAGTTATGAATATTTTTTCGATAATATTTCGTAACACTATTGATGGTATAATAGCAAAGCCACTGATATAACCCTTAATATATTATACTTTACTTAACTCAATTTTTTTAATATCCTGTATACAGAAATCCCAAGTGGAAAGTGCTGATAAAAATAGAATATAAATTCTACCACATATAAAATACGCTCAACTTAAAATACTTTATTTCGTATTCGATTAGTCAAACGTAAGTAAACTTAATGTGTAAACTTAATTTTACATTACACTGAAGTTTACGATCGTTAAAAGTACAAGAAAAAAGTAAAGTAAGTACTTACATAAGCGGGATAAAGACAAAAAGCAGTTGGCATTTAACCTGAAAGCAATTTATTGCTTTTTATTTTCTGTTTCAACACTTGGCTCTTTTGTCTTTAGGAGCCGACCATCCTTTTTCTTCCTCGTTGAGAAAGAAATTAAAGTCTCACGGAATCGAACGCTTTTATCAACGTGTCGATAGCGGTCACAAATAATGTGCTTCCTTCGAAGTTATGTACCATTTTCGTGGATATAATTTCAAGACTACGTATATTAGTAGTTATACGTATAATAGTAATAAACCGGTTAAAATAAAATGGAGGTACACCAAGAAAATTAAAGTACCTTTTTTACTGGAGAGAGATTATGTACACCATTTTAGTGTAAGTCTAGCACTGGAATATGTACTGTCACAGAATTTATACTGGTACCTGATACAGGTATATACGATGAATCGTATATGAACACTATGTTCAAAATATGTTTTCAAAGTAATTTCGTTACGTAACGTAACTGTTACGTAAACATACGTTATACAGGTGATTGTTTTAATAAGAAAGAAAGAAAGAAAGAAAGAAGAAAAATCATTTATTGAAACAGCACAACAAAACAACACACTTATTCTCAAAAGAATCACATGTCATATAAAGAACATTCAAACATAAAAAATAATAAATATAAAAAATAAGCCCAGAAAATAATAGATTATCAGATAAAAGTAAAGTAAAGTTTCAGCCTATTCACAGGACAAATGTCCCACTGCTTAGCACATGCCTCCTCTCATTTCTGAGAGGTTTTGGAGCACGGAAGAATCCGCCACGCTGCTCCAATGCGGGTTGGCGAACTGCACATGTCTTCGAAATATTTTTTATTTCTCAGTTTCTTCACTATGTTTTCCTACACTGCCGAACACGTGGTAAATCAGCACTTAAAATTGCAATTAACAATTTTAGTGGTGCCGGCACCTGGAATTGAACACAGGTCACTCGCGTACCATGATATTTAAAGCAAGCGCCTAGCCCCTGAGCTACCACGGCTCCATTTTAAAGTAAAGTAACCATTATCAGATGCTTTTTAAAAATAATTTTAATTAATTGATTAAAGTGTTTTCTTGATATGAGTTGAGTTGAGTTTTTTTTATTGCATAAAGTGATGAAATGAGCAAAACGTTCACCTGATGGTAAGTGCAACGTCTGCCCATAACAAATGCTGTGTCACCCAGAAAATTTCTGTGCGACACCACACTGTGCCCATCACTATGAGACTTAAGTTCTTAAGTCGCATATGACCAGTGATCACGCTAGCTCACAGTGCCCTTCAAACCGAAACACAGTAACGTTTGCACACCACTGCTTCACGGCAGAATAACTGGTCCTGGGGTGGTGCCTACCTAGACGGATTCCTGCGTAGGAATCCTACTACTGTCACGAGGCCACGGGAGAAAAATTTGGATACTAAGGTATTCTACAGCAAGCGCTTTGAATTTCGTGCTACGTTGGCGTAAATATAGCTTTCCGTCAGTGTTTCTTACTTAAATATTAAAAGACAATTGTCTTGAACAACTTTAATTAAATTTACAACATCGCTTTAAGTCTTATAATTTCCGGCGATTATAATAATCGTAACAATAATACTCTTAGACATTGGAAACACCATCAGCTGTTTAAATTTTAACATACATACATAAGATCACAACTGTATCCCATAAGGGGTAGTCAGAGACTGGGCACTCACTGCAAAAACAGACGACTGCCACAATCCACGTTTCACCAAAACAATATAATGCACTTGGTATGATAGATGGTGAGCCCATCGCCACCATGCGCTGTTGGGTGCACAGTGCAGTTTAATTCCTTACTCGCCTTTAACGAGATCCATTGGGTTAGATGGAGTGGTAGTATTATTTTAACGAGCCGCCACCACACGGCGGTGATTTATTAAAGAATTATTTCAATTTTAAATAATTCTTTAATAATGGTGAGAATCACTTTGTTAATGACACAGTCTATATTCCGTTTATTGTACGGAACGATTGTAATGATAGAAACCAAATTAATTTCAAATGATCTCTAAATTGTGCAATCTACTGCTGAGCACAGGCCTCCTCTCATTTCTGAGAGGATTTTGGAGCCGGGAAGGGCTGCCACGCTCCGCCACGCTGCTCCAATGCGTAACGGCGGACTTCACATGTCTTTCGAAATATTCATGATTGCTCAGACATGAAAGAAAAAAGAAAAGAAAGAAAAGTCTATTTAGCAAAGACCGCTGAGGTACAAAACATACATTTACATAACAACATTGACATAAAAATAACCAGAAGAAGTAGAACCTTACCACTAATCTTATATCTAAGTTGTACGTTTGGCCATTTGTATGTACGTCGCGGGTCATGCCAAAACGGTCATCACTCAGCATATTGTTACGCTAACAAGCGCAACGCTGATTTTCAGTGATGACCGCTAGATAACACCCTGGAGAATACAGTCCCAAGACCGGTTAAATGATGAATCAAAATATCATTCATTTACCACTCGGAACTGTATTCAGCAACGACTGCGCGGACGTCACACACGCACAAGCCCGTGTTCCAGGGCGGTTCTCACCGCCCAGAGTTACCGACACACAAGTCGACAGTCCGAATGGACGCCCGCAGCCTCCCTCGGACGGTCATTAGACGACTTAAAATATTTAAGATTTTCGAAATCGCGAAAGCACGCAGCGAACGCGACACAGTCCGAACTTCGAGGTTTTTGTAAGAGTTTTTATTTATTAATTTATGTTTGGTTCAAACCAAACCTGGCACGCGGGCCCCTGGCCCGCGAGCACAGTAGCCGATGAAGCTGTAAAAGCCGAGAAGGCTAACAGCAATTACATCACCGAAAATATATATACACGCACAAGCTGTCCCTATACCTAATTAACAAAAACAATACGAAACCCATACAATAAAAATTATAAAACGAAGAAAAAAAACGAGAAAAATAAAATATTACAACAAATAATTGAAACGTTACATAAACAGAGCTGTGCGTAATCTTATTTTTTGTCTCACACGACCAGTCGAAACAGTGTAAGACTGATTTGCGCATGAATCATATTTACACCGAGACCGGTTTCCCGTTGGAATGGTAGTTCTGTTACAAAGATACACAGCGTCAAATCAATGCAATTCTTTAAACTAAACAACACAAGAAAATTAAGAGATGTATTTTGAAATATACGAGTATAAAAAAATGAAAAAAAAAAGTGAAATAGTGATCCTGGACTGTTACTATACATTCATTTATATTTGTTAATAGACATCTTAAAACAATATTTTACATATTGTAACGCCACGCCACGCCACGCCATGCCATGCCATGCCACGCCATGCCAAGCCATGCCACGCCATGCCACGCCATGCCACGCCATGCCACGCCATGCCACGCCATGCCACGCCCTGCCACGGTGCGCCACGCCGATCCACGCCGATCCAATAAATAAGTCTATCAATGACCTTTGGTGACGTCACATCCTAACGCGCTCGATATGGAGGGGATGACGCTATATAAACCGAAGAGCACTCACTTTGATTATCTTACGTTGTGCGCACTCTGATGCGTTGTTACTCTGTACAAATTACGTGGAGAATAAATAAGTTAAGACTATTACTAGTGTTCGTACGTGTTTTATTTCTCTTCTGTTACAATATTTACACGTGTTACAGAGAATCAAAACGGACGATATAATGCAGTATCCTAATCACCGAGCCGCGTTTGGTGATGCCGCCTGAAACGATATACTTGTACCAATTAATGATATACTTCAGATGTTTCATGCAAGTTTTCTCACGATGTTTTCCTTAACCGCCGAACACGTGGTAAACGGACACTTAAAATTGCAATTAACAATTTTAGTGGTGCCGGCATCGGGAATCGAACCCAGATTACTCGAGTACTATTAAATTTAAGGCGAGCGCCTAGTCCCTGAGCTACCACGGCTACCTAAATTACCACGGCTACTTAAATTGTGCATTCGGTATAAATTGTTTCCTAGATACTAAATGTAATGCCACCAAGATATGCCTGCCGGCTTAGAAATAAAGAAATCTGATGATGATTGTTGTTGACAGCTAGGAGTATCATCATCAGATTTGGTACAGACTAATGCAAGATGTTGCCCTCTCCGATATTAGGAGGATTTCTCGTAATCACTAAGCCTGACCGACGTATTCTCAAGAGCTTTTTTTATATGCAAGTAAGTGTCGAGTAAGTCGTTCATCTGATAGTAAGTACCACCCTTGCCGATGACAGTTCCGGTCAAATAACTTCGCATTGGAAAATTGGGTGTACATCGCAAAGTCACCAAGATTTCATGCCCTGACACCCGACACCATTTCATGACAGTAGGTTCACTGCCCAGATAGTAGATTGCACGTATTATGCATGTGAAGTGATTCTCCTATTAGTGTCATACATACATACATATAGTCACGCCTTTCACATACAAGGGGTAGGCAGAGGCTACACATGTAGCCTACTATTCGCCCCCGCGGGAAACGAGACGTGACGAGTGGCGAACCACGTCTCCGCCATTTTGGTACGAGTCAAAAAAAAAACTTCTAACTCCCCATTGCATTCCCACGAGCAGTATACAGTAGCAGTGACTGCATTGCATATTATGGTGTTCATTTTTTTTTTTTTTTTATGTTAGAGGAGGCAAACGAGCAAGCGGCTCACCTGATGGTAAGTGATCACCGCCGCCCATGAACATCTACAATACCCGAGGAATAGCAGATGCGTTGCCGGCCTTTGAGGAAGGAATAGGCTCTTTAATCTGCAAGAATAATGGATGTCCGTATAATACCTTAGTCGCCTCTTACGACACCTCGGTAGGAAAGAGGTAGGGTCCATTCAACTCTGCCGGACACCTATAGGCCGATGGGTGACATATATATGAGTGAAATTGCATTCTCTACTGCTACCCCATTTAGTCCCATGGGTGTCGTAAGAGTCGACTGTGGGTTATGCCTGGAAAACCAAACAGAGAGGGAAGCCTTGTGGAGATTCTCTAATTCCGACAGTCCTGTCATAGAACAAGACTATTTATGTATAGTTTCACTTTACCAAATCTCTACCATCTTCGACATTGGTGCCTGTTTAAACAATATGAGTTTGGCATATCTGACATGGTTGTCCTGTCGTTTATCCGATTCCATGAGCTTTTTCCAGGTATGCCTTAGCAAATGAAATGGAATGAAATATATTTATTCTCTGACGTAAGAAATTATGATTTACACAATATATAATCTACTACCGTTTCTAATTGGTAGTCGATGTTCTTATGACGCCACTTTGATAGCGGTACTGGAAACAAATTGTTTTATTAATTCCTAGCTGTTCCCCGCGGTTTTACTCGCGTAAAAAAGCAATTATATACATATATACTACCCTAATCCTAATCATGTTTCTATATTAGTAGCCTAAATATACCCGCTATAATATTAGCTATCTGTCATTGAAAGTCCATTCAAAATCGGTCCAGCCGTTTCGGAGTTAGCCGGAACAAACAGACAGACAGACAGAAATTCAAAAAAAATCTTATAAGTACCGTATACACTTTCACAAGCATTGAGTAAAAAGCTGTTACTTTGTTAATACAAACAGATACTTGAATATTATTTATTTGTACAGATTAATGTAAGAGTCGTGGTAGCTTAGCGCAGGGTGCTCGTATTGTCCTTAAAAAATATTAAATGTAAAGTACATTATAACCTGTATGTTAGTTTCAAAATAAAACAAGTATTTCGCATATGTGAAAATAGAAGCAGGGGACGAGGAGAGGTTTTTTTGAGAGAGAGGAATAGTGGAATATATAAAAGAATTTTAACTTTCTTTTCACTTATTTTCAGAATAATTATAGTAATAGGTTAGTAAGAGACTTTGCTTGGTATTTTTGCTTATTAGCGCCAGAGCAAAAACTAAAAGGATTAGTATGGGAAAAGCTTTTCGAATTGCCGGCTTTTATTAATAAAAAGAGCTATAACGCTGCTTTATGAAATTAATATAGGGTTTATGGAAGTTTAATACGAAAAATGGCTCGTTAATGTCTGATTTACGCGCTCAATATTCAATGACTACTATGTTTGATTTCGTATCTGTATACCAATAATAAATTGAAGTGTATGTCTGTGATTTCAGAATAAATGCCAACATTTAAATGAAAACTGCCAATTATACAATGCCTAATCATAAAAGATCGTCTTGAGAAATTTTCTGTTAAAATTCTGTTTGTAAGTTTGTCTTGATTAGACTACGAAACGAGTTTGATGGCTCAACGGATTTGAATGAAAATTTTTGAGATTAAAACTGGAAATTTTACTTAAATGTTTATGAATGGTCCATTTCGATGTCTTATACAGTTCAGGTGATATTAATATTTAGCTATAATACTTGAGGAGTTGGACGTTGTGAACCTGACATTAGGGACTACCCCAAGCTAGTTATTTTGCGTAAAACAGTGGTATGCAAATATTACTGCGTTTCGGTCTGAAGGGCACTAAGAGTGAAATTACTGGGCATATGCGATGGTCAATTAACTAGTGGTAGGACTCCTACACTGGAATTCGTCTGCGCAGTTTCCACCCCAGTGTCAGTTATCCAACCGGGAAACAGTAATGTGCAAACATGACTGTGTTTCGGTCTGAAGGGCACTGAGAGTTAGTGTAATCACTGAGCATAATTATGAGACTTAAAACAGATATCTCAGGGCAACAGGCGCAGTTTGATGCCGCACAGAAATGTTCTAAGCCTAAGGTATCACAGCATTTGTTATGGGCGGACTTTGCACTTACCATCAGGTGGACGTATTGCTCGTCTCGTAGCTTTATTTCATAAAAAATAAACTTCGATTTGTTAGACGCTGTAAATAAACAAGGCTTGTGCTCTTCCTCTAAGTCTTCTAAAGACTGATATAATTTGGTACGCATACAAATTCGAACATCATCTCTCTTAAAGGTTGTACCACAACGTCTATTAATTTCGTGTTATTTAATTAATTTGTGTGGAACATGAGACGGAGAAGTGCGAGGATGTATCATTAAATTATGTTCTAATGAGACATAATTATATTAACATAATGCTAAGATGCTACTCGTGTTATCAACATGAACACGTTATTTTCTTTTCGTAAATGTAATAATTTCGTATATTTAAACAAAAACCTGAAAAAGTGAACGATAAGTAGTAACTTATCGTAAGAATATTTAAATACGCTCTGTTTTATCCATAGTTTTTGATATTTTAACTACAATATTAATAACATCAGATATAGTTTTAATCAGGCGTTACTTTGCGGAAATCCATTATAATGAAGGAAAGTAAGTTACTTTGCTAAGATCCGCATGCAAAATATAAAAATGGTGTATATTACCTAGTTTTTTGAAAAGCACCGCCCGCCCTCCCTCAGTAGCGTGCATAAGCAAACTAGAGGCGTGAGGCCGTCTGTCGTAGAATCTAGTTCTCGACTTCAGTGGTGTATATTAATTAGTGGTAGTATTGTAGTGGTTGGTGGAGGGTACCTGGTGGCAATTCCTGGTGGCGGTGTTAGTTTGCTTGTGCACGCTACTGAGGGAGGGCGGGCGGTGCTCTTCAAAAAACTAGGTAGTATACACCATATTTTAAAAATATTTTGCATGCGGATCTTAGCAAATTAACTTACTTTCCTTCATGGTAAGTGCAACGCCTGCTAATAACATATGCTGTGTCACCCATAACATTATTGTATGACACCGAACTGTGCTCGTCACCGCGAGACATCAGTTCTCAAGTATCATCTCCCTAGTGATAACTCTCAGCCAAATCAGATTAGTATTTTAACACTACCAGGCTGTTTCTAAACACTAATCAGTAATATACTGTTTTATTTATTTTATAATATAATTCCAATTATAAAAAATGTTGAAAATAAGACTACAAAATATACATTTATAAAAATAAATAAGAAGATACATAAATATAAATGTGATGATGATGATGTTCTCCTAGCCGATTTCGACCACGGCGACAACTGCCGACTACTGTCGAGAGCTATCAACTGCGCAGGAGATATTATAGTGCCACAAGTGTACGCGCAAACACAGAGGCACTCACTCGTCCCAACCTACCCGCGCCCGATGTAACGCTGATGCGATAAGATCGGAGGTAGGCAAGGATGCAGTGTTAGAAACACGGGGACAAACACAACACAACCAGACCCGAAAACCAACAATTTGTGTTTTAGCACAAATGTTGGCTCCGGCTGGGATTCGAACCCAGGACCCGCGGAGTAGAAGTCAAGTACTCTGACCACGCGGTCGTCAAAAAATATAAATATAAATAATAAGATACAAACGGAGTTTCTTTCGCAATTTGACAAACGAAATTTGTATTTATTACGTCAGAGAATAAATATATGTAATTTAATTTAATTTCAGATAAGTGCGTTCAAACTTACAAACTCTCTAACTTTAGTACGAAGATTGCACAGTTTAGTGATTAATAATAATAAGTAATTAGTAGTTACTAAAAGGGTAGCCAAGAATAACCTTTTTTCGATGATTTTATTTTGAGCGTGAATACGAGAGAGAGAGAAATTTTCTTCGTGATTTCGAATAACTTTGTGCGTAAAGCTTTTCCAAAGCTCGAGGGCTCTATTTCAGCTCAAGTGATGTCATTGACTTAAATATGTAGTTTCATAAGAGACTTTAAATGTTGATGATAGTAGGGACGGTTTTAATGGATAGTATATAAACTCTTTGTTCATTCTGCTCGGTTAGTTTATTTTAGTTATTTCCGTAGTATAAAGTTAATACAGTATTTTTCTATGGGGAAAAGCAGCTGTTGGAAGTAATTTTTATATTGCAAAAGACGGTCATGAAAGCTGTTCCTAATCTTGGCTCTAAAGTAGCTCTTAGAGGTAAACTTAATGATATTTAGTATCTTAACCATGGTCTCTCAATATATACAATAAAACATTATGAATATATAAAAGAACAATAATCAGTTTAATAAAAAGGTTATGTTCAAAATGCTCACAGAACTAGCGCAAGCTATTCGACATCAGAGTCCGTAACTCTTTCATGAGACAATGTATACGTTACTGAAAAAAATTAAACTCCAGAAACTGCAGAATTTTTATTTAAAATTTCCTTTTCTGTAAAAAAAAGTTCAACCAATGTAGGTGAGAGTGTAAAATATTGCATATAAATTATGTTGGTTTGCTTCATCCTAAACACCACCACCACACTTTATCATCATTATTATTTCAGCCCATCACTAGGTGAACATAGGCCTCCCGCATAGATTGCCGCAAAAGTTTGCAGCTGTCATTTTGGGGGATTTTAACATAGTTGCCACACTTGGCAGGCAGGTTTGCGATCGTAGTTTATTTATTCAGATGTTCCAGGAAGATGCTGCTGCCCATATCCTGGTTTTATGTTCCCTCTGTCGACTTTTACGACACCCCGCTCAAGCCCAGCCGCCATGAAACTCGCTCTTGCTAAATGTATAAAATAAAAAAGTAAGTATACATTGGGTGTGGTAAAATTATTTGGACGTGCACAATATACATAATGATGAGAGGGGATACTTGGCTTAACTTTCGCCGCCGACACGTTTTATTACCCCTATATAAGGAAGAATCGTACAGAATATAGTTTATTTTACGTCTAGTAGTTTTGCTTCCTAAAGTGATATTTAAAATTTAGACTACACGCTTGTGAACAGGTGCTACTTATGGAGGTTGGTCTGCTGGATTTTGCTTAGTATATGCTTTTATATTACTAAATTTGTATTGTCTGAAATTTTCAAATAGAGAATGCTTCGGTTTTCGTTTTTTTTTAAATGTATTTATAATGTAACTACTTATTTCTAAAAACTTCTAATTGGTGTTCTTTCTCTACTTTATTTATTGTAGCTTATTATGATGTAGCGACACCTATGTGATAGGAGAAGCACAAGAAATTTCTTTTACATTCCATAATCGCGCTATGATAGTTTCTGAGATGCGAACTATATGTACAGCATCTAAATGTTACTTGTTGGAGGATAAGTCCTTTCTAGAATAGACCACGCGATCTTGCCGGTTAGCTACCCTTTTCCTTGGTAATATCATCCGCCAAAATGGTGATCCCGGTATGTAGCCTTTTTCTCCGAACCACACAGCAACAACGTCATCGGCAGCCATTGCAGAGTAAGTTTATCAAAACAATAAACAACAGTTTCTTCTTTCGCTTCTTTCTTCTTCATCAGATGAATCTCATAACGAAATGGTCGTAGATGGGTAAACAACGTAATTTGTTTATTGACATTTGTTATATATTTTGTACGATGAAAAATAAATATTTTTTTAATGAATAAAGTCTCGTAACAAGCAAAACGTTCACCTGATGGTTAATGCAACGTCACTGCCCTTCAAACCGAAACACAGTAATGTTTGCACAATACTGTTTCACGTAGACGGATTCTTGCATAGGAATCCTACCAATAGTAAAAGAAGTAATTTCATTACAAAATAAATTGATAATTATAACTAGATGATGCCCGCGACTTCGTTCGCGTGAATATATATGTAGGTTTTTCAAAATTTCCCGTGCGTAATATTTGATTTTCCGGGAATAAAAGTATTGTATATCCGTCTCCAGAATGCAAGCTATCTCTTTGCCAAATTTCGTTAAGATCGTGGTTGAAGTGTGAAAGGTAACAAACAGACAGAGGGACATAGAGAATTACTTTTGCATTTATAATATGGAAAAAATAGTAAATTTTTCTGAATCTCATTTGTATTATATGAGTTTGCGGACATAACTTAATGACGCAATCACAGACAGACACTCCAATTTTATTTATGTGTACATATTTACAACACAATAAGTATTTACAATTAATAAAAAAGATGTAATCCCAAACTAACTAACCTACAATAATAATAAATGAGTCTGCAATTATTAAATAAATAAACAAATTTAAGATTTTCGACCATAATACAGAAATGTTCTGGGTGACACAGCGTTTGTCAACTTTGCACTTACCATCAGGTGAACGTTTTGCTCATCTCGTCACTTCATCCAATAAAAAAAATCTCAAAGTTTGTGCCTATTTTTTTTTTAATTGATATGCTATGATGTCTATTGCTATGAGTTCAATACCAAATTTATCCAGACTATTCGATCAAGAACAAACAGAGTTTTAAGATATACGATATATCATGTAGCATTCAGCACCTACAGACTTAACGATAATTTATTATTTTTTAAATTTGATATAATTTCGGTCATGTTTTTTCTATTAGCCCTAATGGCTTATACAGCTTCATCAGATTCAGATAGCTGTCCTCGCGGGCCCAGCCAGGTTTGGTTTAACCGAAACTTATGTACTTTTACACAACAAACAGCTTAACAGAACAGCTGAACTCGCGGGCTAGGTGAAAACATTTGAAAAATCGAGTCTCTTAGTCATACAACAACGGAGAATCTTAGCAGCGCAATTAAAAAAAAAGACGTAATTTGCATAACAACATGCTATCTATTGATAATGCTAATTAACTATAGTTGTGCTGCGACGGCGAAAAGCGTAAATATTTACCGCGACGCGACGTTCAAGAAATAATGAATATAATAAACAATCAAAATTTAAACGAATTTATAACGAATGCATTTTTATTTATTTCAAAATAGCAACTAAATAGCTTTGACGAATGATGTTGCCAAGGAGAAGGGTAGCTACCCGCCAGATCGAATGGTCTGATCTGGGGAGGACGTCTCCTCCGACTAGTAATATTTTATTATATAGTTGTATATATAGTTGTTGGCCGTGTGGTAGCGGCTTAAGAGAATCGACCACCCCATCTCGTCCCGTGGGTGTCTTAAAAGTCGGCAGAGGGAAAATTAAAAGCAGAATATGGGCAGCAGCATCTTCCTGGAACATCATAATAAATAAACTGCGGTTGCCAACCCGCCTGCCAAGAGTGGCAACTATGGCAAAATCTCCCCAAAATGAGGCCTATGTTCAGCAGTGGACTAATGGTAGGCTGAAATGGTGGGGGATATAGTTCGCATCTCAGAAAACTTTCACAGCGCGAGTAGGGACGTATGGGAATATTTCTTGAGCTTCTCATATGGCGACATAGATGCCGCTACATAGCCTATTATAAATTGGACCAACTAATATAATACGACAAAAATTACACAAAGTTTACATTGCAATAAATCAATTCAGAATTCAACCGTTTGTCGACCACAAAAATCCGAGTATTCAACGTGTACCCATATTTTAAGCTAAAATCTCAACGTCATTCAAAGGCGGAAAACGCAATTCAGGGTGATAACATTTAACTATTGTACTTTGTCTAATGGTGGAAGGGTAGCCTATGCAGGAATCCGTCTAGTTAGGTACCACCCCAGGGCCAGTTATTCTGCCGTGAAGCAGTATGCAAACATTACTGTGTTTCGGTTTGAAGAGCACTGAGAGCTAGCGTAATCACTGGGCATATGAGACTTAAGAACTGATGTTTCAGGGTGACGGGCGCAGTGTGGTGTCACACAGTAATTTTCTGGGTGACACAGCATTTGCTATGTGCAGACGTTACACTTACCATCAGGTGAACGTTTTGCTCGAACCGTCACTTTTATGAAATAAAAAAAATATCTTTGTAAGAAAATGTAATATTATTTTTTCATTTGCTGTGTTTCAGTTTCAGGTGTTGGTTTAATACAATAGATTTTTTTTCTCTTATCTTTTATTACAATTTCTTAGATTAGATTTAAATATACTGTTAATTGACTCATCGCCACCATTAAACAAATTCGTAAACTTCAAGACTCCATAACTTTTTAAAGAACTAACCGATTTTAATAAAACAAAGACTAAACGTAGACTATAGTAACATAGCCTTTCATAATTTTCTTATTGAGTCTTTTGAACAAATTTAATAATTAACGCGTGATGCGTTCAAAACCAAACAAAATTGTAGTTTCGATGTTAAACTAATAATGAAAACGACATCCGAATTTATGTCTGAAAACCTTTTTGGCGGTTCTACCCATTAGCTGCTCCAATGCGTGTCAGTTCTACGTTCAAATAGTTTTCCACTACATAAATAAAGGACGTAGATCAGCGTCGAGAGTTAATGGACAGATAATCACCGCTTGGAAAAAAATCTTTTGCTTTTATTGCAAAAAGAGGCGCGCAATTTTTAATGCTAATTTGCCACGTGCTCAGCGGTGAAGAAAAACATCGTGGGGAAATGCCTGAGGAATAAAGAAATTTCGAGGACATGTGGAGAGCAGCGCGCCGGACTCTACCCATCTCCAAAACCATCTTAGTGCTAACATATTTAAAATAGAATTAAAAACGTCAAGAGAAATGTATTTTCTGGTACATGCAGCATCATGCAGTACATTGTTTGGTGAATACGTCTGTTGAATATTAGGAATCATTAAACCGTTTTCGCGCTCAAATTTTTACTGACATATTTCTCAATATTTTGCGAACGCTACAAAACTTTCAAGAGGGTAATAAAAGTCTAGCTGTAGAACTTATATCTTGTTACTATATCTACTTGACTACTAGGTAGTACCGTGTGGTGGGGGCCTAAGAGAATCCACCACCCTATCTTATCCCGTGGGTGTCGTAAAAGTCGACGGAGGGGAAATTAAAATCAGCAGACGCGCAGCAGCATCTTCCTGGAAGATCATTTGTATGGACGCAAATGTTTTTCATTGTATGGGCAGACTATAATCGTGCAGAATAATACCATAATATGCAATGTTTTCACTGTACTGGTCGTTCTAGCAATGGGGAGAAAGAATTTTATTGAGTCGTACCAAAATAGTAAACTCGTGGATCGGCTACGTGTGTAGTCGCTGCTTACCCCTTATATGGGAAAAAGGCGTGACTGTATGTATGTATGTTGTGGATGTGATATTTGTGTCTGTAAAACGGTCCCACGATCCGGAAGAAATCCTAGTGTGTGGGGCAACGTTTTTTATTATGTACATGAACTAAATATACATACATTTTTATTAAATTTGCAAATATATGCTTTTGCTCAAGAACCAGCATTATATCTCAGTCCACAGGTTGGCTTCATTGTGTATAGTTATAGGTCTCAATAAGCCAGTCAACTTCGGACGGCTTTAAATAACGGATCTGTTTTTTATTGTATGAAGTGATGAAACGAGCAAAACGTTCACCTGAAGGTAAGTGCAACGTCTGCCCATAACAAATGCTATGTTACCCAGAACATTTCTGTGTGACACCTCACTGTTCCCATCACTCTGAGACATTTGTTCTTAAGTCTCATGTGCCCTGTCATTACGCCAGCTCACAGTGCCCTTTAAACCGAAACGCAGTAAAGTTTGCACACTACTGCTTTGCGGCAGAATAACTGGCCCTGGGGTGGCACCTACCTAGACGGATTCCTGCATAGGAATCATACCACCAGTAAAACTAGATGGAACGACGACCTGCACGGTTTTGCGCGAGTAGATGGGCCTATAGGGAAGGCCTATGTGCGGCCGTGGACTTGCGTGGATGCCATTACAAATATTATATGATAATGAAAGGTAAGGCCTATGTTCAACAGTGGACTATGGTAGGCTGAAATGATGATGATGATGATGAATGAAAGGTATACATGTAACGCACAGCAATATATTAATCTACCTGTTTGCAGCGGCTTCGTTTGGCGGGTAGTCCGTTTCCCTTAAATATGGTAAAGGAAGTATGTTTGTGAAGAAAGAATACTGTGATCTGCTAGTTTTCAATTTAATTTGGCTTGTTTTAAATTTTTTTATCAATTGCGTTTCCACTATACGACTATAATAGTAATTTTTGGATTTTATACTTAAAAATGTTTTTAAATACATTTGAAAAAGATAAAAAACGACTAAAGAGGATATCTGCGAAGTTAATTTTGCCTGTTTATTCGCCGTCAGATATCATTATGAAACGGCTGTAGTTTCTGAAAAAAAAAAACGATGACAAACTGTGTTATTTCTTATGCCGAAAAGTATAGAACTTTATTTCATACATTTTAATTTTGTTAATCTCTCTTAATTAGGGTACACGAACGTAAATAACACTATAAACTAATTCTGATTTATTTTTCAAGCTTAATTTTATTAAAATTGAAGGTATTATGCCAACTAAATTTGTAAATAGGTATACTGCTCAGAAATGGGTTACTAAAAATTATTATATAGGGTCAAACGAGGAGGTGGGTGTTCACGTGATGGTAAGTGATCACCACCATCCATGAACACCTACAATACCAGAGGAATAGCAGATGCGTTGCCGCTTTTGAGATTCAGATGTTGTGTTGTAGATAACAATTCAGTATTTTTTTATAATTTCGCCCAGTTAAAATTTTGATATCCGAACTGATATAGAGAAGAAAGACAGTACTATATTTTTATTTGTTTTAGGCTTTGTATTCAACGCACCAAGTCCGGGCTGGCGCACATCAGCACGCTTACATTTAAGTCATCATTGTCGCAACAAAGTTGACTTGTGTAGGTTTTATTTCCACTGCTGGGAGGGTGCATTTTGATGCGGCATTTTTATGACTTAGTGAAACGCTTACTACGATTTTGTTAAACAGTCCTTTGTCAGCTCCAACGTTGAATTTCAAATTGCTGAATTGTAACATTCTCGGATATGCTTGTGTTTTTGTTGTATTGCTTTTAAATCTCTTATCCTTATTTGAAATTACTTGTTATACTATTTAATTATTTGCATTCAAATTCGCACTATTGTCATTGCTTAAGCAAAGCAACGTACATGTGACAGGACATCTGACCCTTAATGTGCATTCTATATTTGGCACATAATATTGTTGTCTTGTCTCAATACCAATATTTTATTGTTACTAAGATCCATAGATGTTATAGCAACTTGATTTTATTAAGTAGACAGTGGGTTGACCAGCAGAAGTCGTATGTGACACAAAAGCGTTAAATTTTGTCTCTTTCTCTCTATACTTCTTCTCTTTTTTCTGAACATAGGCCTCTCTGATAGGTAATTTTGATAATCTCTCTTAATTAGGGTACACGAACGTAAATAACACTATAAACTAATTCTGATTTATTTTTCAAGCTTAATTTTATTAAAATTGAACGTATTATGCCAACTAAATTTGTAAATAGGTATACTGCTCAGAAATGGGTTACTAAAAATTATTATATAGGGGCAAACGAGGAGGTGGCCCACGTGATGGTAAGTGATCACCGCCATCCATGAACACCTACAATACCAGAGGAATAGCAGATGCGTTGCCGCTTTTGAGATTCAGATGTTGTGTTGTAGATAACAATTTAGTAATATTTTATAATTTCGCCCAGTTAAAAGGTAGTATATCAAAATATCCGAACTGATATGGAGAAGAAAGACAGTACTATATTTTTATTTGTTTTAGGCTTTGTATTCAACGCACGAAGTCCGGGCTGGCGCACATCAGCACGCTTACATTTAAGTCATCATTGTCGCAACAAAGTTGACTTGTGTAGGTTTTATTTCCACACTTGGGAGGGTGCATTTTGATGCGGCATTTTTATGACTTAGTGAAACGCTTACTACGATTTTGTTAAACAGTCCTTTGTCAGCTCCAACGTTGAATTTCAAATTGCTGAATTGTAACATGCTCGCATATGCTTGTGTTTTTGTTGTATTGCTTTTAAATCTCTTATCCTTATTTGAAATTACTTGTAATACTATTTAATTATTTGCATTCAAATTCGCACTATTGTCATTGCTTAAGCAAAGCAATGTACATGTGACAGGACATGTGACCCTTAATGTGCATTCTATATTTGGAATATAATATTGTTGTCTTGTCTCAATACCATCATGTTATAGCAACTTGTTTTTATTAAAACGAAGTTTCCTATCACAGGTTGCGGCGACAGTGGGTTGACCAGCAGAAGTCGTAAGTGACACAAAAGCGTTAAATTTTGTCTCTTTCTCTCTATACTTCTTCTCTTTTTTCTGAACATAGGCCTCACTGATAGGTTGCCTCAAAAGTTTGTAGCTCTCATTTTGGGTGGATTTTGCCATAGTTGCCACGTGTTGCCAAACGCAGTTTATTTATTCAGATGTTCCAGGAAGATGCTGCTGCCCATCTCCTGGTTTTTTTTAACCCTCTGTCGACTTTTAGGACACCCACGGGATGAGATTGGGTGGTAGTTTTTTAAATGAAAAAAAGATGTTAAATTTTGTCTCTTTCTCTGTATACTTCTTCTCTTTTTTCTCTCTTTTCTTCTATACTTCCACGCACGACCACTTTGTGGAACTTGCTGCGGCCAGCGGTTTTTTCGGACCCATATGACTTCGAAACTTCAAGAATAGAGCCTATTCCGTTCTCAAAGACCGGCAATGCACCCGCGACTCTCCTGGTATTGCGGATGTTCATGGGCGGTGGCGATCAAATGACATCAGGTGAGCCGCTTGCTCGTTTGCCACCTCTTATATGAAAAAAAACTTTCTGCTTGCAGAGAGTGATTTTTTTAATTTTTTGATAAAGTGACGAGACCCGCATATCTTTCTAGCTCAGTACCTCTCAGTGCCCTTCAGACCGAAACACAGTAACGTTTGCAATTGCTTCACGGCAGAATAACTGGCCATGGGGTGGTACCCCACCATATCATTATTGTGTTAATATGTGTATATTTTAATCATTATTATACATTGTTAGGGACATTTTTCTAGTATGATGTATTTTCGTCTAAGCGAATATTGAAGTTTCTGAATTTAACACGAAAATTGCATATAGGGATTTTACAATTTTCTCGGCGCTCTAGAATATTCGATGACATATATAAGTGCGACCGGAGGGCAAACAATGTGTATAGGGTTGTATATATATATTTGAGAAATTTCTCGGTGTTCTAGAATATTCGATAAGTGCAACCGGCCAGAGAGAAAAGTCAGAGTTAAGACGAGCTACAGGGCGAATCAAGAGATAGTTACAAGTTGATTAATCCGATGTTGTATATTTGAGTGAAATATATACATCTATCATCGGAGTATCGTTTTATTGTTCCAAATCAGAACCCAGTTACGCGCTGGTTTATAAATCATAGTTTCCCGCGGGGGCGAAAAGTGGGCGACGGGCGTGGTCTCTTATAAATCAAATGTATAAATCATTGTAAATTAAATAAAAGTTTAAATGAAACTAATTTTACGGATTCTATCGCGTTTTATTTTACTATTTATAACCCGACGTTTCGAGTGCTTTACAGCACCCATGGTCACGGGTGGGTAAATAGTAAAATAAAACGCGATAGAATCCGTAAAATTAGTTTCATTTAAATGTGTAGTGTTCGCGTAAATATAAGAAATCATTAAATAAAAGTGATAAGATAATATAATAATCTACAAAAAAATAATCAAAATACCTTGGCCACAATTTTTCATAACTCATATTTGTCGAATAGCGTAAGAAACTTTGTTTCTACTGGGTGTTCTACCACATGACATGGATTCTTATGTTACAGTTTATGTATTTTTCTATATGGTAACAAATTCTAGTTCAGGAGTTCTAGGCTGAAATGATGATGATGATGAGTAAGAACATTTAAGACTGACACACAGTGATGACACTGCGGTGGTACCTACCTAGACAATTTTATGCATTAGAGTCCTACCACCAGTAAAATTATTTCGTCATTGCGGAATTTGGGCTGTAGTTTTAGACAAAACCATTATTAGTGCAACTAAAATTATTATCATGTCGAGGCGCGTGAAACGCCTAAGTTAATAAATTAATTAAGGGATGGACAAGCACAACTGCCTTGTACTAACAAGATATGAGATCGTTATCACTTGACATTAGCATTAGCCGTGTGGTGGCGGCCTCGTTAAAAGAATACTACCACTCCATCTCATCCAATGGATCTCGTAAAAGGCGAGTAAGGAATTAAACTGCACTGCACAGCAGCGCATGGTGGCGATGGGCTCACCACCTATCACACCAAGTGCATTATATTGTTTTGGTGAAACGTGGATTGTGGCAGTCATCTGTTATTACAGTGAGTGCCCAGTCTCTGACTACCGCTTATGGGATACAGTCTTGATCTTATTTATGTATGTATATATCACTTGACATGTCGAAAATTTAAATATTTAGCTGCCCAATCAGTGCACATAAGTGGAACTTAAAACGGGCTCTGCTTGTTTAGTTTATTGAAAGGACATTGCCCAAATTCGCCTTCGTAGAATCAAGCTTCACATGTACCATAATTCGTAGCTTATTTTATGCCCTTCATACCAAATACTAGAATTCAACGGACACTTCTGATTAATAAAACATAACTGAATATGCATTTCATTAATTAAGACACTACCATCGACATCTTAAATCATCGCTTCAGCGCTGGATCCGTAAGTCAAGAGACAAGAACCAAAGCTGTTTGAAGCGCTAATTGCCACACAAAAATACGCAGCTGAAAACCATAGTAAAATTACAGCGTTAACATCATCATCATCATCATCATAATTTCAGCCTATCACTAGAGTCCACTGCTGAACATAAGCCTCCCCCACAGATTGCCACAAAAATTTGTGGCTCTCATTTTGAAGGGATTTTGCCATAGTTGCCACGCTTGGCAGGCGGGTTGGCAACCAACTTTTTTTAATTGTCTTTAATAATTTTCTTTTCTTAAGCTGTATCATCGTGCACGGTGTAGCATGCTCCTAATTTTATTTGCTGTCTTTCTTTCTGTATTGGTGATTAGTGGAAATTTGCTCATGTATTTTCTTTTTTTGGTTATGAATTTGTTTTGTCTGGACTAAAAATATTGTATGTATCTCAAATAAAAAGTAACATAATTTTCAGCACATTTTTTAAATATTTACTTTATAGGTGATTTTACGGTAACATCATTACCTCTAAAAATAAACACTTATTGGTTTTTATTGCAAAATCAAAAGCACTATGTAGAATTTTCGGATGGAGTTGAAATTTTACTGGTGGTAGGATTCCTATGCAGGAGTCCGTCTAGGTAGGTACCACCCCAGTGCCAGTTATTCTGCCGTGAAGCAGTACTGTGCAATAATGTGCAATTAATGTGTTTCGGTTTGAAGGGCACTGAGAGATAGCGTAATCACTGGGCATATGAGACATAAGAACTGATGTCTCAGGGTGATGGGCACAGTGTAGTGTCACACAGAAATTTTCTGGGTGGCACAGCATTTGTTATGGACAGACGTTGCACTTACCATCAGGTGAACGTTTTGCTCGTTTCATCACTTTATACAATAAAAAAAAAATTTACGTAGAGAAAATAGGGTAAAATATGAAATATTTTTCTTTGTGTAGAACTATGTACTTAGAGAAGTCTGGCTCGCTCTAAATCGAGACGCATACATTTTATTTACTGCCACCGCCGTGAGCTCGCGTCAATGTCGCGGGCTTTATTGCCTCGACTGCTAGGAAAGTGAATTTTGATGTGGCCCTTTTATTTGTTTTGTTGTAACGTTTACATAGATTTTTATTTAGCGTTTCTCTAACGTACTTTAAAGCTACCTTATTTATATTCGCTTTGCGCTCGATTGCACAAATTATTTTATTAGAATAATAATACCAGATATGAATTTTATGGTTCCGTATAAGACAAGAAACCGATAGATGTACGGCACAGTAGAACAGCACCTACCTATTTCCTATCGAGGTTTCGTAAGAGGCGACTAAGGTAGTTTTACGGACAGCCTTTACTCGTGCAGAATAATGTCATAATATGCAATGCCGTCGCTATTCTGCTCGTCGGAACGCATTGGTGAGTAAGAATTTTTTAACTCATACCAAAAAGGCGGCGACCTGTAACGTCTCGTTTTCTGAGGAGTTGAAAAATGGGCTACAGGTGTGATCTCTGCTTATCATTTATACGGGAAAAAAGGCCTCTACATGTACGTATGTATCGAATAGTAATCGTGACCCTGAACCTGGTCTAGGAATAAAGTTATTTCTAGTCGATGAAAATTGGTATTTCTTGAGATTAGCGCGTTCAAATATACAAACTTTCCAACTTTATTATAGTAGTAATATTCTGCTTATGACGGCGCCGTTTTATTTGTTTTAAAAAAAGATGGGGCATCTTTCACAAACGTTCCTCTTGTAGTTTGTAGTAATTGTTTTTTTTTTTATTATTATGTAGCTTTAAATTGCACAGCCCTGTGTAGTACTGCACGATGCCCATCACCCGTAGACATTAATTCTTCAGTCTCAAATGCCCTGTAATTTCATTATTTTTTATTTATAATTTAGGAGCTAGTTTTTTAAAGTTCAGTTTTTTGGTTTCTTTTTCTTTAATTTCGTGTTCTATCTTCAATGCTTGCGTTGTTTTGCTTTTAGTGACGTCATGACCTATAACCAGTTGGCAAACGCAGTTTATTTCTTCAGATGTTTCAGCAAGATGCTGCTGCCCATCTCGTGGTTTTCATTTTCTCCCTGTCGACTTGTACGACACCCACGGGATGAGATAGGGTGGCAGATTTTCTTAAGCCGCCACCACAAATGACCCTGAATTTATATAAATACCAATACATTACAGCTCAGAGGCCTGGTGCTCGCCTTTAATTTCATAGTACGCGAGTAACCTGGGTTCGGTCCCCGGTGCCAGCACCTCTAAACTTGTTCTACAATTTTAAGTGCTGATTTACCACGTGCTTAGCGGCGAAGGAAAACATCATGAGGAAACCTGCATCCCCGAGGAATAGAAATATTTCGAGGATATGTGAAGTCCGCCAACCCGCATTGGAGCAGCGTGACGGACTATTCCCAGCTCCAAAACCCTCTCAGAAATGAGAGGAGGCCTGTGCTCAGCAGTGGGACATTTATAGGCTGTTACTTTACTTACTTTACCAATACATTAATATCAAAACTGCGCTCATCACCTGGGGCACTAGTTAATTAGACTAGCTATCTGTACTCTTCAGAACAAATCACAGTTTACTTGCTCACTACTGCTTGACGGCAGAATAATTGACACTGCGGTGGTACCTACCTAGATTGATAACGAATTTTGTTTTCAAAAACGTTTTTCATTATGTCACATAAGGTTGATTGGCAGAGAAAGCCTGGTAGCATTGAGTCCGCCCATTGTATCCCTTAGCTTAAGATAAGGAGTAAGGCCATTTGACAACAAATTCAGAACACGGAGAAAATAAAGACGGGTTGACCTTTCACAGCAATATAATATTACAATCGTCGAGGGTACTTAAATACGTGAACCAAAAGTAAGTCTTATATAAAAGAAAACGGAGTTGTCTCAAGTAATACTAACAAAAGAGTTACACATCTATATCAATAGAGGTCGGTTGACTTTAATATGTTTTATTCATGAGCTGAGTTACTGTTTCTTTACAGATGGTATAATTCAGATATTCCCGTAAAATTATAGTTTTTTTTAATGTATGAAGTGATGGTAAGGGCAACGTCTGACCATAACATACTCGTATGCTATGTTACCAAAACGTTTCTTAAGTCTCGTATACCCAGTAATTACACAAGCTCTTAGTGCCCTTCACTGAAACACCTTAACGTTTGAACACTTAAAGAAAGTAAGAAACCGCGCGTCACAAAAAGCCGCTCAATAATTAAAAAAAGAACATATAAAAAACATAAAATAACTTCTCGGCAGAATAACTGACCCTACCACCAGTAAACTGCCAGGACATTTATAAAAAAGGGCAATGCCTGCAATGACATCTTGGATAAAATTATAATCCATTTAAATTTAGAACCTTATAAATAATAATAATTAAACAAAGGCCTATTCCAATACAAGGTAAACTATTTTAATGGAAGTTATTGACGAGATGATAAAGTGTTAACTTTTTTGTTATTATTATTATTGAATAAAGAGAATATAGAGAATGATGAAACGAGCATAACGTTCACCTGATGGTAAATGCAACGTCTGCCCATAAAAAATGCTGTATACCCATATGTAACCAGAAAATTTCTGTGTGACACCACACTGTGCCCATCACCCTGAGACATGAGTTCTTAAGCCTCGTATGCCCCGTGATTACGCTAGCTCCCAGTGCCCTTCAGACAGTAATTTTTGCACACTACTGCTTCACGGCAGAATAACTGGCCTTGGGGTGGTACCTACCTAGACGCTTGCATGAAATATTGCAATTAAAATCTCAGTGCCGCATCGCACTTTACTTGTCAAAATGAGAATGCAATGAACCTTTAAAATAGTAAAACGGACAACCGTATATATTAAAAAGAGGAGGTCCACACAGAGGATATGTCTGTGAAATACAGGATTCGTTCCAGACATACATTGCACACGCACAACACTACCATACCCGAAATTTGTGTTTTTGCACAACAATTGGTTCGAGCTAGGGTTTGAACCCAGGACCTGCAGTGTAGAATTAAGGTACGCTAAGCCACACGATCGTCAGAGTAACTTGCTTTTAAATCTTGATGCTTCATCGAAGTTGTAGTAGTTGGATTTTAGCTGCAGTGTTTGTTTAGCTTTAGGTGGATTGTGTGTCCGTTCTTCACCGTTACAAAAGAGCTACGATCAGTCCGGTCGCCTTGGAAACGAAATCTATTGCCACCCTTCTCCCCAAAGAACAATTTGAACGAATTCGCCAAATGCCTGGCGTATATTTGTCTTCATTGCGACAAGCTTAGCCTTATTATAGACAATCCTTTTACAGATTATTATTAAAACGTTCGTTTTTATTATTCTTTGTATTTTTGATAATTTATAGGTTTAGTAAATTTGCTACTATTTATCACCTGTCATTGTATGACTTTAAAGCTGGCAGTAAAGATCATGGATTACTTGACTTCGGGCCTGCAGAAGTACCTGGTCCATAGATGTTGCCTGGACATCCGATACGCCGCAGTCAATGGAATAGCGCTTGCCACTAGGCGCTGTCGAAGTCAGCTTTTATATCTAGAGAGATGGCTGTGGCACGATTCTAGTCAGTTTTGCCTCTTTCGACCAAGTCTGTTCCCAAAACCCAAACTGTAGCACGTTCATTTTCCCATTTTTGGATGATTTGAATTCGTCACTCACCTTATAAAGAGCTTCTTCAATAGTTTACCGAAGACTGGGAGAAGTCCTATAGGGTGGAAGGATGCTAGCTGTCCATAATCCGTTTTGCTAGATTTTTGAATGATCTTTACATAAGCCATCTTTCACTGCCTAGGGAAGTGCTGCAGTGTTAAGCATCTATTATGTATGTCAGTGAGAAGTTTGGAATATTCTATTGCGAATTGGTGACCGATATCTGAGGTGAGGTGGTTCACTCCAAGGACTTTGTTGGGATTCATAAAACTTAGCCACTCCAGCACTTGGAACAACTTGTGTCTGTGGGAATTCAGAAATCTCATTCCTTAATTGATAATGTCTGGGTTCGGAGTCTGGCGTGTCGCTAGGGTAGAAATGAGCAAGGAGAGCTTTCGCCGTTTCCTTTACATCCTTGGTAAATGGGTTGCCGATTTATAATGAAGGGAGTCGTCTTGGTGTGGCAGTCTTAAGCAGTCCGTTTGTTAAAAATCGTACACTTTCCTTTGTCTGAAGGTTATATAATTATTTCAAACGTTTAGTAGTTTCTGCCTTATTCGTTTTTCAGAGTATGTTGTTTTTCTCTCTATTTGCTCTGGATAAGGCCCTGTCGCTAAAAAGACATGCAGTTTGCGGTGGGTATCAATCATCTCCTCTTTCAGATTTTTAAGTTGGTCACTCAAGAACACCCCTGGATTTATTTTTCATCGCATTTTTTGTATGCCTGCTTTCCTGGCGTGTGTAGTGGATAATTTGTGTTATTTGAGCAATGACTAATTCAATCTATGTAGGGTCGGCTTCATTTTATTTGTAAAGAATGGTTGTTGTGTTGTGTTTGTGACGTGAAAGAGACGAAGTGAAAGGGTGGAGGTTGATTTGAAACTTTTTAGCGTTATGTTGTGATGAAGAGCAAATGTTAAAATTTAGCCGCCTCTCTGTAATATGTTCATAAATTTGGCTGGAGGCGAGAGTTAGATCGACTATGGAGGAGCGATCCCGACCACAGGTGACATTCTCAAAAGTGGGTGTAGTTCCCTTTTTGCAAAGAAATAGGTCATTGCTAAATATTAGGTCAGCTACCTCTCTTGTTGCTACAGTTGCTGCCCCAGAGGGAATGCCACCCGTTAAAATCGTCACGCACGACCACTAGCACTGGACCCGTTGATTTAAGGAAGGCTTATAATTTGTCTCGGGTGCCTATTTATATTGTATGTATATGTGTTAGTCATTTTCTGGCTCAACGTATACTGACGCAATGTAAACACTGCTGCCAATGTATGCTTTCACTCTTGTATCCGATGGGAGCTGATGAAGGTCGATTTTAATCCATTGCTCACGTAATATTCGGGCACCGAAGCCATATCAAACTTGCTGGCCACGAAAGACAGCAATAACTCGTGATAGTTTTTTTCTCAATCTATTTATATTGCACTGAATAATTTTTAGTCGACTCTATTGGAGATGCTCTCTTTCATGGCGTAGGCAATTATTAGAGTAGGTAGCGTGTTTAACATCGTTTTTGGTGTTGAACTTGGAATTAAAAGATGAACAATTAATACATTTAGCGCTGTGCGTCCTTTCCCGGGCAGATGGCTATTTGGTGCTCAGTGCTGGCATGGACAGCCCATGAACTTTCTGAACCTGTGCGCATTTGCGCCGTTTAGAGCGCATGAATCCGAATTGGAGACATTTGTAGAATTGGATGAAGGGTGAAAATTTTTCCATCACTAAAAATGATCGAAGGATGCTCTCTGGATCTCAAAAATTTTTCGGTATAATTTCGGCTCAGTTAAGAAAATCGCGCTATCCAGATTGTTATTATTGTTATCGATTTAAAATCGAACTACCGGTGATAGGATTTATATGCAGGAATCCGTCTAGGTGGGTACCACCCCAAGGCCAGTTATTCTGCCGTGAAGCAGAAGTGTGCAAGCATTACTGTGTTTCGGTTTTTAGTGTAATCACTGGTCATTACACTAAAAATTGTTACCGTTACAATAATGAATAACCCAGAAAAAATGATTTTGCTGATGATTCTCTTTTGACATTTTCTTACATAGGCTTTTCGATATACATAGTTTATTTACAACGTCATGCAGTTCTGTTCAGCAGTTTTTCCGTTCTGAAATTAGCTTTCAAAGTTTTCACATGTTTGCGTGTTTTTAATCAACGACAATTTCCTTTTTAAATTGATGTTTTTTTTTATTTCATAAAAGTGACGGAACGAACAAACGCTCACCTGATCGTAAGTGTAACGTCTGCCCATAACAAATGCTGTGTCACCGAGAAAATTACTGTGACACCACACTGCGGCCCGTCACCCTGAAACATCAGTTCTTAAGTCTCATATGCCCAGTGATTACGCTAGCTCTCAGTGCCCTTCAAACCGAAACAGTAATGTTTGCACACTACTGCTTCACGGCAGAATGACTGACCCTGGGGTGGTACCTACCTAGACGGATTCCTGCATAGGAATCCTACCACCAGAAAAGTATTTTCACATGTGCCCGCGGTTTCACCCGCGTACCACGGCGTCAAAGTCGGAATTACAGTCACTGAAACTAATTCCAAATGATACGCCAATAAGCGTTTATTTTAATAAAACGATATTTATCGCGTTTAATTAAATTTATAATTCGCGACGTTTCGAGCAAATAAAACACTCACGATCGGAAATTTAAAAATAAATTAAATGCGACGAAATCAGCAAATACAGTTTTATTCAATGTGTTGTATTCGCGTAAATGTAAGAATTTTACGATAATTTTAATTTGAAAAGTTATTTTTCCTTAATTAGCAATACGTGTCACTTCACTTCACTTCAGCCTATCACTAGTCTAGTTAGGGTTTTTTTTCAATAGTTGCCACGCTTTGTAGGCGGGTTGGCAACCGCAGTTTAATTATTTAGATGTTTCAGAAAGATGCTGCTTCCCTTCTTCTGGTTTTAATTTTCCATCTGTCGACTTTAACGACACCCACGGGATGAGATATGGTGTGTTAACTCTGCCGAATACCTATCAGCTTAATATTGCATGTTAATCTTTTTCTTTTTTTTATTGAATAAAGTGGCGAAACGTGCAAAATGTTCACCTGATGGTAAGTGCACGTCTGCCCATCACATACGCTGTGTCACCCAGAAAATTTCGGTGTGACCAAACACTGTTTGACTCCACCCCGTTACCCTGATACATCAGTTCTGAAGTCTATTATGTCCAGTGATTACGCTAGCTCTCAGTGCCCTTCAAATCAAAACACAGTAATGTTTGCACACTACTGCTTTACGGCAGAATAACTGGCCCTGCGGTGGTACCTACCTAGACGGATTCCTGCATAGGAATCCTACCACCAGTTAGATCTCACTTTCTTACCGTGCCTGACCTAATATTTTGATATTTCACCAGGTCTGTAACGACTCGCCAATTTGTTTGATCAGTGCGGTAACTATATCAACAAAGCCCCTCCTCCCTTACAGACGCAGTTGGGAATGACCCATGGTTAATTACAGCAGAGACCTGCTTAGTTACTACCGAAACTGACTTGACGTTGGCAGATAAGAGCAGAGTTGAGGTTGGTAAGCCTCTTACATTTTGACTATTAAACCTCCCATTGACTACTGCCGTGTGGTAGCGGCTTAAGAGAATTTACCACCCCATCTCATCCCGATGGTGTCGTAAAAGTCGACAGAGGGAAAATTAAAACCAGAAGATAGGCAGCAGCGTCTTTCTGGAACATCTGAATACATAACTGCGGATGCCAAGCCCGCCTGCTAAGCGTGGCAACTATGGCAAAATTCCCCCAAAATGAGAGCAACAAACTTTTGTAGCAATCAATGGGGGAGGCCTATGTTCAGCAGTGGACTAGTGACAGGCTGAAATGATGAACGATGATGACTATTAAACAGTTGGGAGTAATCTCCATTCATCGACCGCCTTAAAAACTGAGACTATTTTATTTTAAGACCAGTCATTCACCAAGTCACGAAACAAACAAAAAGAAGTTCTTATAGTAAGGGGGCTTACCTCTAGCATTGGTCCTGTTGCTCTGCCATTGTTGGTTACACTAAACGATTTTCATACATAGAGAAACAAGTTCTATCGAACATCTGCACCCTCTGTTTTCAATAACTGGGTTTCGTTTCGTTGTTCGTGTTTTTTATTTGTTAGAATAGCGTCCAGCTTTGTATGTGATTCCGAACGATAGCTCAAACTTAAATTGAATACTGGAATATTTTTTTCTAGGAGAAGTAACGAGACGACCCAAAAGATCACCTGATGGTAAGTGCATTTATAAAGGTATACATGCCATGCAATTTGTTACTGTCGTGGGGCACTGAAAGTCATTGTGTACCCACGATTTTATACAATATTACCTGTATTTATCAATTTAAAGTGCTGATTTAATTCGTCATTGGCGGTACAATAACGTCACAGGGACAACAACAACACACACAAACCTACAGACCTATTTTTCGACGTAAGAAATATAAATTTCGTTTTCTAACGTCATTTCAGTCTACCGCCGTTTCATAATGAGGTTCCTCTGAAGGAGAATAAACTGGCAAAGTAAACTTGGTAAGTATCCTATTTTTAGTAAATCCTTTTTTTTCATCTTAGTCTCAATTGTGAAAATTAATGCGTTAACCCGCATTGAAATAATGCATCAGACTCTTCCTGAACTCTTCCAAAACGTTCGTAAGAATGAGAGAGGTCTGCTCAACGCTGGGGCATATATAATTTATTATAGTACTTTAAGTTCGACGACCTAGTGGTCAGGTCAGTGGACCTAGAGTACCTGACTTATACGCCGCGGATCCTGGGTTCCAATCCCAGTCGGAGCCAACATTTGTACAAAAACACAAATTTATGGTTTTGATCTCTGTGTTGTGCATGTTAAATGTATGTCTGTAAAACGCACACACGATGTTGGAGAAATTCTACTGTATTCAAATCATTCAATTCATCGTTTTTTTTATTGGGTAAATAACGAGACCAGCAAAATGTTCACCTGATGGTAAGTGCAACGTCCGCATGTAACAGATGGTGCATCACCCCAAAACACTTCTGAGTGGCACAACACTGCGCCCGCCAAATTGAGACTAAAGTGCTTAAGTCTCATATGCCCAGTGATTTCGCTAGCTCACAGTGCCCTTCAAACCGAAACAGTAATGTTTGCACACTACTGCTTCACGGCAGAATTACTGGCCCTGGGGTGCTACACTAGCTCTCCGTTCAAAGTTAAAATCAACATGAAGGCAAATTATTTGATTGAACACTATATATTTTGGATTGTACTACAAATGGAAAAAAAATCCTTTGACATACGAGTACTTGTGTTTATATTTAAAACACTGTCATAAATGTTAAAAATGCTGTAAATAATAAAGCTCCAATGAACAAAGCGAGACAAAGTAAACAGGATGTGTACTTCGAAAACAATGCGAGGCTGTGTACAACGATAAAAAAAAGTTGGAATTAAATTTTTTGCGGAGTTTGTGAATTTTACACCTAAATATTAAAAAAAAAACGACCTGATATACTGAATTCAGATAATGAAATTTTTAATTATATTTTATATGTTTTAGTATTAAGTGATGAATAACAAAAAAATCACATTTATCTTCTACATAATAATAAAACAAATTTAACTAATTTTAAGATATTTTGATGTTAAAATATTTGATAGATGATGAATGTGATCATGTTCAGGATCATCACCATCCATTATATCAGATTTGATAGACCACAAATTCTTACGAAAGGGCACCTATTTCTGCATATTTTGCGAGTTTTCAAAAAAAAAAATTATCCGTTATACTCCCAAAATTCAAAATAAGTCTGTACTCAGGAATTTGTTTATGGTGTTCATTTAGTGTTATGTACCATCAGTATAAAACTTATATTACTAAATTACTAATTGATGCCCGCGACTTCATCCGCGTGGAAATAGTTACAATATAGGTTTAAGAATCCCCTGTCCGAATTGTGTCATGGAATATCGATAAAAAGTATTACATGTCCGTTTTCAGGATGCAAGCCGTCGCCGTGTCAAATTCCGTCATGATCGGTCTAGCAGTTGAACCGTGAAAAGTTAACAAACAGACAGAGGGACATAGAGAGTAATATTCGCATTTATAATATTAGTATGGATTACTATTTACTTTGTATTGACAAATATTGAAACTTGTCTGGTGGTAGGATTCTTATGCAGGAATCCGTCTAGGTAGGTACCATCCCTGGGTCACTTATCTGCCGTAAAGCAGTAGAGTGCAAACATTACTGTTTCGGTTTAAAGGGCACTGAGTGCTAGCGTAATCACTAGGCATATAAGACATAAGAACTTATGTCTCAGTGTGACGAGCGCAGTGTGGTGTCACAGCATTTATTATGGGCAGACGTTTCACTTACCATCCAGGCGAACGATTTGCTCGTTTCGTCACTTAATCAAATTAAAAAAAAAACTAAAACTTTTCCCGTAGCTAAATTTTAGAATAAATCTCGTAACTTTTTCAGTTTTATTTGCGTTGTACTTTTCCAAATCGCGAATGAGTATCTTATCGTATACATTCTCCAGGGATTTCTTTGTCTTGAAAGGAAAACGATTCGAGGGTCCTGTTGTGCGATTGATTATTTTTCCCGTCTTTGCTTCCTCTGTCGATGTATGTATGTAATATCCGAATGTCAGCACAAGAATTATCGCCTCAGTTGGCGCAGTTGCTAAGCGATATTCTTGAGCGCATCGTGTGTGGTCGTGTGTTTTATTCTCGCACGGGATTATTTATATTCTGAAAATGTTTGAATGGTGTACATATTACATTTGTCCTGGGTCTCGGTGTTTTATCGTATCAAATTTATCTTGGTAAAACGCCGACGTACAGGAAAAACTGGCCCTGCGGTGGTACCTAGATGAATTCCTGCACAGGAATCCTACCACCTGTATCAATGTTGATAAAGAAGAAGAAAGGGGGTTTTTATTTACTGGAGAAAATGTAAAATTGAGGCAACGGGGTAAGGCTGTAATGTAATAAACATAAATATTGTTCTATGATTTTTACGTACCATACAAAATCTTCGCTGTGTTTTATATTTAATGTTTAATATTTTTGCGTACAAAAGTTACCTACATATTACATACTTCAGTTACAATAAAGTTATTTCATATTAGTCTCTATTTAAAATACAAATATTGACGATAGAGAAACAAACATAAACTAATTGTTAATATGTTAAACTTTGGTTTTAATAATAATGAGTGATGTGCATTGATTGGCCTTTGTTTAGAAAACCGAACTACGAATCGACTACTAAACGAATCTACTACTTTCAACGATAAAAAAAATCAATAGGTTAACTGAGTCTATTAAAGGAAAGCCTTGCAAAATGAAGACAAATATACGTCCGTTTGTGAAAGCGACCGAATTACTCTCTGGGGTGGAGAGCGCTATTTCTAAGACAAGACAATGTTAAAACTGTATATGACAATCTGTGTTAGAAGTTAGACAAAAAAATGTATAGGTACAGTTGTATTAAGTATAAATATAAAATGTTAACTGGTTATTATGAAAACTCGATTTGCAAACGCGACGCGCTCTTTTAGTCAGTTTTCGTTTTTTACCGCGTTTTTTTCTGCGTCAGTTAACTAAGGGCGCTGAGACAAAATGTCGCAAAAGAACGCAATTTAGCCTAAATGCCTTGCTATAAATTTGAAGGAAAAACCACATAGCAGAGTGCGATTGACTGAAGTACCACAGTGCCAACATTTAACAATACTATACACATAGCAATTACACTCATTAACGGATTGCTGTGCTTTAGTTTACGGTCGCACGATTTCTGATATTTTAATTTTAAAGGTAGATCAGTCTATTGAGTAAAGCTAGAAGGATTTCTGCGGAAACTTATAGTTTCGAGCAATTAATTTTTACGTTTTATAGTTAACTATAGGATCGTATAGAACAGTTGTTTTGGCTTCGCCCTGACATTTACAAGTGAACAACGCATTAGAGATGCAAACAACATTGGTGCATCCTCCTTTACAGGTGTGTTTCAGACCTAAAATTTTTTAGGCTGAAATGGTACACAAACAGTGTTGATATCATGTTGACAGCCCATTCAAGCACACGACACGGATAGATAGGGTAGAATGAGGCCAATTATGTAAAACCGACATTATGATTTGACCACAACACAGGTAGCGCTGTGACTCAGAATTATTTTTTGTATTTTTAATTTTATAGGACAAAGCGTTGTATATTATTTTTTTTGGCAACTCACTGCTCCCTGGTACATCAGTTCAAGTCTCATATGCCCAGTAATTACACTAGCTCTCAGTGCTCTTCAGACCGAAACACAGGAATTTATACATACCACCTGCAGAAAAGCTGGCCCTCTTCCCCTATCTAATGAATGGCGTTGCAGCAACAGTTGAACGAATTTCAATACGAGCTTGCGCTGTATTTTATTATGTCGGAACGGAAAGCGATAGCGGGTGATCACTTCATTTAGCAGTCGATAGGTGTCCGACAGAGTAGAATAGTACCAACGTCTTTTCTATCGAGGTGTCTTGAAAGGCGACTAAGGTTAAGGTAGGTTAGGTAAGTCCCCCCCCGAATGGGTTCTCCCCCCCGAATGGGTTCTCGCCTTGTCGTGGCGGGGGGGCTTAGTAACTGTGGCTTGGTCACCCACGGTGAAGCTAAGAGGAACCCGGTCGGCCTGTTGCCTCAGGCTGACCCGTGGAGGTCGCTCCGAGTGGGCTACGCAAGCCCACTCTGGATGCGAACTGGTGGACTGCTGGGGGGAGCAGTACGCTGCCCTCCGCAGCCGAGGTGGAGTCGCGGGGGAAGAGGAGTGTAGGTGTATCGTTGCCTCTCTCCCTGTCCTCCGCGACTCTGGCGGGGCCGTACCGCGGATGCGGTGTTGGTGGACTGCTGGGGGGAAGAGTGAGTAGGCACTGCTCACCCTGCCCTTCGCAGCCGAGGTGGAGTCGCGGGGGAAGAGGAGTGTAGGTGTTGCGTTGCCTCTCTCCCTGTCCCCCGCGACTTTGGCGGGGCCGCACCGTAGTTGCGGCGGTGGTGGGGCCGCGGGGGAAGAGGAGTGTTGGTGTGTCGTTGCCTCTCTCCCTATCCTCCGCGGCCGAAATGTGGTTGGCGGCGGAGCCACAGACCAGATCCGCTGCCGGGGCCAGGAAGACTGGTGCTTTCGAGTGCAAGTCTCCTGGCCCCGTGGCCTCCGCGTGGCGGACTCGGGGGGGGGGGGGGGGGTTCGTTGCGCGCACAAGGTTAGGTATTACAGACAGCCTTTATTCGTGGGAATAATACTATAATATAAGAATTTTTTGACTCGTACCATAATGGCGACGACGTGGTTCGCTACCCGTCACGCCTCGTTTCCCGCGAGGAAGAAAGTCGGACGAGGTAGAAAGTGGGCTACGTGGGTGACCTTTGTCTACCTCTTATATGGGAAAAAGTCGTGACTATATGTATGTCCTTCATTTTATATTCCATTGACTCATCTTTGACATGTACCACTAAATACTCATTTTGACGACGGCTGAGCGGTTGACTTTAGTAGTTAAAGAGTTTAGTATTTAGTTTTAGTATCAACTGTCACTGCCATGATCGGAATCAGCAGTTCGGAGAACACCATAACTATTTAACAAGATCCTTACAAGTAATAAAACAACAACAGGTTAAAAATGTGACGCAACAAACTAACATCTGATCTAAAAACTTGTGAAGGAAACATTATTCCAAATAGTAATACCGTTAATCTGAATTTATAATTGTAATGGTTTAAAATTTCACTCGATGCGCACTCTGCTCGGGGCAAATAGAGCAACAACACAATGGCACTCCTAACCACGCTTGCCGTGAATTTCTGTAATATCCAGGGACTTCATTAAGCGCTGTCCACTACTATCTAGAAACAGCGAAGCCGGCTTTGCTCTTTCTTACCGAGACGCAGATATCCTCTCCCGCTGGTACCACTTACCTTTTCTACCCGGGCTGCAAACTAGAACACTACTGTCTGCCACAGACTGGTGTCTGTGTATAGGTCGGAAAAGATATTTGTTCTCATCGATTCGGCAGTCTTGAAGGTACGGTTCTTTCCATTCTTTGGCTGCGCATAGACAGTGGCGACTATCCTCGCGTCTATAGGTGCATCTATATCTCCCATAGCGGTAAAACCGAAACTGACTGACTCATCGACCACATCCTGATGGTTACAGAAGCAGTTGTAGCACGGAAGTGCTACAGCAGATCTCATCCGTAGAGATCGTGATACTTGGTGACTTTACCGCCCACCACGTCGAATGCTGTACTTCAGGGTATGGCACTCTTTGTTCCATCCTCTGTGGTGCCCATAGGATCCCAACCTTGATTTGGTCGATTGAAAAGAGTTATTGCCAAGTCAAAGTCAGAGCACATTAGCAGAATTGTCAAGAAACTAGTTAGCCTTCCTTCATGAACTTTTGCATTCTGGTTTCTCACCAATGCTGTCTTCGGAAACTTCTGTCAACCATCGCTTTCAATTCTGCACTGCTTGAAAAGAACTTGCTTGAAAACTCGACTCTCCATTACAGGGGGAACTGCTGCCGACCATACCGCGGTGTGAGTGCTCTATGCCAGAAATTCTGTTCTTGCAGAGCTCAATGCACAAAGCACTATTCTCCCTGAACACCAGAACGTCGAGTAGGCCTGATGGAATCCCCCATATTTGGAGACCAGTCAGATCCGACTAACTACAGGCCAATAGCAATTACCTCCTTGCTCTCCAAAATAATGGAGTATTGTCAGCTGTCTGGACCTGAGGTACTTAGAGGATCACCAGCTAATTAGTGAGTGCCAGTACGATTTACGACGGGTTGCTCGGCTGGTGATCTTCTAGAGTACATCATTCATCGATAGGCGGAGGCAGTAGTAACAAGAGGGAGGCCTTGACTGTTGGTTTGGATATATATATATCAAGGTCGTACTAGACGGTGCAAGGCCAAAAAGCTTGGCGAGCTCAGTAGAGCAGGACAGTATTTTACGACGGCCCATCGCTCGCAATTTTGCTTTAACTATCCCATGAGTCCCTTTTTCATCCCCAAAATAATACGCTGGAACGCAAAGAAAAAGGGTCGGTTACAAAATCTTCATTATCTTCAAAAGTACTGAATAAAATATTCTTCATCATCATCATCATCATTTCAGCCTATCTTAGTCCACTGTTGAACATAGGCCTCCCCCATAGATTGCCACAAAGCACGGTCCTGAGCCACCTGCATCCATCGACTTCCCGCAAAATCGCGCAGGTCGCCGCTCCATCTAATGGGGGGGGGGCGCCCTACACTGCGTTCGCCGGTACGAGGTTGCCACTCTATAACCTTTCTTCCCCATCGGTTATCGGTTCTACGGGCTATATGGCCGGCCCATTGCCACTTCAGCTTGCTAATCCTTAGGGCTATGTCGGTTACTTTAGTTCTGCTGCGGATATCATCGTTACGGATTTTATCACGCAGAGAAACTCCGAGCATAGCTCTTTCCATAGCTCGCTTAGCGACTCTGAGCTTCCTCAAGCGGCCCGCAGTGAAGGACCACGTCTCGGTTCCGTATGTCACCACTGGCAACACGCACTGGTTGTACACTTTGCTTTTGAGACATTGAGGTATACTCGACGAGAAGATGTGACGTAGTTTCCCGAACGCTGCCCAGCCGAGTTGGATCCGTCGATTGACCTCTTGGTCGAAGTTGGACCTACCTAGTCGGACAATCTGTCCTAGGTTTACATATTCATCAACAACTTCGAGCATAGTGTTCCCAACAACAACCGGTATAGGTGTGACATGGACGTTAGACATGATCTTCGTCTTGTCCATGTTCATCTTAAGACCTACCCGTTGGGAGACACTATTGAGGTCATTGAGCATAGTGCCAAGCTCCTCCAGCGATTCTGCCATTATGACTATGTCGTCGGCAAATCGAAGGTGAGTGATGTATTCGCCATTGATGTTAATGCCGTATTTCCTTTCCAGTTCAGTAGCTTGAAGACATCTTCCAATGCAGCGGTGAATAGTTTCGGGGATATAACATCACCCTGTCTTACACCTTTCTGCAATTGGATCGGTTTCGTACTCTGGTTCTGTACTCGGATAGCCATCGTAGCCTTATTGTACAAACACTGCAGCACTTCGATATACCGACAGTCAATTCGGCACCGCTGAAGTGACTGTAGCACCGCCCAAGTTTCGACGGAATCAAAGGCTTTTTCATAGTCCACATACGCCAGACATAGCGGGAGATTGTACTCTTCGGTCTTTTGTACAATCTGGCGAAGGGTATGTATGTGGTCTATGGTACTAAAGCCTTTTCGGAATCCGGCTTGTTCGGGAGGCTGGAAGTCGTCAAGTCTGCTTGCGAGACGATTCGTAATGACTCTCGAAAACAGCACATAGACGCGGTTCAGAAGCGATATCGGTCTATAGTTCTTCAAGAGGGCGTTATCACCCTTCTTGAAGAACAGGACGACCACGCTTCTGCTCCACGCTTCCGGCGTAGCGCCGCCGTGGATGACGGAATTAAAGAGCCTCTGAAGGACTAAAAGTACCGGTTTTCCACCCGCTTTCAGAAGCTCCGCCGTAATTCCGTCTTCACTGGGCGCTTTGCCATTCTTGAGCTGTTTGAGAGCCATACTAATCTCGCTCAGACTGACGTCCGGGATATCGTCGGAATAGTGTCGGACGAGTTTGGCTCTTGGGTCGTAACTCACACTTGTATGTGGCTCCAACGACGATGTGTACAGCTGCCCATAGAATCTCTCGATCTCACTCATAATCTCTGGTCCAGCGGAAATGACGCTACCGCTCTCGGTCCTCAACTTTGTCAGTTGGCTCTTCCCGGCAGACAGATCCCTGGCAAAGACCTTGGAGCCTTGGTTTCGCTCTATCGCTTCTTCAATACGAAGTGTATTGAAGTTGCGTAGGTCTCGCCGCATACATTAGGAGATCTGTCTGTTAAGTTGCCGATATGCTGACGCGTCAGTTGAGGACTGTAGCCTCATTTCACGCCTGGCCTCCATGAGACTGAGAGTGTGATCGGAGAGCTTCTGGATCTTCTTTTTGCGGCGGGTCTTGCAAAACTTTGCCCCCACCGCCTGGACAGTTTCCACGAGCCTCTCGTTTAAATCGTCCACTGTAACGCAATCATCTAGGCACTGAAAGCGATTATGCAATTCGAGCTGGTAGCTCTCGAGATTTTGGATAAGGGCACGTGATGGACGGAGTGAAGACTTCACCAGACGAGACCTCTCCAGCTTTACGTTCAAGTTCAATGTGCCTCTTACCATTCGGTGATCACTACCGGTTTTCACCCTAGCGATCACACAGACATCACTGAACAGCTGTCGTTTGGTCGTCATGATGAAGTCGATCTCATTTTTAGTGGGACCGTCCGGGCTCATCCAGGTCCACTTTCTGTGGGGCCGCTTTTGGAAAAAGGAGTTCATCATAAAGAGTCCCTCCTTCTCCATAAAGTCGGCCAGCTGTTGGCCCCTTTGGTTCCGGTGCCCTATTCCAAATTGCCCCACTACCAGCTCATCGTCTTTATTCATGCCCAGCTTTGCGTTAAAATCTCCCATCAACACCGTGTAGTGAGTTTTGGAGGAATGTATGGCTTTTGAGATATCCTCATACATTACCTCCACCTCATCATCAGGGTGTGCCGAGGTAGGTGCGTATACCTGTATGACCTTCAGCGAATACCGTTTGGTTATTCTGAGTATAAGGTACGCAACCCTAGTCGACACACTCCCGATCTTGACAACGTTGTTAATGAGAGACTTGTGGACGATAAGCCCGACACCTCCTTCGGACAGATGGTCGCCCTCCCGGTGGTAGAACAAGTTACCGGATTTGAGGATTATCGTGTCCTCCCCCTGTCTTCGGACTTCAGATAACCCTATAACATCCCATCGTAACATGTTCACCTCTTCTTCCAACTCCAGGACCCTCTTGTCGGTCCTCAGCGTGCGTGCGTTGTATGTTGCCAGGTCCAGTCGTCGTGGGTGGTAGCAAGATCTCCTTCTCCGGAGATTCTTCGCACCCCCTGCCCCGCCGTTACCATGACTGCTACCGTAGCCAGGACTTGCGGGGCCGCCGGAGACTAGGGGCCGTTCCTTTGTAGCTCTCATTGGTGGGGATTTTGCCATAGTTGCCACGCTTGGCAGGCGGGTTGGCAACCGCAGTTTGTTTGTTTTGGTGTTCCAGGAAGACGCTGCTGCCCATCTCCTGGTTTTAAATTTCCCTCTGTCGACTTTTACGACACCCACGGGATGATATGGGGTGGTAGATTCTCTTATGCCGCTACCACACGGCCATATTCTTAGTTATTTTTAAATATTCTTTATTATAAAATATTCTTTAATTTAGTCTATATTTCATACAGAAATAAAAACTTAATCAAAGAATATTTAATACTACATAAAATAATATATAAAATATTTTTAATTATTTTTGATAATTGTATAAAAAAAATGGGCGTCTTTTAATTTAGTACCAAAAAATTCAAATCAATTATTTCGCGTTTGTTTTAGTTTTGCAATAAAAAAGATATAAATAATATGGTGTCTCTGCCTCATAAATTTTATTATTCTGAAGTCATCATGTGTAAAACACCTGAAGAATGTGCCAGGATCCTAACAATGCTTGAAAATGGGCACAGTCAGCGAAATACAGCGAGAACTGTTGGTGTGACTCTTTCTACAGAACTCCAGCGTTTCCAAGAAACTAGATCCAATCTTCGAAGACCGGGAACAGGCCGAACAAAGTGTACGACGGCGCGGGAGGATCGCTATGTCGTGTCAATAATTTTGAGAAATCGCTTTCTTACGGCTGTTGAAGTAAAGAATCATCATTTACGAGCAGGAGGAAACAATCTGAGTACGGATACAGTAAGGCGGCGTCTGGCTGAAAGATTGTTTATTATATACTCTATAATTTGTATAATAACAAATAGAATGAATTAATTTCGCTAGATTCGATTGAAAGCAATTTTGCAATATCGCGTGATATAAGTTATTAGTGGGCTGAAACATAGATAAAGTATGAATATTTTTTCTATGAGTGCAATTATAGAAAAAAAAACAAAAAAGGATTCTACGTTTCTCAATGTTATAGTTTAACTTAATATAATTTGTTTTATGTATTTATTTTGTTCTTTGTTTAGTACTTTTACTTTATTTATTTTTTGCCTTGTACTATGAATAATTTATTACGAAAAAGGAATGTAATGTGGAAGATCACACGTCCGTGGAATGCTTTTATCTCAGAAATAGTTTGTGCTAAAGTAATTTGAGTTCATCTTAATATATTTAATAACTAATTTACAGATCTATTGGCACTAGTGGTGGTGGTGTGGTTGACATTCGACAGTAATTCGTAATTATTTTTAAGTTTCAACGTTATTGAGGATTTTAGTGATTATTAGTTGGCAATTTTTTTTCCGACAATCTCTAATCCGTGCGACTGTTTGACCACAGACCATTACATGTTTTACATTAGCAGTATGAACGTAATGAAACGACGTAAGTACTACTATATGATTAACATTGTCATGCCAATTAATGTTATAATTCATTTAATTTAGTGCATTTGTAACACATATTTTATATAAATTTTGGCTCTCTTGAGTCTACTCCATACAAACTTTAACTATTTCTTTATGACATCTGTTGGCAATTAAAATATGAGGCAGATAGTAATGTTACACAAATTATTGTTAGGGGTGCATTTCCAATTTATTATGAACTACTCAGAAATACCACTCAGTAGTTTTATGTTATTATGGAATAATTGGAAAGCAAACAATTACTTAACCAAGAAATCGACTTAAACGCAGCAGCTCCAAACAGTTTCATGATCTTCTCATGGATCCCATCATTTAGTTCCCATGACCAAAGTTATATAGGACCTACCTTACGGTATCTTCTTTTTAATAACTTATTAAAATCGGTCTAACGTGTGGTGGTGGTTTAAGAGAATCTATCACCCCGTCTCATCCTGTGGGTGTCGTAAAAGTCGACAGAGGGAAAATGAAAACCAGGAGATGGGCAGCAGCATCTTCCTGGAAGATCTGAATAAATAAACTGCGGTTGTCAAGCCGCAGTCAGGCCTGCCAAGCGTGGCAACTATGGCAAAATCCCCCAAATTGAGAGCTACAAACTTGTGCCAATCTATGGGGGAGGGCTATGTTCAGCAGTGGACTAGTCATAGGCTGAAATGACAATGAAAATTAAAATCGGTCAAAAAAATAATACAGATGAATTGACGACCACCTCCTTTTTTGAAGTCGACTAATAAGAACAACAATTTCCTGTTTTCACCAAACTATATCATCTTTGTGTCCTACCTATCCTGCAAATAAAGATTGTGCTTACTTTTATTATTCAGTAGCATGAAATTTCATGTTAAAAAAACAGACAGGAAACCTGATTCTAAAATTTAGATTGCACATAAAAAAAGGAAAACACCCAACTTCCAAGTCAGTAATAAGAACCAGATGTTTATATTTTTTTCTTCTAGTGTTATTATTGACATATACAGGTTGCCTACTTACCTTTAAAGGTGGTAGGATTCCTATGCAGAAATCCGTCTAGGTAGGTACCACCTTTCTTCATTCTACTGTGAAGCAATAGTGTGCAAACATTACTGTGTTTCGGATTGAAGGGCTCTGTGAGCTACTGTATTTATATTAGTAGCTTAAAACCTCAGTAATCTTATTACCGATGCAAAAAGTAGAAGCCAACTGAGTTTTCTACAAGCCACACTAAACGAGCTCTCTAGGCAATTAAGTATTTGTTTCGAATTCAAAGCTTCAAAGCCGTGGTAGCTCAGGGGCCTGGTGCTCGCCTTTAATTTCATAGTAAGCGAGTAACCTGGGTTCGATCCCCGGCGCCGGCACCTCTAATATTGTTCTACAATTTCAAGTGCTGATTTACCACGTGCTTAGCGGTGAAGGAAAACATCGTGAGGAAACCTGCATGTCTGAGGAATAGAAATATTTCGAGGGCATGTGAAGTCCGCCAACCCGCATTGGAGCAGCGTGTCGGATTCTTCCTAGCTCCAAAACCCTTTCAGAAATGAGAGGAGGCCTGTGCTCAGCAGTGGGACATTTATAGGCTGAAACTTTACTTTACTTTTACTTTCAAAGCTTCATTTAATTCATGGGATCGGCTTAAGTAATAAGCGCGTTGAGAGCAATTGAATTTTTCGAATCTGACTTTTTTCCTAGGGGGCATAATTCCTACGCAGGAATCAGTCTAGGCAGGTACAATCGAAGTGCTGGTTATTCTGGCGTTACGCTGTGGTGTGCACTACTGTGTTTCGGTTTAAGAGTAACTGAAGCTAGTGCAAGTACAAGTAAGAGCCATTGTCACGTTTTAAGAACGCGAACAAATTAAGAAATAATATCTCTAAAAAAAACTAGTAGGTAGATAAGAAATAAAATATAATTTAAAAATATACAATAGGATCGTTGTTCGGCCTAAGGAACACACTCAGTCTCAGCCTATCTATACCCCACTCTCCTTGATGGATTCCAGGATGTGGTAACCGGCTTCTGGATCGTGGCTACCAAATTCCGGGAAAACGCTGAGTTTGACATAGCTCCAGCCTGGAGGATGTGTCTGCGTATCTTCAGCCCGTACTGTATTCCCAGTATGGGGACACAATAACATTTAGATTAAGAGATCAGTTTAAAAGTAATAATAGTTTACGGTTTATAATTTAATATTACGACCTCTTGTCAAGCGAGGTGAAGCTGGTCTGCTAGTCTATGTGACTTGCACAGCTTTCCGGGTAACACGGCAACTTCTTTTATTCTTATTTTATAGTACGACGGCACAAGCAAAACGCTCACATGGTGGTAAGTGTTATTTCACCTAGTCCATTACTGTTTGATACCACACAGCGCCTGTACCCCTGAGTCATCAGTTCTTAAGTCTGAATAACTTTTTTTATTTATTTTAAATAATACAAGTAATCACAATCTTTATTTTCAGGAATGGTTGAAAAAAGATGATATACTTTGGTAATAACAGGAAAAAGTTGTGTTCTTTTTACAGACTTCAAAAAAAGGAGGTGGTCATCAATTAGCAGGTATATATATTTTTTTCGTTCGTGTCGTTACGCGTCATAACTTCTTTGTTTATGAACCGATTTTAATATTAGGTCCTTCCAAATTTGAAATTGGCGTTTTGTATGGGAGGAATATAAAGTAGTTTTTTTTTCTAAAATATATTTAATTAATCGAAGTATATCCGATATTTTGGCCGTGTGGTAGCGGCCTAAGAGAATCTACCACCCTATCTCATCCCGTGGGTGTCGTAAAAGTCGATAGAGGGAAAATGAAAACCAGGAGATGGGCAGCAGCATCTTGCTCGAACTAAATAAATAAACTGCGGTTGCCAACCCGTCTGCCAAGCGTGGCAAATATGGCAAAATCCCCCCAAAACGAGGGCTACAAACTTTTGTGGCAATCTGTGGGGGAGGCCTATGTTCAGCAGTGGACTAATGATAGGCTGAAACGACGACGATATCCGATATATATACGAGTAACAGCGTGGTGGACGCCTTCCGGCTCCAAAATCCTCTGAGAAGTGTAAGGAGGTCTGTGTTCAGGATATTTATTTATTTAAACTGCTATGATCAAGGAAGACGTATACAAATTAGCTATCAACAGATGTCTTCAGATAATATTCCCGCACCAACCATTTAAAAGTTTTATTTATTATTTTTTTTTGGATACTTTTCTAATATCCTCGGGCAGGGTGTGAGGGTGGTGAGTAGTGTAGCCTGAACAGTAAAGAAATTACCGACGAAACCGGTGGAATGTTGAGGTATACTAATCTTATCATTACATGAATAACGAAGAACCGTTTCATGAGTTAAAGACTTAAGACTTAAGAACCGATGTCTCAGGGGCGCAGCGTGAAGCCACATAGAAGTTCTCTAAGTGACACAGCATTTGTTATGGGCTAACGTTGCTCTTACCATCACCTAAACGTTTTTCTCGTCTCGTAATTTTCATTATACAAAAATATGTACAGGTGGTTGACGAAATGCCATTTAATAGTAAATGAGGTAAAAATAGTAATGTGGTAGCGGCCTAAGAGAATCTACCACCCCATCCCATCCCGTGGATGTCGTAAAAGTCGACAGAGGGAAATTAAAACCAGAGTATGGGCAGCAGCACCTTCCTGGAACATCTGAATAAAAAAACTGCGGTTGCCAACCCGCCTGCCAAGCGTGGGAACTATGGCACAATCCCTCCAATATAAGAGCTACAGACTTAATTGGCTATCTATGGGGGAAGCCTATGTTCAGCAGTGGACTTGTGATAGGCTGAAAGGACGACGACGACGATACAACTTGGCAACTCGAAAAACTAAAATCCGGATGTTTCTATCTAAATATTTTAATAAAGCAGGAGACACATGAACGTAGGTCCCTCAAACAGATTGACGCTGACACAAAATACGATCCCGAAACACCTTCATCCATCGATATCCCGTATATTTGGACATGTTGCCGCTCTATTTAATCTCTTTCATGCCTGTTAGACACAATTTATATTACATACCTGAATGGCCAAGTGGGCCGAAGATATATTTTTTTTTGCAAAAGTAATAAAGCACTCATATTTTTTTATAAAGTGACGAAACGAGCAAAACGTTCACCTGATAGTGAGTGCAACGTCTCGTCGTTTCCGCCTTACACTAGTCCACTGCTGAACATAGGCCTCCCCATAGATTGCCACAAAAGTTAGTAGCTCTCGTTTTGGGGGGATTTTGCCATAGTTGCCTCGCTTGGCAGGCGGGTTGGTAACCTCAGTTTATTTATTCGGATGTTCCAGGAGGATGCTGCTGCCCATCTTCTGGTTTTTCATTTCCCCTCTGTCGACTTTTACGACACCCACGGGATGAGATGGGGTGGTAGATTCACTTAAGCCGCTACCACACGGCAACGTCTACCCATAACAAATGCTGTGTCGTCCAGATTATTTCTGTGTCACCACACTGCGCTCGTCACACAGAGACATATGTTCTTTTGTCTCATTTGCCCAGTGATTACGCGAGATCTCAGTACCCTTCGAACCGAAACACAGTAATGTTTGCACACTACTGCTTCTCGACAGAAGAACTGGCACTGGGGTGGTACCTACCTTGAGGGATTCCTGCATAGAAATCCTACCTCCAGTAATTATATTTTGACTCTTGCATTATTGATTGTCTAATATTTTCATTACAGAATAGCACCTACCTCTTTCCTACCGAGATGTAGAATAGAATAGAATAGAATAGAAAGAAAGACTTGAGTAAGGTATTGTACGGACAGCCTTTATTCGTGCAGAATAACACCGTATTTAATGCTGTCACTATAGTGCACGCAGGAGCGCAATGGGGAGTAAGATTTTTTTTTACGAGTACCAAAATGGCGGCGACGTGATTAACCACACGTCAGGTCTCATTTCCCGCGGGGGCAAACATTTGGCTTCGTATGTGGCCTCTGCCCTATCGATTATATGGGAAAAAGGCGTGACTTTAAGTATGTATTTTATCATTAAAAAATGATAAAAACATTAATAAATATTCAACAAATTTTTTTGGCTATTTTTAATTTAAAGAGATTTAATTCGATTTACTTGCTAGACCTACACTTTTATTACCCAGTTGAAAGTTTATAGTGACTGCAGGATAACTGAAAATATTTCGTTTGGAATTTAAGCGAGAAAACGATTTAACGTATCTTTGTATTCACAGTGCTGCCGCTGACGTAAGGTATAACTGGCCATTTTTAATAATAACTAAATATTTTTTTAATTTTTCTCTTATCAGTTTTCGCGCCAACTGCTATTACAAATATTAAATGAGTAATTAGGAATATGAAGTAACATAGTTTTAGCAAAGCTACATGGATTTAAATTCATTTTTTGGACGGCAAGGCGCGTGTAAGGGTAATTAGTTAATGACTTAATATTACAGACATTGAGTGTTTCACATACATACTTAAAGTCAAGCCTTTTTCCCATATAAGGTGTAGGCAGAGGCTATTCATGTCGCCCACTCTTCGTCCCCGCGGTAAACGAGACGTGATGGTTGGCGAACCACATGGTTATTTTGGTAAGAACAAATTCTGACTCCGTTATGTTCCCACGAGCAGTATAGTGACAGCATTGCATATTATGGTGTTAATTTGCGTGTATAAAGGCTGTCCGTAAAATACATTAGTCGTTTTTTACGACTAAGGTATTGTACGGACACCTCGGGAGGAAAGAAGTAGATGCCATTCTACTCTGCCGGGTACCTGTCGGCATGTAAAGTTTTAGCGTTGAAAATGTGTAGAGACAATTTTATTAACATCGGACCGACTATAGTCATACATATATATCGTATGTTATCTTTTGTGCACTGTGAAACAGTTTGTCATCGGTAAAGGGTTCGTCGGTGACTTCAAATATAGAAGTGACAAACGATTTACTCATAGTAACTTTATCAGAACAAATAATAATCTCACATAAGAGTGCTACCAATAAGTTTGTTAAAAATCTTATTATTTCGAAGTTAGACTAATTTCTAAGAACTGAAGGAAACAGTCCATAAACCAGGTCTCTCATTGCTGATGTATGACGTATTTCTTTTATGTATTGGAAAACTATTCCTCTATTGTTCGAATGGAAAGCTGACATACAGAAGCGGTTAATGGAATAGAAAGGCTCGACAAGTGGAATAATATCAATCAATAAATAATATGATTTGTAACAGAGAATCTTTGTTTTAATTTTTTTTATGAGTATAGTACATATGTTATTAGTTTGGTATAAGTAGTTTTGTTATTACTATAATTTTAGTATTTTTGGCGACATCTATATCACCAGCATTTACTTATATATTTAATCTTTATTGCAAACCTAAAATTAGAGACCTTACATTAAAAAGGTAAGAAAGAGTGCATTTGATGCCTTTATGCACTCATCGTCATCAGCCTATCACTAGTCCACTGCTGAATAAAAGTTTGTAGCTCAAATTTTGGAGGATTTTGCCATAGTCGCCGCGCTTGGCCGGCGGGTTGGGAACCGCAGTTTATTTATTGAGATGTTCCAGGAAGACGCTGCAGACCATCTCCTGGTTCCAATTTTCCCTCTGTTAACTTTTACGTCACCCACGGGATGAGATGGGGTGGTAGATTCTCTTAAGCCGCTACCACAAGGAATTACTTTATGCATTCTCTACCAGTAAACTACAAGTGTAGTGAAAATATAGGGAAGACGCAGCAACATGGTCGTTACTCTCGGCTAAAAATTATCAAAATGCTGAAGGCGACTGTATTCACATCATATTGTTACTAATTTTTTCACATATGATCATCGAACCGCACGCTTCCTTTTGAACTACAAGATACAGGCAGGAATCACATAACCGTCTAACCGTAGGGCATTGCAAACATTACTGTGTTTCGATTTGAAAGACATTAATTTGTGGTGCCACACAGAAATATTCTGGATGACACGGCATTTATGAGCAAACGTTGCACTTACCATCAGGTGAATTTTTTGCTAGTGTCGTCACTGAATCATAAAAGAAATTTATCATTAAAATTTTAACAATTCTGTTTAGTACCGAAATCCAATCTAAATCCGCCGTGTGGTAGCGGCCTAAGAGAATATACCACCCCATCACATCCCGTGGGTGTCGTAAAAGTCGACAGAGGGAAATAAAAACTAGGAGATGGGCAGCAGCATCTTCCTAGAACATCTAAATAAATAAACTGCGGTTGCCAACCCGTCCGCCAAGCGTGGCAACTATGGCAAAATCCCTCCAATATGAGAGCTGCAAACTTTTGTAGCTATCTATGGGGGAGGCCTATGTTCAGCAGTGGACTTGTGATAGGCTGTAACGACGACGACGACGACCGAAATCCAACACCCAAAAACACCGTTTAGCCGTGGTAGCTCAGGGGCCTAGTGCTCGCCATTAATTTCATAGTACGCGAGTAACCTGAGATCGGTCCCCGGTGACAGTACCTTTATAATTGTTCTACAATTTTAAGTGCTGACTTACCACGTGCTTAGCGGTATTCCCGGTGCCGGCACCACTACAATTGTTGCAATTTTAAGTGCTCATTTACCACGTGCTTGGCGGTGAAGGAAAACAACGTGAGGAAACCTGCATGTCCGAGAAACAGAAATATTTCGAGGACATGTGGAGTCCGCCAACCCGCATTGGAGCAGAGTGGTGGACTATTCCCAGCTCCAAAAACCCTCTCAGAAATGAGAGAAGGCCTGTGCTCATCAGTGGGACATTTGTAGGCTGTTACTTTACTTTTTTTACGCAAAACACATTAAACAAAGAATCAACCGTAAGCAATAGCTGTCTAATATGTATGGTACATGTTTTCTATCGTCTTTTATAACATATTTTATTGAAATAACTTCTCTTCCATTGTTCTAAGCATTTCCTTGTCGACGAGGGAACTGTAGAGCAAAAGGAGGAAACGAGAACTTGATTAATCTCGCTCGTTGCAGCGTAATTGATCTTACTATTCTCTCAAGATTTATAGAGAACTAATTGAACAATGTTAATTCGTTAAATAATATTTTCTTATTATTTTATTCTTTTTTTAAAATATGAGACTTTTTTTCTTACACTAAAATTTCTCATGCGTCGTGGACACGTTACGGGTATAAATTCTACATGCACCCATACCCGAAACAACTATCTGTAGGCCATACAAATATTTTTTCCGAGAGGGAATCCAACCCTCAATTGACCGACAAACAATTGTTTGGTGGTGCCCAACACAAATCAAGTGTATGTATTCTAACAAATATATCATCCTAAACAATAGTTTGAAATTCGAACTGATATTATATTAATATGTTGATTAGCAACTTATTGACTTCTCTATCTCTCTCTCTCTCTCTCTTTCTCTCTCTGTTGTATGTACCTACGAGCAATTAAGTTACCAAGAGCATATTACCAAATATGTATTTTTTTTTCTTTTAATATTTATACTTTTTATCAATTTTAGTGGTGCCGGCACCGGGAATCGCAACCAGGTCACTCGCGTACTATGAAATTTAAAGCGAGCGCCTAGCCCCTGAGCTACCACGGCTCTCAATATCAGTATGCCGATTACAAATCTCTGCATATAGTTTGTTGGATGAATTATATAGTGCCAACCAATTAACATAATTGATAATAATATGTGAATTAAGCAGAAGTACGAATCTAGTTATGCGAGAAATTACTTTGATGCAAAATAGTAGTGTGTGTATTGTTTACGTCTAACATTTGCTGTTTGTGTGCAAAAGAAATTAACATCAAACTTATTATAAGAGAAAGTGGCGAGACGAGCAAAACATTCATCTGATGTGACACCCAGAATTTTTCCGTGTGACACCACACTGTGCCAGTCCCCCTAAGACATCAGATCCTAAATATCACATGCCCAGTGATTACACTAGCTCTCGTACACGTGCACTGAAACTTTTAGGTTCTAGGCTATAGAAATTGATGCTACAGCTTTAGCACAAATTTTTTATGGGCAAACGTTGCGCTTACTATCAGGTGAATGTTTTGCTACAAACTTTTGTGGCAATCTATGGGGAGGCCTATGTTCAGCAGTGGACTACTAATAGGCTGAAATGATGATGATGATGATGATGAGCCCGTTTATTGAGTAAGGTTCTGGCTTCCAGAACTTCATGCTACAGTTTTAGGGAGTACCACATTGAGATCCGAGCATTACCGAGGAGGACCGAAATTTGAATGCTCTGGTCAGCGAGGTGCAGTGCCATATGGCGCAATCGGTTTATTTTACATGGGTAAAAACACGCAGCCAGTCATCATAATCATCATCATTTCGACCTTTCGCTAGTCCACTGCTAAACAAAGGCCTTCCCAAAAGATTGCCACAAAAGTTTGTAGTATCATTTTGTGGGGGATTTTGTCATACTTGCCACGTTTGACAGGCAGGTTGGCAACCGCAGTTTCTTTAATCAGATGTTCCAGGAAGATGCTGCTGCCCTTCTTCTGGTTTTTATTTCCTCTCTGACGACTTTCACGACACCCACAAGATGAGATGAGGTGGTAGATTCTCATAAGCCGCCACCACAGTTAGTATTAACAGAAAATCAAAAGTTTAAGAAAATTTATTCGATGTATTAACAAGTTTTGCTGTTAATAACGTTTCCTTTAATTAGTGTACAAAATTGAAACGGTAACGGAATCACGAAAACATTTATAAGATAAAATTTCAATCTACTAATTACCGCTCTTTGAAATAATTATTAAGTCGAAATTTTATCAGTCTGTACGAGATTTATGTTCCAAATTAGTGAAAGTGAACTTTTCAATTTATGCAAAGGTATTTTGTGACAATAAGTTTGTGTTTAAATTAACAACCTATGCTGAAGTCACAATGGGTCTTGGCCTATTTTTAAGAGGCTAACAGTGACGGCCACTTGGATGGGTGTTAGCAAACAGCATCAGTCTCTTTCTCACTCTTCTTTTTCTCGAACTTTTATATGGAACAGCGTATTTACAAGTATAATTTTTATAGAAGAAAGTAACCTGATAATAAGTGTAACGTCTGCCCATAGCAAATGCTGTGTTACTTGATATTCTGTGTAGACATCAGTTTATTAGTCTCATATTCTCGAGTAATAAAACTATACAGTGCCGTTAAAATCGACAATAAATGATCGCACTTTATTGCTTCACGATAGAATAACAGGCACTGCGGTGGAACCTACCTAGACCTTTTCCCTGCATAGGAATGCTACCACCAGTAAAATTATTTTTGATGTTTTTTTCTAGTTTGGAAATAAACTAGAACGCCTATGATGAATAAACTATAGTTTTTTTTAATGGATAATCGGCCTTTGTCCCATCTACCCATCTCTCTCTGTGGGTGTGGTAAAAGTCGATAGAGGGAAAATTAAAACCAGGAGATGGGCAAGAGCATCGATCTGGAACATCTGAATTAATGAACTGCGTTTGCCAACCCGCCTGCCACGCGCGGCAACTATGGCAAAATCCCTCCGAAATGAGAGCTACAAACTTTTGTGGCTGTCTATGGGGGAGGCCTATGTTCACCAGTGCAATATTTAACTGCAGCAATATTATTATGAGTGCGAAAGTAACTCTCTCTGTCCCTTTTATCTTTTCACGGCTCTACCGTTGAACAGATCTTGACGAAATGCGGCACAGCGATATTTTTCGTCCTGGAGACTGGCATAGATTGTTTTTGACTAATCTAAGAGCTACCACAATATTAAAGAAAATCTAAATCAACACGGACTTAGTCAGCTGGTAACTAACGTATACAAATTTGGAAATATTGGACAACTTTTCTTTGGCGCAAGGTTTTTAACAGTTCTGTAGTTTAATTTGACTCAGATACAAATGTGATGCCGCGGTAGCTCAGGGGCTTGGCGCTCGCTTTAAATTTCATAGTACGCGAGTGACCTGGGTTCGATCCCCGGTGCCGGCACCTCTCCACCACCACTACCACGTGCTCGGCGGTGAAGGAAAACATCGTGAGAAAACCTGCATGTCTGAGAAATAAAAAATATTTCGAAGACATGTGAAGTCCGCCAAACCGCATAGGAGCAGGCCGGCGGATTCTTCGTAGCTCCAAAACCCTCTCAGAAATGAGAGGAGGCCTGTGCTCAGCAGTGGGACATTTATTGGCTGAAACTTTACTTTTTTTTTTTACAAATGTGATGATGTTCTCCTTGCCGATTTCGATCACGGCGACAACTTCCGAATCGGAATGTCGAGAGCCATCAACTGCGCAAGAGATATTATAGTGCCACGAGTGTACGCTCAAACACAGACGCACTCACTCGTCCCAACCTACCCGCGCCCGATGTAACGCTTATGCGATAAGATCGGAGGTAGGCTAGGATGCAGTGTCAGAAAGACGGGGACAAACACAACACAACCAGACCCGAAAACCAACAATTTGTGTTTTAGCACAAATGTTGTCTCCGGCTGGGATTCGAACCCAGGATCCGCGGCGTAGAAGTCAGGTACTCTGACCACTAGGCCACGCGGTCGTAAATGTAATGGTATACAAAAATAATAAAGGTATTTTTGTTATTATTAAGATAATAAAATGACCTAATCTAGTTTATAACGGCATAAGTATCTGGTGAACGTCTTAAGTTGAGATATCAAAGGGATCAGGAAATTCTCTGCGTACAAACTTCGTTAAGGCGGACCGCAGCTTTAAGCCTATCCCTTTTCTGAAATGCGTCAATCCGAAATGTGCTTTCGCGTTTACTGAATAACGTATGAATTGCAAGGGCGTTTGTCTATTTTAGTTTTAGACGATATTAAATTTTTACAATAAATAAACTCTAGTAAGCCGTGGTAGCTCAGGGGCTAAGCGCTCGCTTTAAATTTCTTAGTATGCGAGTGACCTGGGTTCAAGTCCCGGTGCCGGCACCACTAAAATTGTTAATTGCAATTTTAAGTGCTGATTTGCCACGTGCTCGGCGGTGAAGGAAAACATCGTGAGGAAACCTGCATGTCTGAGAAATAAAAAATACATAAACATGTGAAGTCCGCCAACCCGCATTGGAGCAGCGTGGCGGATTCTTCCTAGCTCCAAAACCCTCTCAGAAATTAGAGGAGGCCTGTGCTCAGCTGTGAGACATTTATAGGCTGAAACTTTACTTTACATTTTAAATTCTAGTCGGATGTCACTGTTTTGGCCTCTTAAATAATAACAATGTATGGGTGACTTTTTATTTCACTTCCCTTTAATATTGTTGAGGAGGGCGATGGCTGCCACATGCGTCATACTTATGAACATATATCTGTTCATTGAATCTTTCTTCTATTGAATCTTGTCTAAAACTTTGAGATGGAGCGTTCATTCGTTTTCTTCTGTAAATTTATTTATAATGTATTTTTAAGATAGGATTTAAAAAAAGAGAATATCTACGGAGTTTCCTTCGCCCGTTTATTCTCCATCAGAGGAACATTACAAAATTGTGATAGATTGTAAAGATTTTTTTTTTATTTCACTTAATGTGAATAAAGAGTTTTGTCGCAAGCAGACATGTGCATAGATCTTTTAATGGGAGAAAGTGACGAGACGAGCAAATCGTTCACCTGATGGTAAGTGCAAGGTCTGCCGATTACAAATACTGTGCCATCTAGAAGATTTCTGTGTGACATCACTATGTTCGTCACCCTGAGACATCGGTTCTTAAGTCTCATACGTACAGTATCAAGTAACGCCTTTTTCCTATATAAGAGCTAGACAGAGACCACACCTCTAGCCCACGTTTTACGCCCGGAGGGAAACGAGACATTACTGCCAGCGAGCCACGTCGCCGCCATTTTGGTGCGAGTAAAAAAATTTACGTTCCCACAAGTAGTATAGCGACAGCATTGCATATTATGGTATTTTTTGGCACAAATAAAGGCTGTCCGTACAATACTTACTCTTACGACACCTCGGTAGGAAAGAGGTAGCTATTCTATTCTGCTGGACACCTATCGTCTATAAGTATCAAATGCCCGAAAGTATAATGCTTACACACTTCTGCTTCACGGCAGAATAACTGGCACTGCGGTACACGGATTTCTGCATAGAACTACCTCCAGTACAGTCCTACCTACCTACCCTCCTATCCTACCACCGGTCACACAGGTAAAAAGGTGTCGTTGTTGCAAATCGGCGTCGGCATTATTACATAATCCGGTTTTTTAAACTGTATTTTATATAATGATTTCTTATATTTACGCGAACACTACACATTTAAATGAAACTAATTTTACGGATTTTATCGCGTTTTATTTTATTATTTATAACCCGACGTTTCGAGTGCTTTACAGCACCCATGGTCACGGGCGGACCTTCATTTAAATGTATTTTATGTTATCTATATATTTTAATTCTCAAAGGTGTTTTCTAGTGTCAACGTTATATCTCCTTTAATAATAGATGAAAATTAATGAATGAAAGATAATTTTAAAGCTTTTGATTCCCGCTATTGACGAAAAATAGTCTAAAAGTTTAAATTAATGTATTCGTTAAAAAATTTACTATAAAAACTTGAATCTAGAAATCGCCACCTGTTGATAATCTGTCTAACGAAAATGCACGAAAAGTGTCGGTTGGAGTTGTTTACATTAATTAAATAAGGTATATGGCACCATTTGTAGATGATCACGATACTGTACGAAAAATTGTTTTAAAATTTAACGATGTTTTTAAGTTCTAATAGCTTACAGCAAACAGGAAACCGTCCTCGACAAAGGATTGAGCAATAACTATTTGACGACCGCGTGGCCTAATTTTAAAAGTACCTGGGCTTGAACCGCAGCCGGGGCCAACATTTGTGCAAGGAAAACACAAATTGTGAACTTTCGGGTCTGATAGTGCTGTGCATGTGTATCCAGACTAAAAAACTAATAATTTAATGTTTCATGCAGATCAAACTTAGCAGGAATCACTTAACTTACGTAATAGACGGGAACGCTAATTATGTGGCCGTTAATTATGATATTTAATGACTAACATATGATTACATTGGTGTTGCCGTTGCGCAATGTCTTATTGCATTTTTCTATGAAAAATATGCGACATATAAATGCGACAGTCGTAGAAGTAATTTTCGTTTTGCAAAAGAGGGCCTCCAAATCATGACTCGTAAAGTAGTTCTTAGACATACGTTTAAAGATATTAATATCATAACCTCAGCCTCTAAATACAGATATAGAAACATGATACGCCGAGCATTCAGTGTAACATCCTGTACCAATATCGTGCCTGACAAGGGTCAACTTATATTAACCAGTATTATCTCAGAGGTAGTCCTGCGACAACATTAATGCGTGCGTTTATATAGTTTAACATTATACATATACGAGTATAGTTAACTTGTATATAGTTACTTATATATAGTTAAATATTTTACATAGGATACCTACGCAGGAATCTGTCTAGGTAGGTAACACCCGAGGGCCAGTTACTCTGCCTTGAAGCAGTAGTGTGCAAACATTACTATGTTTCGGTTTGAAGGGCACTGTAAGTAACGAGAGCGGCGCGCAATAGTAAATAATCACACCGCGTACACACGATTCACCCGTGTTTCAGGGCGGTTCTCACCGCCCAGAGTTACCGACACACAAGTCGACAGTCCGAATGGACGCCCGCGGCCTCCCTCGGACGGTCATTAGACGACTTAAAATATTTAAGATATTCGAATTCGCGAAAGCACGCAGCGAACGCGACACAGTCCGAATTTCGAGGTTTTTGTAGGAGTTTATTTATTTATTTATGTTTGGGTCAAACCAAACCTGGCACGCGGGCCCCTGGCCCGTGAGCACAGTATCCGATGAAGCTATAAAAGCCGAGAAGGCTAACAGCAATTACATCACCAAAAATATATAAACTGTAAGTAATCACTGGGTATATGAGACTTAAGAACTGATGTTTCAGCGTGACGGGTGCAGTGTAGTGTCTGTCACACAGAAATGTTCTGGGTGACATACTATTTGTGATGGATACACGTTGCACTTTACATCAGGTAACGATTTGCTCATTTCGTCACTGTAACCAAAAAAAAAAATATTTATTATTTTATATTTGCTGATTTATCAACTTCTTAACGTTGAAGGGAAAAATCGAGGGGAATTACTATACATGCCTGCATATCTGATAAATATTTCGAAGACATGTGAAGTCTGCCAACAAGTATTAAAGCTCTTCCCGACTACAAAATCCCCTCGAAATTGAGAATAGGTCACTGCTCAGCAGAAAGGCATTTAAGGACTGTTACTTATTTTACTTTAGTTTTAACTTTAACTTGGCGGCTTAAGAGAATCTACCACCCTATCTCATCCCGTGGATGTCGTAACAGACGACAGAGGGAAAATGGAAACCAGGAGTTGGGTAGCAGGATCTTCCTGAAACATCTGAATAAATAAACTGCGGTTGCCATATCGCGTGCTAAGCGTAGCGACTATGGAAAATTCTACCCAAAATAAAGGGATTTTGCCATAGTCGCTATTTTGCCATAGTGCCAAAGAGACATATGTTCAGCAGTTGACTAGTGATAGGCTGAAACGATGATGATGATGATTTAATTTTATCATAGTCATGTACATGAAAAAGTTTCGGTGTGAATGACCTTTCTTTATTCCTATTTTAAGCTATACTACTATGTGACGGCAGCGTGGTATTACTTTCGAAAAAAATAATGTTGTCAATACATGCTTCATTGCGTATGAGCACGATTCGGTTCGTACAGTGACTATTCTCTGATTCCCGAACAGAGCTCTATGCGGAAATCCGTTTAGCTACTGCTACCTACGCACAGTAGTGCCACTTATCCTGCCATTAAGCAGTAGTAGTGCAAACACTGCGTTTCTATAGCCAGTGTAATTACATGACATATGAAACTTAAGAACTGATGTCTGAGCTATGGTCCTGGTAGTATATCGAATTAATAAATTAATGGAGCCTATATTTCTATTATAACAGTAACTTAATTCTACCACTTATATCGTATCCGTTTGCCCTAGTTTGGCATAGGCCTCTTCAAATTTCTTCCATCCGTCTCTATCTCTGGTATTTCTTGACTGTAACTTTCTAGCTATACTTTTGATAATCCCATCTTATTTTGAGTTCGGGCAGGACTGAAAACCAGTGTCGGGATCAGAGCAATTTAACTCTCTGTATCTCGATTTTTACTGAGTTCTGTCCATTTCATGGTATTATGCTGCTACACAGACACATTTTATATAATTTTTGGGAAATCGCGCCAAAACTTTTCTGTTTATGACACCGATCTCAATCAGCTTAATCAGCATTTTTCTTCTTCGTCTTGCATTGGTAACGCAGCAAAAGCTAAAACTCTGAATTCCCTTTCAAACACTTCCACTCCTAATACTCCCGCTTTTAATTTTAGTCAATTTGACAATCGTGATGTTAAGAGAACCATACTGTCCATCCATTGGAACTCTGTTGGTGGCGATTGCATTAGTCGTAAAATGGTTATTCCACTCCTGGATCTCCTTACCCCTGTAATTACTTCCATTCTTAACAACTCAGTGAAAACCGCTTCTTTTCCTTCGGCTTGGAAAGATGCTAACGTGATCCCGCTCCCGAAAAAGACAAATCCCTCCAGTTTCTCCGATTACCGGCCTATTTCTCTACTTCCATTCCTATCTAAAGTTCTCGAACGCCTCGTCCACAAGCAATTAAGTTCCTACCTTGTGCAACACAATCTCCTCAATCCTTTGCAATCCGGATTTCGTCCTGACCATAGCACGACTACAGCACTCCTACAAGTTACCGACGACATTCGTTATGGCATGGAAAACCAAAAGCTTACTATACTGACTTTGCTTGACTTCAGCAATGCATTTAATACTGTGGATTTTGACGTATTGTTGGGTATTTTGCGTTCTCTCAACATATCTCCGATTGTAGTTGATTGGTTTCGTAGTTACTTATTTTGTCGCCGACAACGTATTCAGGTACAGGATGTTTTCTCTTCCTGGACTACTACTGTTGCCGGCGTTCCACAAGGTGGCGTGTTGTCTCCTCTATTGTTTGCAATTTTCATTAATACTATTAGTCATCACTTGTCTTCTTCTTACCACTTGTACGCTGACGACCTCCAGATTTATTTCCAATCTTCTCTGGAAAACCCGTCCATAGCAATTGAAAGCACTAATGCTGATTTGACTTGTATTTCGAATTGGAGTAAAGCATATGGCTTAACTATTAATCCGACGAAAACTCAAGCCATTATCATTGGGAGTTCTAGATTAGCTGCTAAAATCGACTGGTCTAGTCTACCACCAATTATTCTCAACGATACTGTTATCCCATACAGTAATAAGGTGAAGAATCTGGGAATATATTTTGATGCCTGTCTGACATGGACTCCACAGATAAATGAGACTAGTAGGAAAATGTTCTCTGCTCTAGGCTCTCTACGACGACTACGTAATTTCCTCCCCACTGCTACTGAAGTTGCGCTCGCTCATTCATTACTTCTGCCCATCCTTGACTATGCTGATATTTGCTATCTTGACATTACCGAAGTGCAGCTTGATAAACTTGAGCGAATTCAAAATTCGTGCCTACGATTCATATTTGGGCTTCGCAAATATGATCATGTTTCCGATTTTCGTAAACAGCTCAAGTGACTGCCAATCCGATTTCGCAGGAATACTCATATTCTTTCTGCTTTGTACTGCGTGCTGTTCAATCCCTGCACTCCTAAATACTTGAAAGACCGCTTTCAGTATATTTCCCTCTCCCATGAACGGTTCATTCGTTCTTCTGTCAATCTCTCCCTCCAAACTCCTATGCATTCCTCCTCTTTCTTCAAGAAATCTTTTACGGTCACAGCTGTGCGATTATGGAATTCCTTACCCCTACACATTCGACAAGCTAAGTCCCTTTGTTCCTTTAAAAAACTCGTAAAAGCTCATTTCTTGGAACTATGATTTTATGCTTCCCTTTTTCCCGAACTGTCTATTGCTTTTATCTTCGAATGCCTTCATCATGTGCTTTACATTAATTTATGTACACCCCCCTCCGCTCCCTTCTTAATTACAATAATTCTGTTTACAATGGGTGTCTGGAAGAAATCGCTTTCTGAGCGATAAGACCGCCTATTGTACATATTGTTACACTTTTGTTAATTTTTGTGCTTTGTTTTTGGTGTACAATAAAGAATATATTGATTGATTGATTGATTGAATTTTTTCACTTTTGTAATATTATTTTATGTTCTGTGTAATTCCATTTTTTTCTTGTTTTTTTGTATCTATTGTAATTAGACCGTGAATAAATGTGTTTCTTTCTTTCTTTCTTTCTATCTTTTGAACTGTTTCTGGGATATCAATTTGTGATAATTTTACTCCATTTCTTAGGCCCTCTATAAATGTGACCTGTCTTTCTCCATTTGTTTATTCTTTGCTACAAAAGTAATGTTTTCTATTTTTGTAGTTTTTCTGAGCCATATTTTTCTTACTCTATCAGATTTTATAAGTTCAGCATGCTTCTCTCACAAAAACAATAAATTATGGAGAAACTAACGATTTCTGAGAAATAGTGAGTAAGCCAAATACATCTTAAATTGTTCACGAAAATAAAATAATTGAAGGTCTCGCAAATATAATCTAGATTACATAATTCCAAAAAAAATGATTGCCATCTAGAATTTATTTCCAACAAAAAAAAATGTTTTATGTTTGAAAGATTTTACATCATTTAGCCTAAGGTTTTGTGTAAATAACTCGTGTGAGTAGATTGAGTTTAATATCCGGTCCGTTCTTCCCTTCACAGAATTTTTTGCACTCTACAGCTATTCAGGATGTAAATTGTTTTTACTTTTATGTGGAAACTTCGACGGCCTTGTGGTTTGATTACTTGACCTACCACAACGCTGGTGGGGATCGAATCCCTTCCGTTCGTTCTGGTCTGGTCGTGTTGTAATTGTCCTTGTGTCTCTGAGACTTCATCCTAGCCCTCCGATCTTATCGCATAAGCGTTACATCGGGCACGGGTAGCTGGGAACGAGTGAGTGAACCTGTTTGAACGTACACTTGTGGTACTATAATATCTCCTGCGCAGATTATAACTTCCTACAGTATTTGTCGCCGTGGTCGAAAATTCACCAAGAGATCATCACATTGAAAATAAAAAAATAAATCTCAATACACGACTGTCGGCTTGATTGGCACAATCGCTAAGAGATTGCTGATTATGCGCTCGTTGGGTAGCGGGTTCGATCCCCGCACGGAACAAATATTTGTATGGCCAACAGATATGCTTTGGGATTTTTTTTAATAAATTAAACTGTGATTGTGCGATTAAACACTTTCGTTTCTTATTTTTTTATTTCTAGTCCCACGGTCTTGTTCATAAAAATATAGGTTTATAACCTTGTTACAACGAGACTACTCATTTTTGACAGAAATTTGCAGCCAAATACTCGTATATACAAATTCAAAGATATTTTACGTTTGTAGATATGAAATTTGATTAGAACGGAAACAATCATGTTGAAGTATCCCATAGTGGAATTTTATAAATCTGTCATCATCATCAACATGTCAGCCTATCACTAGTCCAATGCTGAACATAGGCCTCCCCCATAGATTGCCGCAAAAGTTAGTACCACTCATTTTGGGGGAGATTTTGCCATCGTTGCCACGCTCGGCAGGCGGGTTAAAAACCGCACTTTATTTATTCAGATATTCAAGGATGATACTGCTCATCTCCTGGTTTTATTTTCCCTCTGTACCTCTGTGTCTGACTTTTATAACACCCACGGGATGAGATGGGGTGGTAGATTCTCTTCAGCCGCTACTACACGGCGAATAAATCTATCATAAATATGTTTTTATGAATATTACCATTAGTTTATTAATTGTGGCTAAAACGATTTGGAGTGCATTTAACAGAGGAGTTAATAACCTACTCTTTTATTAGGAAGGAGTACTAAGCACACAGTTCGCATAGGATTATTTGACAATCATTTTTTTTTGGTATTTGGTGTTAAATTGAGACTACTGACCAATACCAAAATCCCAAAAAGTGTGACCCAAAAAACTGACATATTATTCAATAAAGTTGTCAAGAAGACATTATTAGAAAAAGCGTGTTATAAAATAGATGATTACATAAAAGGTGGCGATGGGCTCACCGCCTATCACACCAAGTGCATTATATTGTTTTAGTGAAACGTGGATTGTGGCAGTCATCTGTTTTTGCATTGAGTGCCCTGTCTCTGACTACCCCTTATGGGATACAGTCGTGATCTTATGTATGTATGTACATAAAGGACAGAGATGTGTGGAAATAACTCTTACTCTGCACTTGCAAACCCTCTGGCTACTAAATTTACGATGTAATTTTTATGTAACTTATAAACGACATGTAATATGGCATTGATAAAAAGAAAGACTTCAGAGTTTCTTGCCGGTTCTTCTCTGAGAAGGTCTTATTTATTGAACCGGTGTAGTTTTTGACAATAATAAGAGCTTTATACAAGCCTAAACAGAACAAAGAAATTTTGACGTTGACTTTGACTTTGACTAACATATAACGTTCTTAAATATCAAATAAGTACCAACGAAGAAAAATAATTGTTTTATTAATTAACTAGCTGCACCCCGCGGTTTCATCCGCGTAAAAACGCCGACATCGATCGATGATATACATATATATTTCCCTATTTGAAACGGATTTTAGGGATTTAATTTTTTTGCGCGGAACTCTTATTATTTCTCTAAAATTAAAGATGCCTAAGTCACCCGCTATGCCTTCAGCTATCTGTCAGTGAAAGTACAGTCAAAATCGCTGCAGCCGTTTTGGAGATTAGCCGGAACAAACCGACAGTCATAATTTAGAAAAATAAATTATTACTTATCTTAATTATGTTGTTATATTTATCGTATTGAGTAAAAAGCTCTTATTTTCTAATTACAAACTGACACTTCAATTTATTTATTACTATAGACAATAGTACTTAATAACCCAATTTAAAAAAGGAGGAGGTTCTCAATCGTCTGTATATTTTTTTATGAATATTTGGCGACGAAGTTCGCCATCCGTTAAGTCTCGTTTCCCGCGAGGGCGTAAAGTGTGCTAAGTGAGTATTCTCTGCCTACCCCTTATATGGGAAAAAAGCGTGACTGAATGCAAGTATGAATGTTCGGGCATTACTTCTTTTTATATTAAACGATTTTAAAGATAATTTTTTGAGATGTTACCCATATACAAATTCGGTCAAGTTCTAATGATTGGATCCATGCGAAAAACATGCTTGGAGCTGTGGCATTGAAGCCGGATTTTTTGATTAAATAATTATTATTTATAGCTTCCAATGCTTGGGGCAATATAAAGGTGGCTACATAACATCTGACGTGTGGTAGCGGCCTAAGAGAATTAACCACCCGACCTCATTCCGTGGGTGTTGTAAAAGTCAACAGAGGGAAAATGATAACCAGGAGATAGACAGCAGCATCTTCCTGGAACATCTGAATAAATAAACTGCGTTTGACGAACCGCCTGCCAAGCGGGGCGACTATGGCAAAATCCACTTAAAATGACAGCTACAAACTTTGCCAATTGATGTGGGAAGCCTATGTTCAGTAGTTGACTTATTTTATTTATTTATTTATTAGTGCCGTGTGGTGGCGGCTCCTTTAAAGAATACTACCACTCCATCTCATCCAATGGATCTCGTAAAAGGCGAGTAAGGAATTAAACTGCACTGTGCACCCAACAGCGCATGGTGGCGATGGGCTCACCACCTATCACACCAAGTGCATTATATTGTTTTGGTGAAACGTGGATTGTGGCAGTCATCTGCTTTAGCAGTGAGTGCCCAGTCTCTGACTACCCTTTATGGGATACAGTCGTGATCTTTTGTATGTAAGTATGTATGTTTATTTATTATGACACACCAACAGCATTACATACAAAACATTGTTTTAAAGCAACAAATATAATTCAGATATATTCTTATATGAATGCCAATTATAGGCGTGTACAATATTCGTTTTATAATAAAGAGATGTTATTAATTGTTATTTACGATTTCATTAAAATTACTACTATTAACAAAATAAAAAAGCGCTATACCTCTACTACACTACTACTATACTAACTAAGACGACCGCGTGGCCTAGTGGTCAGAGTACCTGACTTCTAAGCCGCGGGTCCTGGGTTCGAATCCCAGCCGGAGCCAACATTTGTGCTAAAACATAAATTGTTGGTTTTCGGGTCTGGTTGTGTTGTGATTGTCCCCGTGTTTCTGACACTGCATCCTAGTCTACCTCCGATCTTATCGCATCAGCGTTACATCGGGCGCGGGTAGGTTGGGACGAGTGAGTGCCTCTGTGTTTGCGCGTACACTTGTGGCACTATAATATCTCCTGCGCAGTTGATGGCTCGCGACAGTAGTCGGCAGTTGTCGCCGTGGTCGAAATCGGCTAGGAGAACACCGTACTAACTAAGACCTATGATAATTTTATTTTATTTTATTTTGACTTGTGATAGGCTGAAATGATGATGATGATGATGACATAATATCATGAAACAACATTGTATATGAGTTTTTCTACGAAACAATCGAGTACAAACCATAAATTAAATCCTTTGTTAAATAAATATTTTTTGCTTCGATTTCAATCAAATGCATTCCTTTCATCTTGTTACACATAAAGAAAATTAAAAAAAATATATATTGAACTCCCCATAAACTTTTGCTCGAAGCCCTTACGTAACCGAGCAAAACAAGTACGATTAAAAATTCCATTGAAGCGCCTGAAGCCACAACAACTTTCCGTGACGACGGAATTATGATAAAATTATTCCGTTGCTTCTAGAAGGATCGCTAAGTTTAAAGTTTTATTACAAAATATGCATACTTATAAAGTAATTTACTCGCCAACAGCGTCATGGTTTAGAGTACTGGCTGCGAAACATGAAGTCATAGGATCGAGCCCGCCATTCGACTATTGTCGTGAACCATCTCCTGGTACGACCTTTAAGCTCAGTTGTAGTGGCTAACAGGAAAATAAGTAATGTTAATAGCATTGCTAGCACTCTTTAATAGCTTCCCCCTAGAAATAATAAGGTGAGATAGGGTGAGGTATACAATTAACACTGTTTATAGATTGTAGTGTGGTGGCGGCTTAAGAGAATCTAACACACCATCTCATCCTCAGGGTGTTTTAAAAGTCGACAAATTAAAATAAAAGTCTGTTTTTGCAAAAAATGTTGGCTCCTGCTGGGATCCGAACCCAGGACCCACGGCGTAGCAGTCAGGTACTTTAACCACCGGTCAGCTTCTATAAAAACGGTATCCGTCAAGCTAATTTCAGATAAGACGACATATTTTGGTTCGTCAGCAATCAAATTATCACTTATGTAACTAAATGCTAAAAATAAGCAGCCCTCAAGACTTTCACGTAAGTTCAAATCAAATACAGTTTTACCTTATATATTTTAAATTAAGTTTCTGCTCTGTAGAAATTTCTTTCTAAAAACCTTTCTAAAAACGTCGACTCGTATAATAAGACTGTAGCAAATATAAAAGATGCATATTACAATAAAAGAAACCTGTACATTGCCTTATTTCCACGCCCCGACAAGCGAGCAGTTTCATCTTATACAGCAGCTGCGAGACCCGAAGATTACTTTGCAATTGAAAACAAATAACTATAAATACCGAGCACTTCGAGCGGGTCTTTTCAAATGGGAAAAAAGCAAGAAATGTTATTTTGTTATGTAAATATGTATACCCACATTACATAAGATAGTATCTGTCTCCATGTGTGTATTCATACACTAAAAAATATTTGGCAATCAATATATTTTTCCATCAAATATCGTATCTATAAACTACTATAGCGTACTGGTGGTAGGATTCCTATGCAGGAGTCCGTCTAGGTAGGCACCACCGCAGGGCCAGTTATTCTGCCGTGAAGCAGTAGTGTGCAAACATGACAGTGTTTCGATTTGAAGGGCACTGTGAGCTAGCGTAATCACTGGGCATATGAGACTTAAGAGCTGATGTCACTGGGTGACGGGCGCAGTGTGGTGCCACACAGAAATATTCTGGGTGTCACAGCATCTGTTATGGGCAGACGGTGAAGAAATTTCATAAGCATCCGTTTAGTAGTTTTTCCGTGATGCGTGCACAGGGGGACAGACAAACAAAAATTATACGGGTCTAGTTTAGTATATTTATTATAGTTTAGTATTATTTAGTAGTAGTAGTAATATATGGTGTAGTCACACCATATATTTTTTTTCAAAATATATTCAATGTACAGAATTGACTTTCCTACAGTTTTGTTTTATGTATAGATATTTTGTCAAAGAGCTGTTCATATTTTTCGGAAAGACCGAAGTTTTTTTTTATTGCATAAAGTGATGAAACGAGCAAAACGTTCACCTGGTGGTAAGTGCAACGTCTGCCCATAACAAATGCTGTGTCACCCAGAAAATTTCTATGTCACACTACACTGTGCCCATCACCCTAACATAGGTTCTTAAGTTAATTTATTCTATTCGTTGTAATACCGACTGAGTTTACTTATAACTAGACGACTGACGCTAGTAGTACCTTACATCGCGGAATGGCTTTGTTTCCTTGTAATTGTTATAAATAGCCATTGACCTGTTTATTTATTTGCCTTGTACTTAGCCAGTGGTAGTGTCAATATCGCTGCCCCCCCCCCCCCCCCCGTCAGCTTCTTAAAGTAGCGCAAAACACTGTTCAACAGCTGAGTCTGTATCATTTAAATAAAACCAATTTTTACGGATTTTATCGCGTTTAATCATGAACTATTAAGCCGACGTTTCGAGTGCTTTACAGGACCCATGTGGAGCTGACACCAGAGAAACACCACGGGAGCACCCTCCCGTGACCATGGGTGCTGTAGTATTCGCGTAAATATAAGAAATCGTTTTTGAATCTGTATTAATCAAATTTCTGCAGGTTTAGTGAGACTTGTGTGCATACTTAATGAACTTAATTTTTTTAACGCAAATCCAATCACACAAAATATAATTTGACTTCAAATTAAAATACCGATAACAACAGTGGCCATAAATTGAAACTGTTATCTTATTTCTCTGATGAAATTAATGTTTCTATTTCTCTTCTATCTATGGGATATAAACATATAGGTATAGATAGGTTCAACGGAATTTTCCTATTTTTTGTTGTGTTCCTAATTATCAGGACAAGGTTTGTATGAAAGAAACTTTTTGGAAAATTCACCGGAAAAATCCTAAATTTGGATGCTATTTTTGTACATTTTCTACATTTTTTCTCATTTTCATTTTCTTCATTAGTAAATTGCACCCGTGCGAAGTCGGGGCGAGTCGCTAGTCTTATAAAAGTTTTATGAAAATTACTTAGCGGCGGTTTACTAAATTCACTGTCGTTTTCATAATTACGCCTAGTCATTGCTTTTTATCTCCAAGCCGTCGCTACCACGGACCGCGTAAGATTGGTCTTCTCACAGAAATCTTTTATGTGTCGCCTTATCTTTTCCGTTGGAAGGGGAGTCCTCAATGATATTTATTGGATCTATACCGAAATTTTATATAACACAAATTATAAGCTTTAATAATTTTTGATTTTTTTTTTTAATTTAGGACACTTGTATTAAAACTACTATTTCTTTAGTGCATTCTTCATTGTACACCAATGCAAGAATAACCAAAAGAAAAAAATGTTTTAAACAAAAATAATGTTTTCGTTACAAAGTTTTATTTCTGAGGCATTTGAAGTCCACTACTGGATGTCAGTAGTGGACTTCAAATGTTACTAGGCCTTTAGTGACGGGGCTATCCTGCTTAGTAAAGGAATTCGTATGCACTACTTCCAGCTCTATCATCAAACTAGCACCACGGTACCATTTAGATGATAGGTATGCCAAAATTTAGCTCAATCGAATATCGGAAAGTAAATCAAAATTGACTATAAAATTTTAACCGGCGAAAAATTCGAAGAAAGCGAGTTAAATAAAAGCTTTTTTACCTGGTGGTAGGATTCCTATGCAGGAATCCGTCTAGGTAGGTACCACCTAAGGGCCAGTTATTCTACCGTTGAGCAGTAGTGTGCAAACATTACTGTGTTTCGGTTTGAAGGGCACAGTGATCTAGCGTAATTACTGGGCATATGAGACTTAATAACGATGTCTCAGGGTGACGGGTTTGTTATGGTGTTACACAGTAATTTTCTGGGTGACACAGCATTTGTTATGGGCAGACGTTACACTTACCATCAGGTGAACGTTTTGCTCGTTCCGTCACTTTTATGAAATAAAAAAAAAGCTTGCAAAAGTGACAAGTGGTATTTTCGCTCCGAAGATAATTATAACCAACCGTTGTGTTGAAGGTAAGGAAGTTAATTTGCTAAGATCCGCATGCAAAATATAAATAGTGTATATTGTTTTTGAAGAGGACCGCCCGCCCTCCCTCAGTAGCGTGCACAAGCAAACTAACACCGCCACCAGGAACCGTTACCAGATACCCTTCACCACTACAATACTGAGTCAGCCACTCACTCGGCGGCTGTCTGTCGTATGGTATATAACAAATGATAATGCCTCGATTTGGGGCAAAACACGTATCGTGGTCTCGACTTCACAGGTGTATATTACCTAGTGGCAGTATTGTAATGGTGGAGGGTATCTGGTGGCGGTGTTAGTTTGCTTGTGCTCGCTACTGAGGGAGGGCGGGCGGTGCTCTTCAAAAACAATATACACCATTTATATTTTGCATGCGGATCTTAGCAAATTAACTTCCTTACCTTCAACACAAGGGTTGGTGTCAGTTTGCTTTTGCACGCTATTGATGGAAGGCAGGCGGTGTTCCTCAAAAACTGGGTTGTATACACCATTTTTAATTTTGCGTGTAGATCTTAGCAAATTAACTTCATCTCCTTCATTATAATGGATTTCCGCAAAGTAACGCTTGATTCTATTAACTATTACCATTGTGTTGTGAACCTAAGTGATCAAAATATAAAAAATGTATCATTAAACACAGGATGAAGGCACTCGTAGATAAAAGCAATAGGCTTAATATTTTAGGTGAGTCGAGTAGTAAGACAGTCAAACAAAAGTCGGTTTTTAAAGTCAAATATTTCTGACTTTATACTGAAAGAAAATGTGTATTCCACCATTCGTATCAGTTTTTTAGTTTTATTCCTGTTGTTTATCTTCATAAAGTGTAGAGAGTAAATGTTAAAAGAAGAAAATTAAGATTGCCTATGTATTATATTGAAAGCGCACAATTTATCTTTGATTATTTTTTAGTGGTGGTAAGTTTCCTATGTAGACGTTCGTTTTGTTACCACTGCAGTGTCGGTTATTATGCCGTCAATCAGTAGTGTGCAAACATAACTCTTCGTTGCTGCAATAAGATGGGTTGTAGGCTATGATTTTGTTTGAGACACGGAGACAATCACGACACAGTCTGACCCGAAAACCAACAATTAATATTTGTGTACAAAAGTTGGATCCCGCTGGGATTGGCGTTGTGGTGGCTATGTAGGCTTTCGTATTGACAGTTACCACCGCAGGGCCAGTTATTCTGCTGCGAAGTAGTAATGTGCAAACATTACTCTGTTTCGGTTTGCAGGGCACTGAGAGCTAGCGTAATCACTGGGAAAATGAGACTTAAGAACTGACGCCTCCCAGAAAACTTCAGTGGTGTGCTACACTTATGTTTTCTGGATGACACAGCATTTGTTATGGGCAGACGTTGGACTTAACATCAGGTGAATGTTTTGCTCGTCTCGTCCCTTTCTCCAATAAATAAAAAAATACTAGGTCGTCTCATCGTCTCTAACAGCTAGCTGAAACTTCGAAGTACTTCAAATCGATTAAGCAAGCTTAAAAAAAATAAGTCGCTTTTTTAAATTAATAGAAGTAGCGGACAATAACAGCAGTTTAGTAAAGTTCGGTCCGTAGCCACTGAAACGCCAGAGTACTGCGGAAGTCTTTCAATTCGCCAAGTTTAAACTGCCAACAGCTTCCACTTTACTTCTTAAACGACCTAATTAATGTATTATTTTTTTTATTCTTTATTGTGTTTACCTTATTTAAAATAAAGGATTACAAAGTGTGGATTTAATGCCTTCTGGCATTCTCTGTGTCAACCCAAGCCATGGAGAGATATTGTTATAGGTGCTTTAAAATGTTTCAATTCATAGTTTTAAATACTGAATAATTAATACATTCAAAGTCAAAGTCAAAATTTCTCTTTTCAGTTTAGGCTTGTACAAAGCTCACATGAATGACAAGATCTACACTGATTCAAAAAATAAGACCTTCTCAGAGTGGAACCGGCAAGAAACCTTCTACCTTTTCTTCAATGCCATATTACATAATTTCATTTAAAAATTACATAAAAATTACATCATAACTTTAGTAGGCAGGGGGTTGCAAGTGCGGAGTAAGAGTTATTTCCACACATGTCTGTCCTCTATGTAATGATCCATTTTATAATACGCTTTTTCTAATTATGTCTTATTGATAACTTAAAATGAGTAATCATATTTGTTATTCTTAAAAACATTACCCTATACTATGATACTTACTGTGTCGCGGGTGTGTTAAGGTCTTCCTACCCACCGGTTCAATAAGTTTATTAATCAAAGACTTTATAGCACCGCGGAAAATCGGATTCGGGTGTTGTCTCTGCCTACCCCTTAAACTGGAACGTATGTTATTATAATATTAAAGAATGCATGGATGATAAGAACGCCTAGGAATGAGCTGATCACTGTCAGTCTGTTTCTAGAAGTATTTTTTATATAATTTCGATTAAAAAAAGTTATGTGATGATGTTCTGCTAGCCGAATACTGTCGAGAGCCATCAACTGCGCAGGAGATACTATAGTGCCACAAGTGTACGCGGAAACACAGAGGCACTCACTCGTCCTAACCTACCCGCGCCCGATGTAACGCTGATGTGATAAGATCGGAGTATATTTTTTTTTTAAATGACTAAAAAAGGTACCTGTGATGATTCTTTTGCCTATTTTTTCTCCGTACAGAGGAACCTCAGTAAGGTGCGGAGTTAGATAGTAAACTAATAACATTTGACAAAGGAAATGTAAATTTGTTGCGATAAAGAATAAATATATTTCATTTCATTTCATTACATCGGGACAAATATTTTTATAGCCTTGAGACATGTGTTAATAAAATATACAGCTTCATTGACTTGTCCATTTTTGCTAGCTTTTTCGTTCAGGAAAAACTGTCACAATTAATCTTTACAACAATGACTGGAGGAAATAAAATGTATGATTAATGGATCTGTTAAATAATTTTACTTGCATTAACATGCAAATGTATTATTTCTTAGGATTCACAAACATAATTATGAGTCACTATCACTATAAACATGAGCGCTAGCACTCCAGGGCCAGTTATTCTGCCGTGAAGCAGTAGTGTGCAAGCATTACTGTGTTTCGGTTTGAAGGGCACTGTGAGCTAGCGTAATACCTGGGCATTTGAGATATAAGAACGGATGTCTCAGGGTGACGGGCGAAGTGTGGTGCCACACAGAAATATTCTGGGTGACACAGCATTTGTTGTGGGCGGACGTTGCACTTACCAGGTGAACGTTTTGCTCGTTTCGTCACTTTATACAATAAAAAAAAAATTACTGGGCATATAATACTTAACACTATAATATGCAATGCTGTCACTATACTGCTTGTGGTAACGTAATGGGTAGTAAGAATTTTTTGACTCTGACAAAAAAAATCATTAAAACACACACTTTATGTCACTGTGTTGCCATGTAATATCGGATTTGCAGCGCGCCAATTTGTCGAAGAACGAAACGTGACGGGTGGCGAACCAAGTCACCGCCCTTGTGCTAGAGTCAAACAAAAATCTTACTCCCCAATACGTTCCCACGAGCAGTATAGTACCAGCATTGCATATTGTGGTGTTATTCTGCACTAATAAAGGCTGTCCGTACAATACTGTAGTCGCCTTTTAAGATAGGATATGATATTTATCAGTATAATAAAAAACATTAGAAATGTTGTATTGTGCTATTTTAAAACTTCAATTTTCTTTTCAAATCACTGACCCGTGAGTCGAGTATCGTCTTATTGTTACATACGTGCTCTATACGATCTCACACGAGAATCTATTTTCCGTTGAAACAGATACGAGTAGTTCCCTTTTTATATAGAGACCGAGTGGAGTGAATCAAAGTTAAATGGAAGGAAAGAGTTATCAAAAATGCTTCTTTTTCTTCTTTTCTAAGCTTGTAAAAGTCCTCTACTAGGCAGAATAGCTGTATGAGTTAGTGAATAATAGTATAGTCATAGAAATTAAATTAATAGGATCGAATAGTAAGCAAAAACAGAATCTATTAACTATTTTAACTATAAAATCAGTCAGTTATAACTTTACCGCAGTGAGTGCCCAGTCTCTGACTACCCCTTATGGGATACAGTCGTGATCTTATGTATGTATGTATGTATAACTTTACCTGCATATACATAAATGTAGCATACTGCTGGAGCAGTTCTTATCCGTGACGTTTGGTGTACCACGTCGCCGCTATTTTATTACAAGTTAAATTTCTTACTCTCCATTGAGTTTTCACATAACTGAGTGCTGAACATAGACCTCCCCCATAGATTACCACAAAAGTTTCTAGCCCTCATTTTGGAGGGATTTTGCCATAGTTGCCACGCTTGGCAGGCGGGTTGGCAACCGTAGTTTATTTATTCACATGTTCCAGAAAGATGCTGCCTATTTTCTGGTTTTAATTTTCCCTCCGTCTACTTTTACAACACCCTCGGAATGAGATGGTGGGGTGGATTCTCTTAATCCGCCACCACACGGGAAACTTGGGTTGACAACTTGGGTTGAGGGCTGACGATATTATAAAGGGTAGCCCAGTCCCAGAGCAGATCTAACGACTAGGCGCCTAGTCACGTAGCCATCGGCACGGCAACCACTGGCTTATAGATAAGGAAAAGGATTAGGTATTATAAGGAATTGGGGTAGGGAATGGGAAGTTAGGAAAGGAACTATAATGTGTGTTATACCATTATCTCGGAAAGAGCAGGAGGAGACAGTAGTAGCTCGGGAGGCCGGGGTCACTTACTTGATATTCTACCGTATTTGCCGGACAAAGAAACTAGGTCAAGGAATTTGAAATCACATCTTACAACCTAGCGGTTTGTACGACGTGATTTCAAATTCCGGGTATAGATAAAATTAGTCTCATAAATAAATTATTTGTCTTCATTTCTGTGACTAATTGTATGGTATATTTCGTGTTCCTGACACTGCATTTCACCCTTCCTCCAATGCTACTGCATGTGTCACTATATAATCTTAATATATAACAAGGTCAGACTTTGTTTATATTATTAAAAATAAAATAAAAGTATAGTAACAGACTACGAATATCCCACTGCTGAGCACAGGTCTTCTCTCATTTCTGTGAGAGTTTTGGTGCCGGGACAAGTCCGCCTCGCTACTCTTGTCTTGTCTTCTTGGCTTCGAGATAGGAATAGCAATCCTCAAACATGCAGTTTTCGTCACGATGTTTTCCTTCACCGCTAAGAATATGGTAAATCAGGAATTAAAATAGCAGATTTCTGGCGATAGGATTCCTCTGCAGGAATCCGTCTAGGTAGATACCACCCCAGGGTCAGTTATTCTGCCGTGAAGCGGTAGTGTGCAAACATTACTGTGTTTCGGTTTGGAGGGCACTGTGAGCTAGCGTAATCACTGGGCATTTGAGACTTAAGAACTGATGTCTCAAGGTGACGGGCGCAGTGTGGTGTCACACAGAAATATTTTGTACGTTTCGTTACTTTCTCCTTTAAAAAAAGTACAAAATTAGGTACAGAGTGCGTATATTATTCCAAAAAAAATGCAGCAGTCAGTCTGCTCAACAAACAGAAGCAAACTGACAAAATGATTTCGCTAAAATTTTAGTAAATCAAAAGGTAAATCCAAATTTTAGTCGAGCCATGTGTGGGACCGCATAAATTTGCAGAAATATCAAGTTAATGGACATATTGTCCGTTTGGTTATTAAAACTTGATCCACACAATGATTGTTGGTTGATTTGCAAATTTGACATAAATCTAACATTGCTTCATTAACAGAAACTATTTCACTCAAATTAATTGTTGTATTTCTCTTTATCTTTTATCAAATTCAATAGCGATGTTTTAAAATATTTAATGTAGTTTTGATATTCTAACCTTTTTCTAAATCGATGATAATGTAATCAATGTTTATCGTTTCACTGCTACAATAACGAGCCTAGTGACCCTCAAACACATTGTGTTTAGTGGTTAAAGTACTTGACTACCACGCCGCGGGTCCTGGGTTCGAGCTAGAGCCAACATTTATGTAAAAAACACAAATTCTTTATTTTCGGTTCTGTCGTGTTGTCATTGTGATTGTGTCTCTGACATTGCATCCTAACCCAGAGCTAGACCTTATCTATGCGATCTATGCTAGATCTTACCGCATGAGCGTTAAATCGGGTATGGGTAGGTTGGAGTTCCCCTGTGTTTGAGAATACACTTGTGGCATTATTATATCCCCTAATAGAAGATAAGTGTGTGATCTAGGCAACCTAGTTTTTTTTAGTAATTAACAACTTTAAAAGCAGTAAATTTTACTACTGAGTGCTTTTTTTCATTGGAGTAATGGACGAGACGAGGAAAACGTTCACCTTGTTAAGTGCAACGTCTGCCCATAACAAATGCTGATCCAGATCATCCAGAATACTTCTGTATGGCACCACACTGCGCCCGTCTCACGAGATGTCAGTTCCTAAGTCTCATATGCCCAGTGATTATTGCTTATATTATTGCTTTCCATGAGCAGTTCTGGTGGTTTTAGTGTGGCCTATTTGAAGATACTTTAGAAGTAGTTAAATTTTTGCTACATTTTTAATAAATCATTTTGTTAATATTTTTTCCTTTCTGTTATTCTTAGAATTTTTTTTTCCTTTGCTTAAGTCTCTGTGTAGAATTTCAGTTACCTTACAAACTTAGGTCTAACTTTTAATATTAATTAATTTATAAAAAGCTATTTTATTTTTGTAACTACTAAGTAGTTACAAAAACAAAATGTCGGTTTACTTTTTGCTGGAAGTTATTAATTTCGTTATAATTAATCTTAATAATAAAAGCTAATATCGCGTAGCAGGTAATATTCTGAATGATTAATGAACGCTGTAACTTGAAGAGTAATGTTTTCTGAAATTCCTTTTCAAGACATTTACATAACTAATTAAATTAAAATTATCATATTCATAATCGTCTTGTAACTATTACCTTTTCGCGCTAATAAAGTAACAATCGTGACCAGTAAAACTTTCTTTGGATTCTTTCTAAAGGTTTTGTCATATGAGGCCGTTTATAATCATTTTTAAAGCATGTGATCGTCTCAGCTAGGACCCTTTAATCATGTTGTGTTTAATTACTAACTAGTCATTTAAGGTGTTTCATGGTAAGATGTATATTCGCTAGAGAAGTCGTAAAAAGTAAGAGTAGTCGTTGCTATGGAACTCCTTGCCCGATGACATTAAAAAAGCCCAAAATAAGATTAGTTTTAAGAGGTTAGTACCGGAGCATTATTTTAAAGATTTCATTTAAAATTGTTTGTGAACTCTTTTTTCAAATTTATATCGAACCATCCCGTATATTTCTGTATATGTATGTGTGTATGTATGTTTGTTTATATGTATGTACATATTTATGTATTATTGTTTATTTATCGTAATAATATATTGCTATGTATTTATTTATATGTATTTTGAGTATTTTTAAATTGTATTTTATATTTATCAGTAGCCTTTAAAATTCTAATATTTAGTTTTTTTAAGTTTCACACCTGCCACATTGTTCCGCTACTCCTTGGGTTGACTGGCAGAGAATGCCAACTGGCATTAAGTCCGCCCATTGTATCCTCTAAGGGGAAACAATATAGTATAAATAAAAAAAATCATAGACAGTGCACGAATACTACCTTAACAACTAGTCCCTACTCGTATAGGTTTCGCAATAAAAAATTTTAATACCTGATACAAGAAGACTTGTTGTCCTCACATGTATATGGTTCACATTGTCTTACGACACAAGGTATTCCCTTCCTCTATATTTTATTTAAAAATGTGAGAAAAGCTCCACAAAAATGCCGTTTGCGGTGAGTCATGCACCATGCAACGCTCTCCCCCGAAGAGGGACGTGAAGTCGGTAAAAGGACCCGAGTCCATAGTAAAACTGACGAACCAGCAAAATGAGTACTTGACTCCTTAGCAGTGCTTAAGCACAACTTTCGACCGAAGTCTCGCATGTCAATGCGTGTTAACGTCATACAAGTCTACAGCTAAGTCCAGTCTAAGATAATGTTTGTCTCACGGTTTAGGCACACGTCGAATAATCACGAGCACTCTGGCCCAATAAATAAACAAAGTCCTCCGTACGCACCAAGACATTCCCAGACCGCCGCAACTGCAGACGTTACGTGATTGTTAAGTATTTTTGGCATTAACATCAAGTCGTGTGGTGGCGGCTCGTTAAAAGAATACTACCGCTCCATCTCATCCAATGGATCTCGTAAAAGGCGAGTAAGGAATTAAACTGCACTGTGCGCATGGTGGCGATGGGCTCACCACCTATCACACCAAGTGCATTATATTGTTTTGGTGAAACGTGGATTGTGGCGGTCATCTGTTTTTGCAGTGAGTGCTCAGTCTCTGACTACCCCTTATGGGATACAGTTGTGATCTTATGTATGTATGTATGTATGTAATATCAAATACAAGGTCAGCGCGGCACTTCAAAGGTATGGCGTCCAACGTTGTTCGGTTTATACCGAAGCCTTGACAGTCTCCTCCCGCCAGCTATCATAGTAAGGTAGTCGTATTATTTTCCACAAACCATTGCAATAATGCATATTGTAACTTTTTTATATAATAGCCATCAGATTCGGTTTGTGTAACTGACGCTGAGTATTGTGCATTTCGATAGAGTTTGTCTCACGAAGTTGTTGAATCCAGGACTTGCAGCATAAAAGTCAGGTACTCTGGCACTACGCCACGCGGTCGTCCATTTCTTAGGGGTTAGGGTGTCTGTGCGTGTGGAATTTGTGTTTGAAAACACCCACAATACAGAAGATATTCCTGTGAAAGGAATCGATTTTTTTTTAGAAAAATTACAAAAAGATAAGATATTCATTCATTAAAAAATAAAACATGCATTCGCAAAATTCTTATTGTTGATTTTCAACTTTTACCTTTTTTTAAACAATCGCTATCAAATGATTTGACGCCAGACATGAGATTACTGACACGCTCGCCGACCCGGTTCAGTGCACGATTTGATCGGGTGTGAAACAATATGACGATCGATTGTCCAATGTTCCAATTTGATTTCATATTGTGGTTACACAAGAACATCGTTTTTAGGGCAATTCAAACTTGTATCAACTGTTAGAAAAATCACAGTACCTATCTGTACAAGTAACACCGCTAAAAATTATCATTTTTTTTTTATTGGATAGAGCGACGAAACGCGGAAAACGTTCACCTGATGTAAAGTGCAACGTCTACCCATAACAATTGCTTTGTCACCCAGAACATTTCTGTGTAACACTCCGCCCGTCACCCGGAGACATCAGTTCTTAAGTCTCATATGCCCAGTGAATACGCTAGATCACAGTGCCCTTCAAACCGAGACACAGATGTTTGCACACTACTGCTTCTCGGCAGAATAACGGGCCCTGGGGTGATACCTACCTAGACGGATTCCAGCTTAGGAATCCTACCAGTATCAATGAACATCTTGTGTTCGTTTTAACATTTATATTTCAAAGTCAGTCGTTTGACTAATGTATGGTAAATATTGCCATTTTCACATTCAGGCTTATGAGTAAGCTTGAAAAAGAAAGTTAAATGCTACTAGTTTTAATACTGAAAATACAAGGCAAAGGAAAAGCTACTATTGAAGTAGTTAATGGAACCTGATACTTTGCGGAAACCATTACAATGCAGGAAAGAAAGTTAATTTGCTAAGATGCGCATGCAGATTTTTTTCTCTTCAAAGTTTTTCAAAAACTAGATTTTATACACCACTTTAAAGTTGGATCTTAGCAAATTAACTTTCTTTCCTGTAACTATTGAAGAGCGTTTTGTATTTATCGGACCAACATGAATAATTAAAAGTAGTCGTAGAGTCAATATCACTTGATAATGCCTCGTTTTGAGGTGAAACACGTGTCGTGTTCTCGACTTCAGTGGTGTGTATTGCCTAGTGGTAGTGTTGTAGTGGTGGAGGGTATCTTGTGGCGGCTCCCAGTGGACGCTGTTAATAGAATCAGGCGTTACTTTGCGGAAATCCATTATAGTATAGGAGCTGACTGGAGGTTGACCGTCGTAGAGTCAATATCACTTAATAATGCCTCGTTTTGAGGTGAAACACGAGTCGTGTTCTCGAAATCAATGGTATTGGTTTTCTTGTGCACGCTGTTGAGAGAGGGCGGGCGGTGCTCTTCAAAAGTAGGTACTACACACCATTTCACATTTTTCATGCGGATCTTAGCAAATTAACTTTCTCTCCTTTACTTTAATAAAAACTGACGGTAGCACGGATTTGCAATGTCATGAGGACGTCTGTTACCTCAGTTCCTCCGTAACTCTGCCTGATGCAAAGCGTTGGACACGCACGTCAGGAATGAACAGTTAATATACTGCTGGTGGGATTTCTATGCAGGGATCGCATGTAGGCACGAACCAACGCCAATTATTTTGCCGTCAAGTAGTAGTGTGCAGAAATTACTGAGTTTAGTTTTGAAAGGCACTGAGAGTGAGCTAGAATAATTATTGGGCTTTTGACACTTCAGAACTGATGTGTATCAGGGTGATGAACACTGTGTAGTGAAACATATAAATTTTCTGGGTGATACGACATTTTAAAGGCGTTAAACTTACCGACAGGTGAACGAATCGCCCGTCTCATTTTGTTACATAAAAAGGTAAATGTGATGAAATCCAATGAGATTTGATACACACATTAAAAGTGCGCGATTAACATAATCTCTAAAAGAATAAGGTAAAACATTAGATATTTTAATAATTCAGAAATTTTAATAAGTTCTTGTACCATTGGTTAGTTACTGGACTGTATCTAAATAAAAAACTCGAATTAAATTTCATTATCATCATCGCAGTCCATTACTAGTCCATTGTTCAACTATCCCCCATAGAATCATCCTAAGTCATCTACATCCACTTCCCACAAAACCGTACAGGTCGTCGGTTCATCTAGTGGGGCGTCGCCCTGCACTGCGTTTGCCGGTATGAGGTTGCCACTCCAGAACCTTTCTTTCCGAAAATAAATATAACTATAAGGTTATGTTCTCATTATTCCTCCAATAAAATATTTATTCGTGAGTCAAGTACAATCTAATTATTTAAAGGTGAGCGCACAAGTCCCCTCTTAAAAATCGCACGGGACAAGAAAATTAAATTTGCTAATTGATAAAAAGTTTATGGTCAAAGGTTATGGTAAAGAGATTGATTGGATTTCTACGTTAATTCGAACAATCAAGCGACTTAATTGAATTGTATAAAATTCGTCTGTTTATTTCACAGCGATATTTATTTCACAAAAAAATTTCAAGAATTATATTTATTTATAAAATATATATAAGCTTCGACGGGCACACACGAATTTCATGCAATCGAAGAAATTTTTGATGTTAGGTTTTTTGCTTCTACAGCCGATCTTAGAACCCTCGTACACCAGATCCGCAATGTAGATTTGATATACCAAAGAAAGTAAAACAAACACATTATGCGCGCAGTGTAGGGTTCCGTAGTTGCCCGTCACAATATAAGGACTTAGAAGGAGGCTTTTTGTTTAATGGCTAACAACGTTTCAAAACGTGCCCACATAGGATGATGGTACCTGAAGAAAGAGTTATAAAATCCAACTTCACAAAGGAAGTAAGATAAAATATCTATTTGAGTACCACCACACGCAGAGGCAAGCGGTTGTAATAAAGATTGAGGCATTTGCATGATCATTTACATGGGTCATAAACATATATTCTACAACATCTTCATCTAAGTAATTTTAAGGACAATTATACGACTCCAAGTAAATTTTATAAGTTGGTCGACTGTTTCTCGTTAATTTGTAAATCCTACTTAGCTGCGCTAAGTTTATTTTAATCATCTTATATATAATACTATATCCATAAACAACCATTCAGCTGGTAGCAACCATTTTTCTGGAAGGGGGTGGGAACACTTGACTAACAAAAGTCAGCACTTTAAAACTTAATATTTCGCAAACGGATCCTTGAATCGAAAAAAAAGTTTTCATACATCCGCAATATTTTTAAAAGATCTATCCAACGACATCCCACAACATGAGATATACGAGAAAAATCATCTTCCCCAATTTACGTAAAGCGGAGTTATCCTAAAAGTTTTTTTTAACATTTTATTTTACCACTTTGTCGGCATGATTAAGTGTGTGTGTGTGTGTGTGTGTGTGTGTGTGTGTGTGTGTGTGTGTGTGTGTGTGTGTGTGTGTGTGTGTGTGTGTGTGTGTGTGTGTGTGTGTGCGTGCGTGTGTGTGTGCGTGCGTGTGCGTGTGCGTGTGCGGGTGCGCGTGCGCATGCGCGTGTGCGTGCGCGTGCGCGTGTGCGTGTGCGTGTGTGTGTGTGTGTGAGTAGTAACACCGACCAGGTTTGTTTTAATATCCGAGTTCGTAGATTTTATGATTCACCTTCATGTTACAATACAGCTAAGTTTTGAATTAGGAATTCAAATTTAAATGACATTTCATATTAAAATTACTTCACTTTTAATACATAATACCATCTTCCTACACAAACAGCGAAGTTGATGTCACCTCGGTGCGATTTACTTGGCGGACTTAACGACAACTTAGTTGCAAACTATTCACTTACTTGGCAACTATTCACTTAGTTTCGCCGATGAACTTAGTAAAGCTGGGCACTTCTGAACACTGTTGCTGTGGTAACGCTTTGTTTTTGAATTATAGATCTCTGGTGAGTAAAATTTAAGTTTCGAATCTGTTGCTATGCTATGAATGCTAACATTAAATTGATTGATGAAGATTTTATAAAACTTACTCTTACTGGTGGTATGCCTCGCTAATGCCCTGGATTCCTGAATAGGAATCCAGGGCACTGAGAGCATATGAGACTTAAGAAGTGATGTCTCAGGGGAACTGCCGCATTGTATTGACACTTTTTTTTTAGGACTGATGGTCACTGTTAGCCCGAAGGCTTTTACAGCTTCGCCGGATTGAAAGGTGGCATAGCGCTGAAGGCGCTTAGCCGAAACCTTTATTTATGGATGACTGGCGCAAGGGCCCCCGATAGGGGAACTCGGCTTGTACCGTCATCCTGTTCGCGAGAGTAACAGACTCGAGGGTGCCCAAGGGGGCCGGCCTCGGCTCGGTCAGTTACTGCAATCGAGAGGACAATATTACTACTACTATCATTACTAATAACATGATTATTATTAGATAAGTTTACCACCAATTCGGAATGCGTTTCCGCTGGAGAAGAAATGGCGCAAGAAACTCCAGCGATGCTTCTGTTTATGACACTACTGCTAGGGGAGAACCGGCCTGAGATGCGGCGGTATCGCGAATAACTTTGTCTGATACGCTCTCGCCGACGGCGGGGGCGGTATGATGGTGATGTTATGTGTTTGTGGAGTGATGAGTGGAGCGCTTGGGCCCTAGTGGTCGCGTCGTCGGGTCCTCGAGGACGTGCCTCGGTCTCCTTTTTCCGCTGGTCGAGTTTTGGTGTATCGCGAGGGGGTTGTATGTGGCGGCACTGACAACCAGAGGGTTGGGGTGCGTGGCCGCAGAGTCGAAGTATTGGCGAGGTATTGCCACACATCAAGTATAAGTGTCCAGAAATAATCTGGGTGACACAGCATTGCTATGGGCGGACGTTGCACTTACCATCAGGTGAACGTTTTGCTCGTCTCGTCCCTTTCTCCAACAAAAAATAATAATAATAATAAGCATCGAATAAGAATGTTAACACATATTTGTGATGAATCACCTAAGCACTCATCTAGGTTAAGTTTTTGCTAAAGTTCTATGAAGTATAAGAAATTTCTTCGCAATTAAGCACTGTACAACATTTTTAAATTTCTAGAAGGACCTTAACATGATAGCTTATTTTTGTCCTTTATAATCATTTGCCTGCAAGGATACAAAAGACTTGACCTTATCTATATTATATGTATATATAAGAAAACTTCAACGTATTTGTCACCATAACTAAGTGAAGAGAAAAGTCATCTTAGAATAAAGAACTCAAAATAGGCTTCTGTTACCAGTGTTTAAAAAATATGGTAAAATATAGAGACATTTTTAATTTGAGATTTAAAATTGGATTATATTTCTGCTGAAGTCACGACTTTACAAGTCGATCATTAAGAGCGATTGTCGTATCGCATGAAAATGAGTTATGTACAAATGGGAAAACAGTTATACCTCGTGATGGCGGTGCAAAGAATTCCATCAAACTGCCTTGACTTCACATTAGCTTTATCCTACTATTTTTGATGGCTTTTAGGGGACAGCTATAATTCAATAAAAGTAAGTAAAGTAAAGTTTCAGCCTATAAATGTCCCACTACTGAGCACAGGCCTCCTCTCATTTCTGAGAGGGTTTTGGAGCTAGGAAGAATCCGCCACGCTGCTCCAATGCGGGTTGGCGGACTTCACATGTCTTCGAAATATTTTTTATTCCTCAGACATGCAGGTTTCCTCACGATGTTTTCCTTCACCGCCGAGCACGTGGTAAATCAGCACTTAAAATTGCAATTAACAATTTTAGTGGTGCCGGCACCGGGAATCGAACCCAGGTCACTTGCGTACTAATAATAATTCAATGAACACATATAATTTCGTACTGTTTGTCTGCCCTTTTCATATATAAGAGGTAGGCAGAGACTGCATCCGTAGCCTAATTTTCGCCCCCGCCAGTAACGAAACGTTACGGATGACGAAGCACGTCGCCGCCTTTTTGATACGACTCAAAAAATTCTTATTCGACATTGCGTTCTCACGAGCAGTATAGTCACAGCATTACATATTATTGTTTTATTCTGCACGAATGAAGGCTGTCCGTATAATAGCTTTGTTGCCTCTTACGACACCTCGGTAAGGAAAAGGTGATGCTTTGAAGAGATGCTTTCCTACTTTCCCATCACCACCTATCAGTCCTAATACGTCCCTGTATCATAATTCTAGATTTTTTTTTATCATAACCGAATTAGATAAAAAATTGACGTATATTATTTCGATACAGATCTTAATTTTATGATAAGAAAATATTATAATAACAATTTACTTAATACGTGAATTAAAAACGTATTAATTTAATTATAATTCAACAGTTTCAGTGTTCAAATTATAAAAGAGGGCCAATCATTCTTTTTACCTTTGACCGTAAACTTTGAATCAATTTGCTAATTAAATTTTCTGGTTCAGTGCGATTTTTACACGAAACTTTAGCGCTCACCTGAGAATAATCAGACTGTACTTGAATTATGACTGAACTAAATGTTAAGCCATAATTCAGGTACTATATATCATAGACTATACCGTCGTACAAAATATATATGGTTTCAACAGAACATAAGTAAACATACATAGGACAAACAAAAAGATCAATAAAAACCCGCGTAAAAGAACATATAGCTGATATGAAGCATCGCCGCTCCAGGAAGTCTGCAGTCTGTGACCATGTTCTGGATCATCCCAACCATTACATCAGATTTGAATAGCCACAAATCCTTGCAAAAGAACACCGATTCCTACCAAGGATGATTCGCGAGGCTATTGAAATTAAGAAACATCCTAATTTTAATAGAGAAGATGGTTGGGTATTACCACCAGCTTGGGATCCTACTATTAATAAAATTAAGTCAAAAACCAAACATACCACTGCAAGACTTCAAGACACAGTTAGCTCTTTCTGCGTAGATCGGACCTCAAATAATAATTAAAAGCTGAAGGTACTCCGGGTTAACTATGACATCGGGACATCTGTCACCTCAGTCCCCCCGTGACCATGTTTAGTAGCGAGTAATATTTTTGTTACTTCATCTTTATTTATTTTTATCTATATCAAATATCTAATAAATACAACTTTTACTTTTTACTTTTCCGTGTGGTGGCGGCTTACGAGAATCTACCACCCCATCTCATCCCGTGGGTATCGTAAAAGTCAACAGGGGGAAAATGAAAACCAGGAGATGAACAGCCGCATCTTCCTGTAACATCTGCATAAATAAACTTCGTTTGCCAACCCTCCTGCCAAGCGTGGCAACTATGGAAATCCGCCTAAATAAGAGCTGACTGAGATGACGATGAAAGAATAACGTACGATATTGATTTTTTTAACCGTTAAGAAATTTGAGGAGACTCATCTAACAACATAAATATGAACAGAAAAAAGCAGTTGTACTTTTTAACAGTTTACTTATAATGATTTCTTATATTTACGCGAACACTACATATTTAAATGAAACTAATTTTACGGATTTTATCGCGTTTAATTTTGTTATTTATAACCCGACGTTTCGAGTGCTTTACAGCACCTATGGTCATGGGAGGACTGAGGTGACAGATGTCCTGAAGTCATAGTGAACCCGGGGTACCTTCAGCTTTTAATTATTATTTTTGGCCCGATCTACGCAGAAAGAGCTAACTGTGTCTTGAATAGAAAAAAGACCCATACTAACAGATATTTTAACGGTGAATCTCACCACCACCCATCACAGTTAGCTACCGAGGGTAACTCCTTGTTTCAGAAAGCACGAGGAATCTGTGACAGGAAACACCTGGCCGCCGATCTTCAGCAAGTCAAGCAAGTTTTGCACGACAACAAGCTTCGTGTTCCGCGACTACGTCGCAGTGACCGAGTGAAGCCGGCCACAGTCGAGCGTGTACCTTCTGTTCTACCTTATGTCAGAAGTCACCGACAAGATTGGCTATATCTTGAAGCGGGCTTCCATAAAAACACGAAGAAGATAAGTCAGTTTTAACCATCTGTCAAGTATAACATCCCTCTACAAGACGCAGGAGTACTCGTATACAAGCTCGATTGTGAATGTGGTCTCTCCTACATATGGCAAACAAAAATATCGATTAAAACCCGCGTAAAGAACATATGGCTGATGAGAAGCATCGTCGTTCTAGGAAGTCTGCAGTCTGTGGCCATGTTCTGAATCATCCCAACCATTACATCAGATTTAATAGAACACAAATCCTTGCAAAAGAACACCGATTCCTACCAAGGATGATTCGCGAAACTATTAAAATTAAAAAACGTCCTAACTTTAATAGAGAAGATGGTTGGGTATTACCACCGGCTTGGGATCCAATAATTAATAAAATTAAATCAAAAACCGAGTATATTTAAATATAATTAAAAGCTGAAGGTACCCTGGGTTTTTTATGACATCAGGACGTCTGTCTCCTCAGTCCCCCCGTGACCTTGGGTGCTGTAAAGCACTCGAAACGTCGGGTTAGAAATAGTTCAAAGTTAAACGCGATAAAATCCTTAAAAATTAGTTATATTTAAAGAACATAGCATACTTTTTATTCCGTAAAATCAAATAGTTCCCACGGGATATTAAAACAACAGTGGATGTACCACGAAGTCGCAGGCATAAGCTAGTTATAAATATGAAAGTTACTATCTGTCCCTCATTCTGTTTGTTACCTTTTCCCGGTCCAACTGTTGAATAAATCTTTATAAAATTTGTCACAGAGCTCGCATCCTGAAGATGGACATAGGATACTTTTAATCCTGGAAAGTTAAATAATTCTCGCGGGACATTAAAAAAAAACTATAATTATCATGTACTAAAGTTTGTATGTTCGTCATTCAATCACACCTAAACGACTAAAGGGATTTTATTGAAGGTTGCCATATACTTACATTTTGACACGAAAAATGTTTAAGGATTCCAGTTATTTTGCCGTGAAGCAGTACTGTGCAAACATTACTGTGTTTCGGTTTGAAGGGCACTGAGTGCTAGCGTAATTACTGGACATATGAGACTTAAGAACTGATGTCTCAGGGTGACGGTCGCAGTGTGGTGTCACACAGTAATTTTGTGGGTGACACAGCATTTGTTATGGGCAGATGTTACACTTACCATCAGGTGAACGTTTTACTCGTTCCGTCACTTTAGTAAAATATATATATACCCCGCGAAACCCGTTGTGTTTTGGAATTTCCAAAACTGGATATACTTTGTGTGATTAAGTTATTCATTACATTGTTTTATATCTTAAAACACATTTAATCTTATACAAAACTAAAATAAAAGAAATAAATAAACTAAAATATTCTTCATACAATCTGCTTTCAACAATTCTACAAATCGTTTGTTTACTACTCATTAATCGTCACAATTTAGTCATTTCGGCTATTGGTTTCGATTTTTCAAGCTGACGATATCGAATGATTTCGTGTCAGACAAATAATTGCTTTTGATTCGCGTAGTTTCGGTTCAATGCACGATCCAATCGTATGTTATAGGTATATTGTACGTGATACTCTATCCGCGTGGTTCGATTTGATGCTTCAATTGGGGTTTTTGATACATTGATTTGCTTTATAAACTCAGCCATATTTTTTAAAAGAAATTTATTTTTGTTTATGTGAGAGCTTATTAAAGTAGACTCTCTTTTCCCTCAAGATTGCAGATTTCAATGTTCTTTAAATTGTTTGTATTATTCTTTATGACCCTATGATCCGGATTTCCGAACTCTGTTGTGCGCTTTGTCATCAATTTTAAAACATATTTTTTTTAAACGCTTTCCTCAGTATTTCCTTTGTCGCCTCTTACGAAACACACTGGGTGAGACAGAGTAGTGGTTCCGTCAGCCGCCATCATACGGCGCTAGTTAACATGGCTAGGATAAAAAATTAAAACAAATTGTATCCAAATAAACCTTAATATTCTTATAATATATTTTAGAATAATATTCGTATTGAGAAATGATTACTATTAAGAAGTATCCTTGTAGTGTTCAGTTAGACAAAATCTTAAAGATAAATTAAATAATTTGCACCTGACCGAGGCGGAAATGTTTGGCGAGTTGGAACTGTTAATTCCCTTTAAATAACTGAGTAATTGGTTCCAAAACACTCCGTCGCTTCAATAATAAATTCTTGAAAGAGATTGCAACAGTATTTTCATCACAAAATTCCATTTCGTTTCCTTGCGTTTCACTTCCTTGCTTTGCACGACTTCAAGACACAGTAAGCTTACTCATAGATCGGAACAAAAATAAAATTAAAAGCTCAAGATTCCTTCTGTGACCATAGGTTTTTTTGTTTTTTTTTTTATTGTAGATAGCGACGAAACGGTCAAAAGGTTCACCTGCAACATCAGTCCATAGCAAATGCTAAGTCGTCTAGAACAATTCTTTGTTTGTTTCACACAGCGCCCGTCAACCTGAGAAATCAGTTCTTAAGTCTCATATGCCCAGTGATTACAATAGCTCTCAGTGCACTTCAAACCGAAACACAGTAATGTTTGCACACTACTGCTTCACTCCAGAATAACTGGCCTTGGGGTACCTACCTAGAGCGATTCCTGCATAGGAATCCTACCACCAGTAAAATAGGTACTGATTTTTTTTTTAAATATGTTAAACATACTTTAAATGTTTCGTGAAGTTAATTTCCCATTTCGATGTCATTATGTTTAGATTTGCCAAAATCTATCATCCTAATGTCATAGTTATCCCGGGGTACCTTCAGCTTTTAATTATCATTTTTGATCCAATATACGCGGAAAGAGCTAACTCTGTCTTGAAGTCCTAGAGTGGTATGGTTGGTTTTTGATTCAATTTTATTAATCGTAGAATCCTAAGCCGGTGGTAATACCCTAAATATTCTCTATTGCATTTAGGATGTTATTTAATTTCAGTAGCCTCGCGAAATCATCCTTGGTAGGAATCGGTGTTCTTCTGCAAGGATTTGTGGTTTGACAAATTTGACTGAATGGTTGGGATGATCCAAAACATGGTCACAGACTGCAGACTTTCTTTTTAAATGTGTGTATTCGCGTAAATATAAGAAATCATTATAAAGACACTGCTTACAGAGTGACAGTCTGAGCTAAAATATACAAAACTGAACCGCTGTATCTAAAAATCTTTGATGCAGTTGATATGATTTTACTGGTGGTAGGATTCCTATGCAGGAGTCCGTCTAGGTAGGTACCACTCCAGGGCCAGTCATTCTGCCGTGAAGCAGTAGTGTGCAAACATTACTGTATTTCGGTTTGAAGGGCACTGTGAGCTAACGTAATCACAGGGCATATGAGACTTAAGAACTGATGTCTCAGGGTGATAGGCACAGTGAGGTGTCACACAGAAATGTTCTGGGTGACACAGCATTTGTTATGGGCCGATGTTGCACTTACCACCAGGTGAACGTTTTGCTCGTAACATCAATTTATACAATAAAAAAAGTGAAGTGTACAGATTATAGCCAGAAATGACACATTAACATAGCCACACATACATCTTGTAAACACATAAAACAAAAATACATAAACTCTTTCTTTGATAAGCAATAAACAGATATTTATGAACAACTGCAACAAAATAAATAATGGCGTATATCGTAAATAACATCGTGCAATTCAATGTGAATTAGGAATGCACGACGTATACTCAAGTTCCTTAAGCCAGCAAGCTTATGCAACGTAAACCGTTCTTTCGTTGCTCTTTGTCTATTCTTACGCTGGATTTAGTTTGGTATTTCCGTGAAAATGTGTTTGAAGATGTAGTATCTATAAAATAACATTTAGTGGCAAAAGTGCACCTTTAGCGAGCTCGGAACAATTGCATCTGGGACAGTACTAAGTTCCGGATCAGTGATATGTTTCATTTGGAACACTATGCCAGAGTAACGATTTAGGTCTTATGACTGAATCGCATGTATTACCGGTATTAAATAAATGCATAATTAAATAAAAAGAAATGATAATAATTTACGAGAGTTAATTTTACTTTTTTTCTCAATTAATAATTTTATGAATACTCGTAAGAAATTACGGTAACTAGGTGCTAATAAAAATAAAGATAATCTGGATTGTTTCAGTTTGCAGTCCGCTCGAGCGAAGTTTAAGCTGTTTTGCATCTTGCTCTTTCCACTAGGCAATGTTATGTTCATATCTTTCACGCATGCGACAGGTTTCGTAGATTGTCGTTAATGTGGAACACTGGTACATTAACCCAGGTCACTCGCGTACTATGAAATTTAAAGCGAACGTCTAGCTCCTGAGTTTCCACGGCTTCTCCAAACATTTGCAGACGGTTTATATGTGTTCGCAGTATCTATACTGCAGCGTAAATCAAGCGTACCCACGAGTAACGATATAAAATATTACATTTTGATGTAATGAAACTCAGATAAATATGAATGAAAAAATATAAAGCAATGTGATCGGAAAATTAAATTAAATTCATTTATTTATCTAAAAAGTCTGATAAATATCAAATTTTGTTTCAAAGTGAACTCTATCGCTTAACGAAAAGGTTCATCTTTAACTAAACGTTTGTTGAGTAAAAGTTTTTTCGGAGCGTTAGAAGGAATGTATATTTGTGTCGTATCTGATCTTAATTTCTCCTCGGGAGAATTATTTTATTGACTTTACTTACGGTTCTCCTTTGTCCATTCATACGTTTCAAAGTGTATTGGGTTCAAATATATTTTTTTTTCATTCTGTTTGGGTAGAAGAACTTGACGTATCAAAACGACAATATTTCTTTTAAGAGATTTTTTATAAAAAAACAAAACGATGATTTGTATCGTGAGTATATCTATTAGGTCCGGTAAAAAATGTTCGCATATAGTATGTCTAATCTTGTAATAAAATCACTTGGGCTGTACTATTTGTATCAGGCTGGTTTTGATGACATTAAAAAGGTTACATTTCAACAAAAGAAACGAATTCGTAAAATGTATTTTCCAACGTTTTTTCATTTGATTTTCTTTCTTTCAAAATGAGTGAATCTCAATTCGATACATTCTAAAATTAAATCCTAAAAAAGGAAAAAATGCACCGCAAACCGCAAAAAATATTTGTGACGTTTATGAACCTAATGCAGTGTCAGTAAGATTAGCACAAAGTTGATTTAAGCGTTTTCAATCCGGGAATTTTGATGTCAAAAATGCACCTCGCTCTGATCGCCATGTTACGGATTAAATGGACGTAATTTTTGAAAAAGTGGAGCTAGATCGGCATATAAGTAGTTACGACATAGGTGTAGAACTGTAAATTGAACAAAAAACAGTTTTGGTCTATTTGAAAAAAGCTGGGCACGCAAAAAAGCTCGATATTTGAGTGCCACACGAGCTGACTGAAAGAAACCTAATGAACCGTGTACTCATTTGCTATTCTTTATTGATACGTAATGAAACCGAACAGTTTTTGAAGAGATTGTTAACTGGTGATGAAAAGTGGATCACGTACGACAAGAACGTGCGTGGTCGAAGATCGGTCAGGCTTCACAGACTGTGCCGAAACCATTGTTAATTCGCAATAAGGTGCTGTGTGTGTGATGTGATTGTTAGGGCGTTGTTCATTATGAGCTTTTACCGCCGGGCAGAACTATCGATTAGGATCTCTACTGCCAACAACTGATGAGAATAAAGCAAGAAGTTGAGAGAAAGGGGACGGAATCGATAAACAGAAAGGGTTCAGTCTTTCATCACGACATCGCTACCACACACAAGTTTAGCCACTCAGCAAAAATTAAGAGAGTTTGGCTAGGAGGTATTAATGCATCCGCCATATAGCCTAGACCTTTCATCTTCAGATTTCCACCTGTTTCGGTCTTTTCAGAATTATTTAAGTAGGTTAACATCGAGAGAGGACTGCCAAAAGTACTTGTTGCGTTTTTTTGCTGAGAAGTTCCAAAATTTTTACAGCAACGGGATAATGTCTCTACCTTCAAGATCGCAAAAATTCGTCGAACAACGTGGCACATATATACTGTAATTAAATGTATATAATATAATATTATAAAAAAAATTCTTGAGTTTTCATATAAAATGCGGAGATACTTTTTCCCTAACCTAATATTACGAGTATAATAAATTTGTATGAGTTATTTAAAGAAGAAATAATATAAGGGGCTTCATAGTTATTTTTGTTTGTAAATCAATACAGACCCGACACTCTGCCTGTCTGTATGTTTGTACTTTAAATATTTTATATTTCTCAGACATGCAGGTTTCATATCGATATTTTCCTTCATCGCCGAGCACGTGAATAGAAATTATATTTTTTTGAAGACATGTGCAGTCCGCCAACTCGCATTCGAGTAGTGTTGCGGACTCTTCCTGGCTCTAAAATCCTCTCAGAAATGTGAGGAGTCCTGTGCTCAGCATTTATAGTCCATTAATTTGGAGTAATCCCGCGTAGCCGCTTGTATGGAGTCAGTGGTAATTGCTCAGGATCAATTTTACGTTGTTTATCAGAATTTTATTACGTTATTTGTATTTATTATTAGTGTATATTTATTTAACTGGTGGTAGGATTCCTATGCAGAAATCCGTCTAGGTAGGTACCACCCCAGGGCCAGTTATTCTACCGTGAAGCAGTAGTGTGCAAACATTACTGTGTTTCGGTTTGAAGGGCACTGTGAGCTAGCGTAATCACTGAGCATATGAGACATATGAACCTATGTCTCAGGGTGATGGGCACAGTGTAGTGTCACACGGAATTTTTCTGGGTGGCACAGCATTTGTTATGGGCAGTCGTTGCACTTACAATCTGGTGAACGTTTTGCTCGTTTCATCACTTTATGCAATAAAAAAAATAGTTTAAGCTTTTTGGTTGAAATACTTTGTGCATTTGTGTTTTTCTTCACCCCTGCTGACATGGTACATAAAATAGCAAAACACTGGAAACGAATATAGATCACGCGCATACTATGAAATTTGAGGCAATCTCTTGGCCTATGCGCTATGTCTTTTAAAGTGAGTTTTTTTTCAAACATTCTTGTCCCAGCGTCGTTCCAATACCTTAAATCCTTTTGGTACCCGTTAGATGAAAGTATTAAAGTAGTGAATACAAAATCTACTTAAAAAAACTTCGACTAAGCAATTTCGCGGTAGGTTTTAAGGCTACTTACCGCTAAGAAGCTTCGACAAGATGAACATGACTCTTGTTTTGTAACTTTCAATACAGAACCAGTGGAGGTAACTTGTCTGTCATTAGTTTATTACAGTCAATTCGAAAGTCCAAGAAAATTACGAAATTACCTGTCTAAATCCTTAGTTCCCAAAGTGGTCCAGGACGACCCTCAGGGGTCTACGTTGCTGTTACTTTGTTTTTTTTATTATTTGAAGTCTAGCCTATAATCGTTGCACAAATTATAAAATTACCAGACTGGACCGGCGAGTCTGTTTGTTTGGCCAGCACATACGCGAAGTCAATTAGCATTGCTAATGTAGATTCCCGCAGCATCCCTTCGAAGGCGAACTTCGTCTACTGTCGACTTAACAACGGCCGATGTTGTGCAGTTTGAAGGCTCTTATTGCCATTTGGAATTCGAAATTGAAAACGTATGAGGAATAAATTACGGGTTTATGAACAGGTAATGGGTACAGTGTGGCTTATTTCAAGTTAATTTTTAACTCAATGCTGTGTCATTCCGAACATATCTGTGCCTAGGTCTCAAATGCCTTGTTATAACACTAGTGATCAGTCCTCGTCAGATCGAAACACAGTAATCAACGAATCATACGATTACAGTTCTTATTATATATCTGTGTATGTGTACATCCGAACTTAAACTTTTAACATGTGTTGACACATGATGAACACATGATGACTGTTTTACACTTAATACAACATAATAACATATAAAATGCTACTGTTACTGTAAGACACGGGACTAACGTGTGTTTCCTTGGAATTGTCACAAAACTTTCTGGGTTTGTTTAAAATCAAATATTTAGTCGAAGATATATCTACATACTAGGTAGGCGGAGACCACATCTTTCCACTTGCTACGATCTTGACACACAATTTTATATCTAATAGCGCTATTAGACATGAACGTAAAAATGTGTTTCCTAAAATAAAGTTTTTCTTTGTTTTTAGTACGATATGTCCATAGAAAATACTTAAGAGATCATTTTCATGAAGCAGCGTACAAGAACGATATCAACGTTTAGAAGGACTTTGTATTAAACTACAATTTACCGACGGTAAAAAACAAATGAAGTTTATTTATTTATTTTATTTAGGACCATCAACTGTAGATATAATCATACAAGATTACATAGAGACAAAGTTTACAATAAGATAATTGGTCCACCAATAACAGATGATCACAGCATGCGCTTAAGTGTAACACACAGTGATCTTCAAAGGAAGAGCTCAAATTTCCTCACCAGTAGTTATGTTACATGAAGCCGCCAGTCGTGAGTCGTGTATCAGACTCCAATAACACGCTCCACTCATGTGACCGCTTTGACGATTAAAAGTATGACGGCGCATTCCGTCCGTAATCATCTCTCGTGCGCCCCCGAAGGGGGCGCCGGGTAAACTTTCCGGAGCGTTAGTTCTTATCAGTGGCTTCATTCGCCGTATGCCCAATGGCATACGGGGCACTCGGTTGCATGTTATATGCAAGTGCTTCATGTCGCCCTCGGCGCGGACCGGCCAGCCAGGTGAGACCCCTTTCGGGGAGGCCCAGCTAGCCTACCTGCAAGCGGGCGACCTTATGAAGATGTTATGGTTGAATTTGTGTCTGTGTGGTCGTCACTGTCTGATGTTGTAGGGCTATCTGTGCTTGTCGGGTCTTCCTTCTCAGCCACGGATGTTCTGCTCTGCGCTGAGATCAATCGGATGATCGCTCCCACTATGGATGGCACTGTATCTTTGCCGGATTCAATGGTGGTGATGGCTTCTTTGAGCACCTGTACCACTGCCTCGATTTCGACAGCGGTCCTGTGCTGGTCTTCAATTACTGCGACATTTTTCATCGGGCTCGGCTGCAGTGCGTCAGTCGTGCCACTAGATGAGTCGGGCTTCACGGGCATTCTGGTTTCGGATTCGGATGTGCCGATTGTCGGCCGGTTTCTAGCCCCTCTTCCCCTCTTCCTCTTCCTCCGCTTCGGCTGGCCAGCCGCGCGAGGTTTGGACGGGTTTGCAGGGGCCATCAAATTCGTGCTGCCTGGCTGCTTCTCTACGTGGGCTTGCAGCCTGCATGGTTTCGGTGCTATTTTGACCTGGGATAGTGCCATCGTACCTGCGCGGCGGTTACGCACCTCCCGGTTGTAGACTGGGCACTTCTTGTTGTTGGCTGTGTGTGCCAGTCCACAATTCGCACAGGTCGGAGGCTCTTCCCGAGGTCTCGGGCAGTTCTTGGCCGCATTCTCCCCTCCGCAGCAGACGCAGGCCTGCTTGCGGTGGCAGCAACAGGAAGAATGTCTGAAGCTCTGGCACCAGTGGCATTGGCTGGGGCCCGTCTTGCCCCTCCAGGCTTCAATGTGAATCCCACGCATGTGGAGTAGCTCCGTGATGGTATAGATGCGTGGGATGGTGTCGCCGATACGCCTCAGCCGCATGAAGTAAACGGTTCTCTGTGCGCGGGTTTCAATCGCGCGCACATACTCGGGCTTAAAATTTAGTTTCTGGAACTCTTCTTTAATAAGCTGTGGTTCTGTACCCGTAGGCAGGCCACGGATTGCCACCTTCAAACTCCGTGCAGCCGGCAATGAGTAGGAGAACCACGCCAGGTTTTCTGATGTCTCCAGCTCCGTAAGGTACCGATGGATAAGCACCTGCTCCTCATCGGAAGCGGGGAAGAAGCGAACCCCCTTCTTGAGGGGGCGGGCGTTTTGTGTCACTCCGAGTTTCTGGGCAATGATCTTCATATGATGTGCCCAGTTCGGGAAGTTTTCCACTACCAGGGGTGGAAATCTGGCTTTTCTTGTTGTATTTTTCGGATGCACAGGGGCGCCGTGCGCGGAATCTGCGGTTTGCGGGGCGCGGGGCGTCGTCGCAGGTGCAGCGGGGTGCGGGTCGCGGGGCACCGGGGACCGAGCTGAGGTGCGGGGGGCATCTAGCTCAGGCCCGGCGGTGTGCGGGGCGCGGGGCGCGGGCAAATCTTGTGTTGACGGTTGCGGGGTACGGGGGGCCGGAACCTCCGAAATTACAATGAACCTCGGGGCCGGCGTACACCGCACTGTTAACGTCGGTACTAAGTCGGAGAGAATTTCTTGATTTTCGTAGGCTTCGTAATCTTCGTCGCCTATGCAGCATTCTGCTTCTAGGCGGATGAAATCGAGGTCTTCTTGGTGCAAGGCTTGTGACAAGTCCCTGACCTTGGCTGCAACTTCAGGCAATAGCGGCGCGTGACCTGCCGCTAGTAGCGCATCTTCCTCTTCACGTAACGCATTGAAGAGTATCCCCAATGCGTGGAGGCTGAGTGTGAGATCACAATTCATTAGGCGAACCACCATGAAATAAAATTCCAATCGCTGCATGGGCGTGAGGTCTCTGATCCTGAAGTGGTTGACGGAATTTTCCATCGCGATAATGTTGCGGATGGTGACATCAGTTTGTAGCAGCGGGATCCAGTCCCCTGCGGTATTCATTCTGGAAGTATCGCTGAGCTCCGTGACTGAATTGGCGTCGGCTGCGGGCACTCGCCTCACGTCTACGCCCTTTTCAAGGCGTAGGAAAGAGGCGGCAGCGGTGCAGGACGCCAGGTGTAGGTGATGAGAAGATGTCGTAATAGCCGTGTCCTCAAGAAGGCACGGGTGGCAGTGCCGGGACATTTACTGACGAAATGTCGGGCACGGGCCGGAGATGTTTACAGTCCGAACGGTTGTTGAACTGGCAACAAAAAGTCTCAGCGGGCTGATCCGACGGCGCATTGCTAGCGCCATCTGTTAAAAGATACGCCGAAACGAGATTTGTCAGCTGTCGGTCTGACGGAGCGTTGAGGCAATGGTCGGCGCGACCGTGTTGGGCGACATTCTCTCTCGAGCGTCCGCGGCGGGCGCACCACTTTTCCGACGAATCGCTTTGTTCCGTGAAATCTTGTCTCTTTTTATTTTAGAAATAATTAGAATCGATTGGTTTAGTAATTTCCTAATTAATGGTAAAAAGATTTTAGTTGAATTCGAGACACCGACCTTGTCACTCCTTCGAAACGAAACTGTCGGTTTACCTAGGTAATCGGTGGTTAAGCGTAGTAAGGTAAAATTATTATACAAGGTGCATAAGAAATTGTTATTCTGCGCTGTCTACACAAGGAACCCTGTACCGCCTAATCAAGAGGTAGGCGGCGTTATCGCTCAGCCATCGCTGACTCCGACAAGTATTTTACAATACATTGTAATAATATTTATCATTTTTGGTATTTGTTTTATTTAAACCGCGGGGCACAGCTAGCCCCGCGGTTTCACTCGCGTAAAATAAGCCGATCACATGATTGGTACGGCATGGTACCTTGCTGACCTAAGCATTCACAGTTCTGCCCTTCTCGGTAATGTTCGATTATTAGCGTGCGGTTTTTTAAAACTGTAGCATAAATATATAGCGTAAACTTTTTTCAATAAACAGACTATGTAACGTAAATATCGCTTTTGACAACTGAGGAGTATTTCTTGAGATTAGCGCATATAAACATACAAACTATCAAGCAAAATATGTCTTAATAAATATTTCTTAAAGAAATTCAATTCTACCAATTAAATATTTTTGTAAAAAAAATATTTAACAGAAAATAGTTTATTGCATTCCCTTTTTTAAACCCTATCATGTATTATGAAGTAGCTCTTGGAAATACCACCGGCGCCGTCCTAGGTGAGAATATGTTGTACACTCTAAAATTTCCCAAGGTGACTACCGGGGCATTTTTCCGCACAACGTTGAAAGCAGCTTTAATATAAAACTTTAGAGAGAGTTTAAAGCGTGTGAAATATTTCTGACACAGCTTTGCGTTTAGTACTTATTCATTTATTTCAATATTGAAATGAAATGAAAAGTCTTTGTTTCACAACGTCAGAAATATAAATTTCCTTTGTCCAGCGTCATTTCTTACAATCTTCCACCGTTTGGTAATGAGGCTCCTCTGACGGACAAGAAACAGGCGAAAGAAAATCAGCTCTTTATTGTTGTTTCGCTCATGAAACATTGTATAAAAATTCAAAATAATAATCTCACAGACAATAGAAGCACGCTCCATGATCCAATCAATCAAATTAAAAACAATCTTTTATAAAAATGTTATCACTAGGCATATGAGATTTAAGAACTGATATCTCGGGTTGACGGGCGCAATGTGGTGCCACACAGAAATATTCTAGGTGACACAGCATTTGTTATGGGCAGACGTTGCACTTGCCATCAGAAAAACGTTTTGCTCGACCCAATAAATAAACGTTTTGCTTTATACAATAAAAAAATGTATGCTGGAAATTTTACCACAAATTAATTTAAGCATAATAATGACAAATAATTAATAAATATAACTCGGGAGTTTTCGCAATGAAATCGGCCACAAAGCTCATAAAACCAATATACTTTGGTGAATAATTCAATTTAAATTCGACCTGTATACGTGCCTCATCTTGTTTAAACATCCCCTTCTGTATCTTTGTAACTACATCATCAACCACACCGCGACGTTGCCTTATCACAATATTTCTCACTTTGTCCATCAAAGGCTGGCTATACTTTTAAAACTTCTCATTTCCACAGCATTAATCCCACTTGCATGCTTCTTCTGCCAGATCCAACATTCACTACCATGCATGAGTATGGCGACCAGTACACCCTGTAATAATTTTGTATTAAATGAGAGACGTGTTGCTTCTCTGAAGTCTTTCATTATACTCCATAGATTGACATAATGTAATCTTATAGATATGCGTGGGCTACTCTATAACCCTATTTACAACCGGTCGTGCTTTTTAGGTACGTTCTGGCTACTCATAATGTTATGAAAGGCCACTGCACAGCTTAATGAGTCGTCGTCGTCGTTTCAGCCTATCAATAGTCCACTGCTGAACATAGGCCTCCCCCATAGATTGCCACAAAAGTTTGTAGCTCTCGTTTTGGGGGGATTTTGCCATAGTTGCCACGCTTGGCAGACGGGTTGGCAACCGCAGTTTATTTATTCAGATGTTCCAGCAAGATGCTGCTGACCATCTCCTGGTTTTCATTTTCCCTCTGTCGACTTTTACGACACCCACGGGATGAGATGGGGTGGTAGATTCTCTTAGGCCGCTACCACATGGCCACTTAATGATTAGCCAAGTATAATTCACTAGATTTCCCACTAACACTCTTCGCTCAACCTCACAGTATACTTTCATATCTCGTAAACTTTTCCAATTTTACTCGCACTTTCAAATATAAAATGAATAAATTGTAATTTATAAAATACTATTGGTAAAATTGGTGTTCAATGTTGCGGTGAAATATAATAATTTATTTACTAGCAAATCACTGAACTACTATATATTACTATTTCAAATATATTAATTGGATAGCCTTATTTATATTTACTTTCGGGTTCACATTATTTTCATTAGAAAACATTTTAAAATAAATAAATTGTAATTTATAGGAGACCAAATCTTTGTTCAGTATTGCTCTGAAATAATTTATTTTACTGGCAGCGCTCTACTCAAAATTACAAACCAAGCGTATATTAAATGGAATTTCAAATATATTAATTGGATCGCCTTATTTGTATAAAGAACTTTCGGGATTATATTTTCTTTTCATTAAGTAAAATTTTAATTTCAGAAAAGGCTCTTTTCGACCTGTTAGTTTCTTTTACTTTTTTCACGAAATCGAATATAATTTTTGATGTTTTTTTTATTGAATAATGTAATTAAACGGGCAGACGTTGGACTGATGGTAAGTACAACGTCTACCTATAACAATAACGTGTCATCCTGAACATTTCTGTATGACACCACACTGCGCCCATCACCCTGAAACATAAGTTCTTAAGTCTCATAGACCCAGTGATTACACTGGCTCACAGTGCCTTTCAAACCGAAACACAGTTATGCTTGCCCTACTGCTTCACGACAAAATAACTGGCTCTGGGGTGGAACCTACCTAGACGGATCACTGCATATGAATCCTACCACCAGTAAAATGTAAAGTTTGAATGTCAAGATCAGTCAGAGCGGAACAACTATCTGTAGGCAATACAAATATTCGTCCCGTGTGGAAACCGAACTCACGAACTGTAGCCCAGAAGCCAGCTGCTTAGCCACTATTTATACCTGGGGAAATCGTTAACGGATACCTAACCAGTTAGGGGGCAGCCGGGTTACGTCGGACTCTTGCCGATTCCAACTCAACGGTGGCTATCAGCGATAAACATACATACATACACGCACACGTAGCCTTCATTTCACCCCCGTTGGAGACGTGATGGGCGGCGAGCCACGTCGCCACAATACCTTAGTCGTATTTATCCCCCGCCCCCCCCGTATATTTATTGTCTATTAATCCCCTCTTTATCGCTGATGAAGAGGAGATTAATTAGGGAGAATATTCCATAGAATATTCGACAGAGGGAAAATGAAAACCAGAAGATGCAGCATCTTCCTGAAACGTCTCAATAAATAAACTGCGGTTGCCAATGCGTCTAGCTAACGTGGCAACTATAGCAAAACTCCCAAAATGAGAGCAATAAGCTTTTGTGACAATCTATGGGAAAGCCTATGTTCAGCAGTGGACTAGTGATAGACTGAAATGTTGATGATGAAAGAGGGGGCAAGAAGATGAGGATAAAGAGGGATTTCTTCTGGTACGCAATCATGGCCCCTTCATCGTTGGGATACTCGTTGTCAATCTCTCGTCTCATCACGACTCGATTCTCGCGGTGGCGAAATATGGTCTACGAGTGTGGGCCCTGCCTACCTGACCTGATGTAGGTAAAAGGCGTGACTGTATGTATGTTATAAATTTAATAGTGGATATGAAAATTAGATCAACCTACCAAAAATTATACCAACCAACAATTATATCTGGTCGTTTTAAGTCGTAGATACTATATTGTGATATTGATATAAAAAAAATCTACAGCGTGTCGGAGACGATTCCATTATTAAGCACCAAAATAAATATTGATTTTATTGATAAATTCGTACTGCAAATTAAGTTCGTACTAAAATATAAACTGTTCGTGTGTAAAATATAAAGTAAACTGCTCAGATGGCACAGTGCATAAGCGACTGATTGGATTCTACACTACATGTAGCGTATTCCATTCCAAATAAAAAAAAATGTACGGCACTGCAGTAGATCCGGTTCTGGTGGTTCGTGCATGTGCCATTTGTTAGTCTGTAAAACGCGCACACAACACATTGGAAATGATACTGGTGGGTATTCTTAAATGCGGCTTTGACACTTATCAACAATTTACAAATTGTTGATAGGTGTCAAAGCCGCATTTTAAGATAGGTGTTTTTTATTTTTATTTCATAGAATGACAAAACGAGCAAAAGCGTAACGTCTACCCATAACAAATGCTGTGACACCACACTGTGCCCACCACCCTGAGACATAGGTTTTTAAGCCTCATGTGCGAGTGATTACGCTAGCTCACGGTGTCCTTCAAACCGAAACACAGTAATGTTTGCACACTACGGCTTCACGGCAGAATAACTGGCCGTGGGGCGGTACCTACCTAGACGGATTCCAGCATAGGAATCCTACCACCAGTAAAATGAAAGTGTTGACTAATTTTAGCAAGTTTTATAACAACAGGTAATAAATTTATGTTGAAAGAATTTAAGTTTTAAGAAACGAGCGCCGCATAGTCTAAGCATTATAAGCAAAAGCCGTAAGAAGTTATCTTCCGCTCATAAATAATTTAATACTGCAACAAAGCGTTGATTTATTTGCAGAATTTTGTTTTCTTAGCTTCCACTGGAGCTCATATTTTTCATCCTTTTGTTAAATTTGTGCTTTACAATGATTTAATTTCGCATCATTCACCATTCGCATCGTCGAACACCCTTTTCTATCTATACGAATAAATAAAATTTAAGTCATCATCATCATTTCAGCCCATCATTAGTCCACTGCTGAAAATAGTCCTCCCCCATAGATTGCAACCAGTTTGTAGCTATTATTTTGGATGGCAGGCGGGTTGGCAACCGCGTTTTATTTATTAAGATGTTCCGGGAAGATGCTGCTGTTCTTCGGGTTTAAATTTTCCCTTTGTCGACTTTTACGACACTTACGGGATGAGATGGGGTGGTAGATTCTCTTAAGCCGCCACCACACGGCGGAAATTTAAGTGTTTGTTTGTCATAAAAAAATTACAGCTTTTTACTCAATGATAAGAAAGTATATACGATACTTATAAGAAAAATAAACATTTTTTTAATTTTTGTCTGTCTGTCTTTCTGTTTGTTCCGGCTAATCTCCGAAACGGCTGGTCCGATTTCAACAGGATTTTCTGTGATAGATAGCTGATATTATAGCGGGTAACTTAAGCTACTTTTATTTAATAAAAATAATTAGGGCTCTGCGCAGTAGTCCAATCCGTAAAATAGTAGATACGAAATCCGATACAAATAGGTAGGTACATAATCATGTATATTATCGATTGGGATCGGCTTTCTTACGCAGGTGATATATAATTTCGGTGATGTAATTGTTGTTAGCCTTTTTTGGCTTTTACAGCTTCATCGGATCCTGTGCTCACGGGCCATTACGCAGGTGAAACCGCCGGGCGTAGCTAGTATTACCTATAAAATAAGATTGTACAAAAGGTTGTCAATATTACCAACATAAAAACAAGTGTCATTACATCTCAAGAGGCTATGATGGGTATCCTGTAGAGTTGAATAGCACCTATCTTTTTCCTACAGACTTGTCTTATGAGTAAGGGACTAAGGTATTGTACGGATAGCCTTTATTCGTGCAGACTAACACCATAATATGCGATGCTGTCACTGTACGCAGAATTCGCGAGAAATAAGTTCGCCTTACTACGGGAACTCGTGCATTCTGGTCTCTCGCTAAGGCTGTCCTTGGGAATTTCTTTCAGCCATCCCTCCATATCTGTACAGGGAGGATGACTCGCTGGCCCATGCCAGAAAGGAGTAAGCCGATCTTATAGGCTCTCTTTTTGTGGCCAACGCGTCTCTCAATGACAGGGGGAACACGCCGCTAATCATCACTCGGTGTGAGTGCTCTATGCCGGAGATCAAGTTCCTGCAGAGATCTGTGCGCAAAGCACTATTCTCCCTGGACATCCATAAGTCGAGTGGACCTGATGTAATCTCCCCTAATATGCTTAGGATGTGTGCTCCGGATTTGGTACCGGTCTTAACGCGACTTTTCCGGTACTCTTACTCTCTAGGCGTCGTCCCGAGCTCATGGAAGACAGCTTTGCTGCACCCGATCCCTATGAAAGGCGAACGCTCAGATCTGTCCAACTACAGAGCGATCGTCATCACCACCTTGTTCCCAAAAATAATGGAATCCATTGTAAACTGCCAGCTCTTGGGGTACCTAGAGGAGCATCAGCTGATTAGTTATCGCCAGTTCGGTTACCGTCGGGGTCGCTCAGCTGGTGATCTCCTGGTTTACCTTACTTATCGATGGGCGGAGGCAATCGAGAGCAACGGGGAGGCTCTGGCAGTTAGTTTGGACATAGCGAAGGCCTTTGATCGGGTTTGGCACAAAGCGCTTCTCTCGAAGCTTCCTTCCTATGGGCTTCCAGAGAAATTATGCAAATTGGGTCCACCAGTTTGCTCGTGGACCGGAGATTTAACCTAAATAAGACACAGTTTTGCACGTTTACCGCTAAAAAGAAACCCTTTGTCATATCACCTTGTTTTGGAAGCACTCCTCTCGTAGCCTCAGCCAGTATCGGAATACTTGGCGTTGACATATTGAGTGACGTTCAGTTTCGCGGTCACTTGGAAGGGAAGGTCACATTAGCTTCTAAAAAGCTTGGCGTGCTCAGTAGAGCGGGACAGTACTTCATGCCGGTCCACCGCTTGCAACTTTACAAGGCGCAGGTTCGGCCTCACATGGAGTACTGTTCTCATCTCTGGACGGGGGCACCCCAGTGCCTGCCCCTTCCTTTTGGCCGTATTCAACGAAGAGCGGCTCGAATCGTCGACGACCAGGTTCTTTCCGATCGGCTTGATATACTGGCCTTGCGAAGAGATGATGCGTCACTTTGCATTTTTTTACAGGATTTAATACGGGTAGTGTTCCGAGGAATTGTTCGGAATAATTCCAGACGCTGGTTTTCACCATCGCATTTTGCGACAGAACTCAAAATTTCATCATCATCACCTGGATGCTTTGCATTCCACCACAGTGCGTTTTCCGCGAAATTTTCTGCCACGCACGACCACTTAATGGAATCGGCTGCCGCCGGCGGTTTGTCCGGGCCGATACGACTTAGGTACCTTCAAGAAAAGAACCTATTCCTTCCTCGAATGCCAGCAACGCAACCGCGATTCCTCTGGTATTGCGGATGTTAATGGGCGGTGGTGATCACTTACCATCAAACGAGCCATTTGCTTGTAGGCCTCCTCTACTATAAAAAAAAGGAAACAAACATCGTTTGTCGAGCTATTCGATTGTTTTTTTTTTTTGTATAAACTGACTAAACGAGCAAAACGTTCATAACAAATGCCGTGACACCCAGATCATTTCTGTGTGACGCCGCACTGCGCCCGGCACCCTGAGACATCAGTTCTTAAGTCTCATATGCCCAGTGATTACGCTAGCTGTCAGTGCCCTACAAACCGAAACACAGTTATGATTGCACACTACTGCTTCACGGCAGAATATTTCTGACAGGATTCCTGAATAGAAATCCTCCGTTTTAATTCACGACAACATTGTAAAGACTGATTTTTTACAATTGATTATAAATACTTATTCAGTCACGATTTTACAATGGTTTCATACTAAAACATTGAGGTGTTAGATTATATTGTTTAAATAACATTTTTAATGAACATTACCATTCAGAAAATAAAATAAAATATGAAAAGGAATTGGCAGATTCAATTAAAGCAAATAATGAATATACAAATAATGAATACGATTTACAAAACGGAGTATGTGCCAATTAAATAAATCCACGATACTCATTCGAAATAATAATTTAATTAAGTATATACATTAATCACTCACGTCTTGAATATATATTTAATCATTGAATCAAACTCAATACGTATACACGCACAAGGGGCAGAAAGGCCCTCTTCACAGTCAACAGAGCTTACCCGACCGCCCCATCGAATTTACTTGACTGCCTTTCCGGATCATTCTAATTAAATATAAGCCTTCCATGGCCGAATGTTGTAGTACTATTGAACTTTGTTTCTAAGCAAGTACCATTATAGATAAATTCTGGATAAGATCGCTTAGTAAGGGTTTGTAAATGTAGTGGTTAACACAATTAGTACATTTATTTAAAAAAGGGTTATAATTTAATAACATTCTCATTACAGAATTTTGTCTCGCTTTTACTGAGAAGTTAGACGTCTTAATGACATAATTAATCCGGACTACCTTCAGCTTTTAATTATTATTTTAGTCAAGACACTGTAAGCTCGCTTAGTGTAGATCGAATCTGCACTAAGCGAGCTTACAGTGCCTTGACTTGCAGTCGCATGCTTGGTTTTTGATTTCGTCGTTTCAGCCTATCACAAGTCCACTGCTGAACATGGGCCTCTCCCATAGATAGCCACAAAAGTTTGAAACTCTCATTTTGGAGGGATATTGCCATAGTTTTCACGCTTGGCAGGCGGGTTGGCAACCGCAGTTTGTTTATTCAGATATTCCAGGAAGATGCTGCTGCCCATCTCGTGGTTTTTATTATCCTTTTGTCGACTTTTACGACACCCACGGGATGTGATGGTGTGGTTGATCCTCTGCCCACCACACGGCAACACGGCACTTTTAATTTTGATAATTATAGGATCCCAAGCCGGTAGCCCAACCAACTCTTCTATTGACACTAGGATGTTTTGTAATTTCAATAGCCTCCCAAATCATCCTCAGCGCGAATCATTGTTCTTTTGTAAGGAATTGTGGTCTATTAAATCTGATATCTTTATTTTGTCATCAACCAGAAACTGGTCACGTATTGCAGACATCTTAGTATAAGTTATTTCATATATCAGCTAGATACTCTTTCAGAAGTTGTCGAAGAACATTAGTGATTTTTAACCGTCCGTCAAATGTAATATGCCTCTACAAAACGCACAAAACACAAGCTGAATTGTGTATGTGGTTTTTGTTATAAAGGAAAAACAAAATAACCAGTAAAATACAACATAAAATAACAAAGGTGATGTGACGCATCGACGCTCGGAAGTCTGAAGTTGTTGTTAATGGAATCAGGCGTTACTTTGCGGAAATCCATTGTAATAAAGGAAATAAAGTTAATTTGCTAAGATCCGCATGCAAAATATAGCTAATTTGGTGTATATTTGCCGTGTGGTAGCGGCTAAAGAAAATCTACCACCCCATCTCATCCCGTGGGTGTCGTAAAAGTCGACAGAGGGAAAATTAATACCAGAGATGGGCAGCAGCGTCTTCCTGGAACCTCGTAATAAAAAAACTGCCTGGCAAGCGTGGCAACTATGGCAAAGTCTCCCCAAGATGAGATCTATGTAATCTATTGGGGAGGCCTATGTTCAGCAGTGGACTGGTGATAGGCTGAAATGATGATGGTGATGATGATGATTGGTGTATATTACCTAGTTTTGAAGAGCACCGACCCCTCCCACAGTAGCGTGCACGAACAACCTGACACCGCCACCGGGAACCATCACCAGATACCCTCCACCAACAGAACACTACCACTAAACAATGAAGTAATGACGTCATGAATTGAAACCAATGAAAAAGTGACGTCTCAACTTCAGAATGGACTTCGCAAATTAACTTTCTTTCCTGAAGTTAAAATATTTACGCATGTTCATGAAAGTTTTTTATGACGTTTTTGTATAATTAAGTAGTAATAATTCTTTGATTACTTGTCATTAGTACTCTGTTATAAATAAGCAAAAAATAACACATTTGTACTTAGCTGTCGTAGTCGGGTTAATAACAAAGCGCAAAAAAAATATGTGAACATTAGATTGTTACAATTAATAAGTTATTAGAACTCGCTCATTCTTTTAATGGGATTGATGGATTCTTTAACATCACTCTAGCGCCGCCACGACGCGGCGTTTAAACATCGCCAGGGCGGTAAACAACTTCTAGTTGTTAACTGAAAGGTATGGTAATTCTATCTCATCTACAAAAAAATTTTGAAGACATGTGAAGTATTTCAGTTCTGGCGGACTCTTCTCAGCTCCAAAACCCTCTTAAAAATAAGGAGGAGACATTTTTTTATTAGATTAAGTGACGAAACGAGCAAAACGTTCACCTGATGATAAAATTGCAACGTTTGCCAATAACAAATGCTGTGTCACCCAGAACATTTCTGTGTGACACCACACTGCGCCCGGCACCCTGAGACATCAGTTCTTAAGCCCAGTGATTATACTAGCTCACAGTGCCCTTCAAACCGAAACACAGTAATGTTTGCGCACTACTGCTTCACAGCAGAATAACCGCAATCCTGGCATTGCGACTTTTATAGGTTTACTGGTGGTAGGAGTTCTATGCAGGAATCCGTCGAGGTAGATACCACCCCAGTGCCAGTTATTCTGCCGTGAAGCAGTAGTGTGCAAACATTACTGTGTTTCGGTCTGAAGGGCTCTGAGAGCTAGTGTAATCACTGGGCATATGAGACTTAAGAACTTATGTCTCAGGGTGACAGGCGCAGTGTGATGCTACTCAGAAATATCCTGAGTAACACAGCATCTGTTATGGGCGGACGTTGCACTAACCATCAGGTGAAAGTTTTGCTCGTCGTGTCACTTTATCATATAAAAAAAAGGCTGTCATTTTACTTATTATTTTTACATTTGGAATTCGACCACCAGTTCACGATTTTAATTAAAGTACATAACCGTAATGTGATCAACCAAACAGAAAAGAGCAACTCAACTGTTCGCTCAACTGTAGTGTTCACTTGACTGGCACAATGAAAACACTGCTACTTTTCCGCAATTATATATTTTCATATGGAAAGAATGTTTTTGTGAAACGAAATTGAATTAAATATTATATTCTTTGACGTATTAAGTTTACAATTTTTTTTTAACGACATCATCATCATCATTATAGCTTATCGGTCCACTGCTGAACATAGGCCTCCCCCATAGATTGCAACAAAAGTTTGTAGCTCTCATTTTGGGGGAATTTTGCCATAGTGGCCACGCTTGGCAGGCGGGTTGGTAACCGCAGGTTATTTATACAGATGTTCAAGGAAGATGCTGCTGCCCATAGGTCTGGTTTTTATTTTCCCTCTGTCGAATTTTACGACACCCACGGGATAAAATGGGGTGGTAGATTCTCTACAGTCGCTACCACACGGCACCACCAACATAATACAAACGGGCAATTGTGACATGGTAATATCAGATGTTGTAGGTACTCGGCGAAATGTCTGTAAAAATAGCTTCATTAGGCATCATACCGACACGTGCGATGAGAATTGAATGTAGCGTATTCATTGATGTATAATATTCAACAAATGATTCGTATGCTCTAGTTTTATCTGCTCCGTTTGTTTTCTTCGCTTTGAGAGCATATTTATTTATTTATTTAACTTTTTATACAGGAAGTGTAAAGGCGGACTTAATGCCTGAGGCATTCTCTACCAGTCAACCTCAAGGGTGTTGCAGAGATAAAAAGAGGTAGGTGCGGGTATATAATATATAATATATAAGGGTAATATGTATATACATACATATATAAAAACTAACATACAGACATACATATATAAATACTTATAAACAGACATATTTATAAACATATTTGAAGCAGTTCCCGAACTTTAAATTAGAAGCAGCAACGATTATTAGCTGTTTTGATTTCGAGAGCATTTTTAAGATTATTTACAATATTTTTCATTATCATCGGGCATGTGATAATAATGATATTCAACTGAAATAAAAATCAAAGTACGAAAACGCTATTACTACAATTTTTATTCTTTTTAAACATGTTAGTAATACGAAAGAAAAAGTTGACTAATTATATATATTAAAGTTAAGTAAAAGAAAAGTAACAGCCTATAAATGTCCCACTACTGAGCACAGGCCTCCTCTCATTTATGAGAGGGTTTTGGAGCTAGGAAGAGTCCGCCACGCTGCTCCAATGGGGGTTAGCGGACTTCATACAAAATATTTATTATTCCTCAGACATGCAGGTTTCCTCACGATGTTTTCCTTAACCGCCGAGCACGTTGTAAATCGACACTTAAAATTGCGATTAACAATTTTAGTGGTGCCAGCGCCGGGAATCGAACCCAGGTCACTCGCGTACTATGAAATTTAAAGCTGGCGCCTAGCCCCTGAGGTACTGCGGCTGTTTTATATTATTTCATATTAATTCAAAAATAGAATCAATGAAACTCGACGGTCGAAGCCTCACAAAGTATCTCCTATCACGTTTGCTGTCGGCCTAGATTACAAATAAGGAATCACACGTAGCGCAAAAATGCCTATAACATTTGGCAAGTAAAACCTATCTTATATTACATTATTATAAAAATATACATAAAGAAAACATAATCGTGAAAGGCCTCGAATATATTTGATTATAGGGCTGGGATCTCATCACATTATGATAATAGGTACTTCGGCGACGCTTCGAAAGAAATAGATTGATTCGTATTTTCCTACAGCGGGCGGCTCTTTCTTGGCGAGTCTGATTGATTTTAAGGATATTGTCGTTTGATGTCAGTATAATTATAATTATTTCATAATGAACGATGAATTTCATTTATTTTTATGAAATGAACAAACAATATTGAAACAATATAAATGTAAATGTTAACAAAAATGTATAATTAAAAAATATAGTTAATAGAATCAGGCGTTACTTTGCGGAAATCCATTATAGTAAAGGAAAGAAAGTTAATTTGCTAAGATCCGCATGAAAAATGTAAAATGGTGTGTATGACCTAGTTTTGAAGAGCACCGCCCGCCCTCCCACAACAGCGTACACAAGAATACCAATACCACCACCGGGAGCCGCCACCAGATACCCTCCACCACTACAACACTACTACTAGGCAATACACACCACTGAAGTCGAGAACACGACACGTGTTTCACTTCAAAACGAGGCATTATCAAGTGATATTGACTCTACGACTGTCAACCGCCGAGTTTTTTGTTGTTTCACACAACGATATTCTATATGCCGATATATTATACAGTGCGGTGTGGTAGCGGCTTAAGAGAATCTTACACGCCATCTCATCCCGTGGGTGTCGTACAAGTCGACAGAGGGAGAACAAAAACCAGGAGAAGGGCAGCAGCATCTTCCGGAAACATCTAAATAAATAAACTGCTGTTGCCGACCCACCTGCCAAGCGTGGCAACTATGGCAAAATCCCACCTAAATGAGAGCTAATAACTTTTGTGGCAACCTATGGGGGAGGCTTATGTTCAACAGTGGACTAGTGATAGGCTGTTATGATGATGATGATGATGATGATATAGATAATAATACTAAATTTAATTTAAGAGTTGACTGAAAGACTGAGTCACTTGTAAAGTGAACATTGCAAGTGACTACTCTATTCTCTAAATTTCTCATTCCCTCACCGTCGGTTGTCCAAGCCATGGTGATTGGACCTCCTTCAGAGAGGCCACATACATACACGCACACGCCCATGCACTCGTAATTTCGAGACGTTAAGTAAAATAACAGAACATAAATGTCCCACCGCTGAGCACAGGCCTCCTCTAATTTCCGATAGGGTTTAGGATCTGGGAAGAATCCACCGCGCTGCGTTTTTATTTCAGTACTTAAAATTGCAATTAAAATTTTGAGTGGCACCGGGAATTAAACCCAGGTCACCCGTGTACTATAAAGTTTAAAGCAACCGCCTAGCCCCTGAGCTATGCATCGTTTACGCCACGAAACCGTATTTCATTACGTAAAGTAATTAAAATATAATATACAGCTCTGCAATACATATGCTCAAGCATAAAGTTCCCGCCGAAGTACATCAGCCGAACTTCTATTCAGTTACATTACACGGGTCTGGATGTGCTGTAATTGTTCTTGTGTCTCTATATATATTTTCGGTGATGTAATTGCTGTTAGCCTTCTCGGCTTTTACAGCTTCATCGGATACTACTTGTGCCTCTGACACTGCATCCTGGCCTATCTCCGTTCTTAACGCGCAACGCATGGCACGCGTACCTTGGGACGAGTGAGTGAACGCGTACACTTGTGGCACTATAATACCTCCTGCGCAGTTGATAGCTTCCGACAGTATTCGGTTGTTCTCCGTGGTCGAAAAACGTCCAAGGGAACATCAATATTATACGTTCTTCTTCTTCTTTTCAGCCTATAACTAGTCCACTGCTGAACATAACCCTCTCCCATAGATTGCCACAAGTTTGTAGCTCTCACTTTGGAGGGATTTTGCCACAGTTGCCACGCTTGGCAGGCGGGTTGACAACCGCAATTAATTTATTAAGACGTTCCGGGTAGATGCTGCTGCCCATCTCCTGGTTTTTTATTTCCCTCTGTCGACTTTTACGACACCCACGGGATGAGACGGGGTGGTAGATTCTCTTAAGCCGCCACCACACGGTTCACGTAACTCATTTATGATTCGGAACTGTACATTGACCACAGATGAACGCGGTCGTCCATTTTTTTTTTGACATCGTATTAAAATTACTGTCACGAACCACTGTCAACCGTTTAAAAACAAAATTCCGTAATATTTTTAGTGCATATTATTTATAACAAGGATACGCTTTACCGTATATGAATTGAAAAGAGCGTCGCGTTGCCCTCTTAGGACTCGTAATGTAAATAATATTCCGGTAGGGTCTCGTTTCCATCGATCTATATTTTCGATAAGCGCTATTCAGTTAAGTTATAACAGCATATTTTTTATTCATGACTGTTATATATTTACATAACCAAAATTATATTTAATAATAAACATAACTTAAGCTTTTCTGGCGGCGGCCTAAGAGAATCTACCACCCTTTCACATCCCGTGTGTGTCGTAAAAGTCGACAGAGGGAAAACGAAAACCAGGAGATGGGCAGCAGCATCTTCTTGGAACATCTGAATAAAAAAACTGCGGTTGTCAACCCGCCAGCCAAGCGTGGCAACTAGGGCAAAATCTCCCCAAAATGAGAGCTACTTTTGTGGCCATCTATGGGGGAGGCCTATGTTCAGCAGTGGAATTGTGATAGGTTGTCATGCCCATTTTCCCATATCAGGGGTAGGCAGAGGACAGTCACGTAGCCTACTTTTCGCTTTCGCGGGGAACGAGACGTGACGGGTAGCGAACCACATCGCCGCCATTTTGGTACGAGTCAAAAAATTCTTACCCCCCATTGCGTTACCACGTGCAGTATAGTGACAGCATTGCATATTATGGTATTATACGGCACTAATAAAGGCTGTCTGTACATACTTTAGTCGCCTCTTACCACACCTCGGTAGGCAAGAGGTAGTGCTAATCTACTCTGCCGGACACCTATCGGCTTCACACTTGTTTGAATTAAATAACTGAACCATTTAGGACGACTAAATTGAGGGTAGTGTAATAAGCAATAAGCGCTAATATAGATAATAACTTTTTTAAACATCTACATAAATAAATAAAATTGAAGTGTCTGTTTGTAATAACAAAATAACAGCTTTTTACTCAATGCTTATAGTTAATAGAATCAGGCGTTACTTTGCGGAAATCCATTATAATGAAGGAAAGTAAGTTACTTTGCTAAGATCCGCATGCAAAATATAAAAATGGTCTATATTACTCGTACCTAGTTTTTTGAAGAGCACCGTCCGTATTACATGCGGATCTTAGCAAAGTAACTTACTTTCCTTCATTCAATGCTTATAATAAACAGTACTATTTGTAATAATAATTTTTTTTTCGTCAATCTGTCTGTCTGTCTGTTTGTTCCGGCTACTCCTGAAACGGCTGCACCGATTTCGACGGAACTTTCACTGACAGATAGCTTATATTATAGTGGGTAACTGAGGCTACTTGAACTTTACTTTGGAAAAACGCCGGCTAAACCGCGGGGCAATGCTAGTCATTAAATTATAGTTGGTCCCACTATAATTTCCATTTTTACACGTAGCAGTGTTTTCACGTACTTTTTAATACGTAGGATTCATAATCAGAATGATGTTCCGACGTTTTAGAATAAACCAGCTCATGTGGTTTCTAGATACATCTGTGACTTCTACAAAAATAATTCAAACTATGAAAGATAATTTGGTATTCTACTCGTAAATTTGAGCCGCATGTAACATTGTAATATTCAATCGATTTAAAAGATCACGAACCGATGACGTGTGAATATTATATGTTATTGTTAATTTAAACAAAATATATTATTTACAATCATCTTAAAATTTGAATTATGCCATTTACTGTGTCCTGTAATAGTTAATAAAACCATAAGCTCGAAGAAACATAGTAATTTAAAAAAAATCCCAAAAGTGCACGTCCCATGACGCTCATTTAACTCTTAGGAAAAAAATCGTATTGTGGTTCAAATAAAAAATCAAATAATTAGATAATAATTCGAGTAATTTCCATTTCAAATGAAAAAAATAAGATAAAATTATTTGTCTTAATAACTACAATTGTTTTTGATATGAAATAGGAAACCAGTACTTAAAATTCTCGACACGATAAAAACAAACCTGGACCCGATACGTCAATTGTTTCGGGAGTTATCGTGACCACGTCCCTAAAAAACTCCGGACGTCCACGTCAAACTGTTATTTTTCCTAAATAGCAATGTTAGATGATTTTTCAAAACAGTTTTTATTAATTAATTTAAGTGTATTCTGTATATGAGTCTATTCAGATTAGCATATAAGTGCAATATAATTGTGATAGTGTCACCTGAAGACCGCCGAATTGCTTCACCTTGACATGTCGAGTATAAAGCACTATCTCACATCGTAAGTATATTAACGTCTGTTCAACACGACATAAGACGAAAAGCTCTTATCTCTTATTCTCTTATCTTGCTCTTATCTTGAACATAATAGAAATCATTGCCATTGGACATATGTAAAAACAGTTTCCACCGTTATTTAATCTGTTCGCTGTCACAATTTGGCATTGCTTTTGGATCGGACATTGCTTACTATACGTAGTCGTATGTCACGAGCTAGAGTCGTGGATTGGGCACAAATTTTATTAGGAGCGGAAATAAAGTTTATTTGGTGCACTTTTTAGTACAAACAAGGTTAGTTCAGTGACGTTTTGCGGTTATAGCGAATGATCTTAGTTTTACTTAAAACTAGCTATGTCCCATCGTTTCACCCGTGAAAAATAAGCCGACCATATGATTGCGCCGTACGGCATGTCACCTCACTGCTCACTATTCGGTCGTTCTCGGCATGCGGCACCTTAAAGTTATATAATTAAGTTTTATAAGTTTTATAATTTACAATCCTACTCAAGAAACGATCTATCTAATGCAAATATTGTAATCGGATAAGTATTTCCGGAAGGTGCGTTCAATTATACAAACTCTCCAGATCCATTACAGATTATTAATAACTCAGCTTCCAGACGGTATCAAGATGAAACATGCACCAGATTTGAAGTTAAACCTCCAGCAATACAACCGTGAGAACCGCATACAATTTAGTGCGGTAGTTATATATGTATATATATGCGCGCGTTTTTAACATTTTTTTTTTAAATTTGATAAAGTGTCGAGAAAAGCAAGTGTGTCTTCTGCCCATAACAGATACTATCAGGCACAGTGTGTTGTTCCTCAAAATATTTTTGTGTAGCACCACACTGCGCCTATCACCCAGACACATCAATAAAGTCTCATATCCCCATACACTAGAACTAAGGGCTCTCAGTGCTCTTCGCCACTGACAGCCCTTAATTTTAAGACATTGACTTATTGTTGGTCATTATACGGAAGTATATTCTTCAAAATGGCATTTGAAAAAATTAAAATGTATATTTCATACAAAAAACACCTTTGAGAAAAGTTATAAATTTATTGCACAGATACTAGGAAACTTGAAAATGTTTTTTTCCAGTCTACGTGTCAAAAAATCAACTCAACTCATGTCGCTGTAGCGATTTTAACACTAGATTTACGAAATAAATATTGTCAATTTTATGCTTGAAATTCCGAACAAATAAATATTATTCTAGAGCGATTACATATTGGTTTTTTAATTATATAATGCAACGAATATATATCTAGTAGCTTTATCTGAAACACCTATATTTTATTATATCTAGATGTTGTCTACCTTTTACCCTTCCCGCCCAGTCAGTCAATCTAGTGTTAAATGTGGATGTTTTGACCGAGTAAAACGTTTTGAAACGAGTCGAGGCTAACAATAGTGCTGCTTTATTATAACGGTTGTTATATAATAATCTATACTTATATTATAAGTGTAGTAGAGGCTTAGGAGAATCTACCACCCCATCTCATCTCGTGGGTGTCGTACAAGGCGACGGGGGGAAAATTAAAACCAGAAGATGGGCAGCAGCATTTTTCTGGAACATCAGAATAAATAAAGAGAGCTACAAACTTTTGTGGCGTTTTATGGGGGATGCCTATGTTCAGCATTGGACTAGTGATAGGCTAAAATGATGATGATGATGCTGATGATGATGATATAATAAATACGAAAGTAACTCTCTCTGTCCCTCTGTCTGTTTATTACCTTTTCACGGCTGAACGCTTAATCGATCGTGACGAAATTTGGCACAGAGGTTTGCATCCTAGAGATGGGCATAGGGAGGGTACTTTTTGTCCTGGAAAATAAAATGGTATTTAAAAACCTATATTCACGCGGACGAAGTCGCGGGCATCACCTAGTATATTATACAGTAGCACTACTGTTAGCATCAACCGTACTTAGTAGCAAATTACGAGTACAATACTGCCAAAGGATTTAAGTCATGTTCCGCCAGAAAGCAAAGTAAATTAATTTTTTGGAGTAGACCTGGACTGTTTTTACGACTCGTTTTTTTGTAATCTCAGATTAAAAGTTTCAAGTAAAGTTTCAGCCTATAAATGTCCCACTACTGAGCACAGGCCTCCTTTCATTTCTGAGAGGGTTTTGGAGCTAGGAAGAATCCGCCACGCTGCTCCAATGCGGGTTGGCGGACTTCACATGTCTTCGAAATATTTTTTATTCCTCAGACATGCAGGTTTCCTCACGATGTTTTCCTTCACCGCCGAGCACGTGGTAAATCAGCACTTAAAATTGCAATTAACAATCTTAGTGGTGCCGGCACCGGGAATCGAACCCAGGTCACTCGCGTACTATGAAATTTAAAGCGAGCGCCTAGCCCCTGAGCTACCACGGCTCACTCTCTAATCTCAGAGAAACCTAAATAGTTTAAATTTTGTACTAAAAGTTGTTTAACGTATGATGAATATGACATGATAAGCAGATCTAAATATGAATTTGAATAGTATGTTTTGTGTCCGGCAGAGTAGAATAGCACCTACTTCTTTTGCTACCGAGGTGTCGTAAGAGGCGACTAAGGTATTGTACGAAAAGCCTTTATTCGTTCAGAATAATACCAGAATATGCAATGCCGTCACTATACTGCTCGTAGGAACGGAGCTCCATTGCCTTCCCATGAGCAGTGTGGACACAGCACAGTAAGAATTTTAAGATTCTTACAAAAGTGGCGACAACGTGGTTCGCCTCGTTTCTCGCGGGGGTGAATCGTGAGCTACGAGTGAGAGCCTCTGCCTACCCCTTATATGGGAAAAAGGTGTTACTATCTGTATATATGTATGAAGTAGTAGTATATACTACTGTGTGTAGCGACTTCTATGTCGCCACATGAGAAGCTCAAGAAATATTTCATACATTCCATAATCGCGCTATGAAAGTTTTCTGAGATGCGAACTATATATACAACATCTAAATATTACTAGTAGGAGGGAGACGTCCTCCCCAGATCAGACCACTCGATCTGGCGGGTAGCTACCCTTTTCCTTGGCAATATCATCCGCCAAACTGGTGACCTCTTCGTGATCATCGCGACAAACACCATCCGTGCTTTGGGGGAAGACCGACTCATGTGCTGAAATTATACAAATTTATGAAACTTCACAGGAGTGACCGACTAGTCCATGACGAGATCAACAGATGTCACTGTATTAAATTAATCAATAAATGAACACAAAAACCGCGCCTTTCTACTTACTGTTCCAAATATTTGTTTCGTGATATAATTTGGCAACACGATTACTCAATAATGTTTAACGACGCGAGACGCGAAATATTTTCATTTCGATCATCAATTTCGATTTTTAACATCTGCCGGGCATTCCGTAACGTTCATTTTTTTATTGGAACAGTATGAGAAAATCAGAAACTTAACTAAGATAGCAAACAAGAGAAACTAACTTTGATACCGTTAGGTTTTTTATATCGAAATAACATAATGATTTTTCTTTAAGAAATATCAAAAACTTTCACTGGTGATAGGATTCCTATGCAGGAATCCGTCTAGGTAGGTACCGCCCTAGGGCCGGTTATTCTGACGTAAACCAGCGGTGCGCAAAGATTACTGCGTTTCGGTTTAAAGGGCACTGAGAGCTAGCGTAATCACTGGGCATATGAGACTTTAGAACTGATGTCACAAGGTTACGAGCGCATTGTGGTGTCACACAAAATTTTTCTGGGTGACACAGCATTTGTTATAGGCAGATTTTGCACTTACCATCAAGTGAAAGATTTGCTCGTTTCGTTACCTTACCCAATAAAAAAAACTCTGTTTACTATAGTAGCCTTTACTGTACCACTGGATTCTAAATAATTTAGTTCTATTTCCAGTCCATTAGCAAGCTAGTACGTACGTACGTAGTATCGTGGATCATTAGCACTGGCTCACTCGGTCGATAAGTGCTGGAGCAAATGATGAACTCGTAGCACGCAACCGAGATAATAAAGTGAAACATTATAACTAGAAACTTTGAAATTTCTGTACATGTTTTAAATTATCCTTATAAAATAATTCAATAAAGTAAATAAAAATATACTATAATGTAATGCCTATGCATAAGTAAAAAAAGTCATTAAATAATCATAAGAGATAAGTAGTGGATTGTTCTGCAATTTTAAGTGCACATTTACCACGTGCTCTTGCACGTGCAAGGAAAACATCGTGAGGAAACCTGCACGTCCGATGCATAATATTTCAAAGACGTGTGAAGTTCGCCGACCCAAGAAGAAAGTGAAACATTAGAGCAGCGTGGCGGTCTATTCCCTGCTCCAAAACCCTTTCGGAAATGAGAGGCCTATGCTCAGCAGTGGGACATTTATAGGATGTTACTTTACTTTTTTTATATAGCTATATATATATATATAGTTGGAAGTAGAAAATTTTCAAAGCGATGAAATGTTGAATTATTTTCAATTACTGACAAAAATAGACGAGTGCAAGTACAAATTCGAGTCTGTTGCCCATTCTTACTAACAATAGTGACTGGGAAACGACCGCTCTGGTAGGTAGTCCCTAAACTAAAAGATCTCATAAAAGCAAACGCAAGCAAAAGCAAAAGCAACTTTAATTGAATCGTTTTATGATCTGAAATTTTAGTGATTGCAATGAAAGAAGTATCGTATATAAAACTGTACATGCCATGTTTTTAAAACGGATTAAAAGTTTATAATCAACTGCAAAATTTGTTGAGAAGAAAAGAGAGAAGAAAGCGAGCTAATAATGATTTGTCATCTAGTTCTAAGCTTTGTTTTGAGTTTAAAGTTTTTGCTTTTCGGAAAGTTATTTGTTAATTACATACATAAGATCACGACTGTATCCCATAAGGGGTAGTCAGAGACTGGGCACTCACTGCAAAAACAGATGACTGCCACAATCCACGCTTCACCAAAACAATATAATGCACTTGGTGTGATAGGCGGTGAGCCCATCGCCACCATGCTCTGTTGGGTGCACAGTGCAGTTTAATTCCTTACTCGCCTTTTACGAGATCCATTGGATGAGATGGAGTGGTAGTATTCTTTTAACGAGCCGCCACCACACGGCTAATTAATAATAAATAATTAATTAAATAATTACTACTCGTAAATTGGTCCAGAACGTAGACCCAGGAAAGCAAATTTGAAAATTAGAGATAAAAACGTGGTAAAATCATTGATACACAAAAAAATAGATACAAAGGCAGCGACTCAAAAACGTCCTAAAAAAAGAGTGCACAATGCACAATGCATATAATTAAAATTTTGTTTCTTTAAATGTAATTTGAGATCGTTGTCTTTATTTTTATGTTTAATCGATCGAGGACGCTTTTTGAAGTGATTTTTGTATGGAACTGTGTATCTTGGGTTTTTTGTATATAGATGTGTAAAATAAGCGTGATTGTACGGGCGATAGGTAGTTGTCCGTCAGAGTAGAATAGCACCTACCTCTTTCCTACCGGGGTGTCGTAAGAGACGGCTAAGGTATTGAACGGAGAGCGTTTTATCGGTCCGAATAACACCACAATATGCAATGCTGTCACTATACTGCTCGTGGGAACGCAATGGGGAGTAAGAATTTCTTGACCAAAATGGCGGCGACGCGGTTCGCCACCCGTCACATTTCGTTTCCCACGGGGGCGAAATGTGGGTATAGCCTCTGCCTACCCCTTATATGGAAAAAAGGCGTTACTCAGGTTAAGCTAGGCTAGCGGCAAAAATACACATAGTCTTATATAGAGTCAATTATATAACTCATCAAGGATTTTGGCAAAGAGGATTTTAGATATTAGAATATTTTAATACTACTTAAACGAGTTAAAGCAATTCATTCTATTATGTACTGAATCTTCTCTTCTACTTATTTCGAAGCTTTACTAACGGCTGTAATAGAATGAGTTCTTAATCTACAATGAAAATATAATAAGTATTATGAAAAAGTGAGTACATTTATGGGAAAAACATCGAAAAATACGCGATCAGTCGTTAAAAATATTACTCCGAAAGATTTTATTTTAGAAATATACATAGATTATGGTAAGTCCAACGTCTGCCCGTAACAAATGCCAGTGTGTCACCCTGAACATTTCTGCATGAAATCACATTGCGATCCTCACCCTGAGATATCAGATGTTAAGTATTCAATGCCCAGTGCCTTAGTACCGTTGGGACCGCAATGCAATAATGTTTGCACACTACTGGCTTGACGGCAGAACAACTGACACTGCTTTGGTTGCTACATAGACGGATTCCTGCATCATCATCATTTCAACCTATCACTAGGCCACTGCAAAACGTAGGACTCCCCAATAGATTGACACAAATCACTGTCCTGAACCACTTGCATCCATCGAGTTTCCGCAAAGCCGTACCGATAGTCACCTAGTGAGGGAACGACACTGGCGCTGATCCAACAAACACTCACAAGTAGCTTTTTCTGAGTAAATTTTCGTTGGGGGCAATATTTGGCTGGTTGTCCAGGGTTTCCGCAACGAGCGATTCCGATTATCCGTACAGGATCCACTTCACCCTACACTGCGTTTGCCGGTACAAGGTTGCCCCTTGAGAAGCTTTCTTACTCAATGGTTACCGATTCCACGATACATGGCCAGCCTTTGCCACTTTAGCTTACAAATTGTTATGATTACGTCAGTTACTCTAGTTCAGCTGCGGATATCATTGTTACGGATTTTATCTCTTTTACTCTATTTTTTTTTTTCATAAAGTGATGAAACGAGCAAAACGACCACCTGATGGTAGTGCAACGTCTGCCCATAACAAATGCTGCGTCACCCAGAACAGTGTGACACCACAATGCGCCCGTCACCCTGAGACATCAGTTCTTAAGTCTCATATGCCCATGTGATTACGCTAATTCACAGTGCCCTTCAAACCGAAAGACAGTAATGTTTGCACATTTGAGGCCCTGGTTGAATCCTACCACCAGTCACACTGAAGCATTATAGTAGATTATTTCAAGATAAATAATATTTGCACACTCCCACACACCTACCTAGATGGATTCCCGCATAGGGCTACGACCACCAGGTAGTAAAAAACAGAATTGAACGTAACATTTGTAACATAAAAGGAACAAAAAAAGAAGAGAAAAGGACAAAGTAATGAAGAAAAAAATTTTCACATTCTGATTCTTAGATTGTCTTTGAAACTTGCCGTTACTAGTACGTACTCAGCTTCTTGTAACAAAGTAGACGTGAGACGGGAGCCTCTTCTCGGCTGCGTCGAGCGGAAATTCATTGACTTCGAAGCCTTCTGGCTCTAATTTCCTTTCCGTTGTTCCATTTGGTTTAAGTCTCTTATTTTCTTTAAAATGTTCTGTATAACATAGAGAGATGGTTCTGGGAAATTGATAAACTCTGTTTAATATTCGTCGGACCATAAAATAATGAAAAGTAAAGTAGTAAAGTAAAGAAGTTTAGCTCAAACACAGAGCTCTAATTATTAATTAAAATTATCGAAGGTTTTCCGCGTATTATACTGTGTTGGGAAAAAAGTCACTGAAATTTTAACTTACATACATGTAGTCACGCCTTTTTCCCATGTTATTGATCATCTCCGCGGGAAACGGTACGTGACGGGTGGCGAAGCACGTCGCCGGCATTAAGATACGACGAGTCAATAAAAGAAAATGACTCTCCGTTGCGTTCCCACGAGCAGTATAGTGACAGTTATGGTGTTAATCTGCACAAATAATGACTGCCAGTACAATCTTAGTCGCCGCTTACAACACCTCTGTAGGAAAGAGGAAGGTGCAATTCTACTCTGCCGGACATCGATCGGCTTTTAATTATTATTATTACACAATTAACTGTAGCTTTTGAAGAAACCGTTTCGTCTCAAATTTCATACAATCCAGGGGTTCGTTTCCCGTAGCCGGTACAACTAAAATGGTTGATTGCTTTTATAAGAGCTGGTTCAATACAGAAAAAAAATCCACGACTTGTGAAGTCCGTCAACCAACCGGCATTGGATCATTTGGCGTGGCGGACTCTTTTTGGGTTCAAAATCTTCACATAAATGAAACGTGACCGTTACTAATAAGTGAGACATTTCATCATCATCATCACTTCAGCTTACCACTAGTCCACTGCTGAACATAGGCCTCCGCCATAGACTGCCACAAAAGTTTACAGCTCTCAATTTGGAGGGATTTTGCCATAGTTGCCACGCTCGGCAGGCGGGTTGGCTCCCCAGTATCTCCCATTGTCGCCGACATCTTCATGTAAGACTTTGAGGAGAGAGTCCTCCGTACTCCTCCAGTAAATCCAAGATTCTACAAGCGGTATGTAGATGATACTTTCACAATTTTACCATCAGAAATAATTTAATAATAATTTTCACATCAAGTGCATTTCTAGACCACCTTCACTCCCTAAACTCTAAAATTCAATTTACAATGGAGTTAGAGGCAAATAACTCTTTAGCTTTTCTAGATGTTTTAGTAATTCGAAATCCTAATAACACCTTGTGTCACACTGTGTATAGAAAAAAGCCTCATACTAACAGATATTTAAACGGTGAATCTCACCATCATCCATCACAGTTAGCTACCGTGGGTAAATCCTTGTTTCAGAGAGCACGAGGAATCTGTGACAGGAAACACCTGGCCGCCGAGCTTCAACATGTCAAGCAAGTTTTGCACGACAACAAGCTTCGGGTTCCGCGCCTACGTCGCAGTGACCGAGTGAAACCGGCCACAGTCGAGCGTGTGCCTGCTGTTCTACCTTATGTCAGAGGAGTCACGGACAAGATTGGCTATATCTTGAAGCGGGCTTTCTTAAAAACATTCTTCAAGCCGCCGAAGAAGATAAGTCAGTTTTTACCATCTGTCAAGTGTAACATCCCTCTACAGGACGCAGGAGTATACAAGCTAGATTGTGAATGTGGTCTCTCTTACATAGGCAAAACAAAAAGTTCGATAAAAACCCGCGTAAAAGAACACATAGCTGACGTGAAGCATCGTCGTTCTAGGAAGTCTGCAGTCTGTGACCATGTTCTGGATCATCCCAACCATTACAACAGTTTTGATAAACCACAGATCCTTGCAAAAGAACACCGATTCCTACCAAGGATGATTCGCGAGGCTATTGAAATAAAAAAACATCTTAATTTCAATAGAGAAGATGGTTGGGTATTATCACCAGCTTGGGATCCAATAATAAATAAAATTAAATCAAACACCAAGCATACCACTGCAAGACTTCAAGACACAGTTAGCTCTTTCTGCGTAGATCGGACCAAAAATAATAATTAAAAGCTGAAGGTACCCCAGGTTAACTATGACATCAGGACATCTGTCACCTCAGTCTTCCCGTGACCATGGGTGCTGTAAAGCACTCGAAACGTTAGGTTATAAATAGTAAAAAAAACAAAAAAAAATTAAACGCGATAAAATCCGTAAACTTAGTTTCATTTAAATTAGTGTGTTTCGGTTTGAAGGGCACTGAGAACTAACGAACTCACTGGGAATACGAGAGCTTAAGAACTGATAGTCTCAGGGCGACGGGCGCATTGTGGTGTCCCACAGAAATATTCTGGGTGACACAGCATTTGTTGTCTGCGGACGTTGCTCTTACCATCAGGTGAATGTTTTGCTCGTTTCGTCACATTATCCATTAAAAATAAATAAAATGAAATACGAATTTCGTAGTTTCTTATGAAATAATTACGACAGCCATTGTGATACTACGCGAATATATCTTGAAAATCAATCAGACTCTCATAGTAAAAGCCGTACGCTATGAATAAATACAAATAAATCTTTTTCTATATCGAGGCGTCGCCAAAGTATCCATTATCATAATGCGATGTGAACCCAGTCCTATAATCAGACATCTTCGAAGCCTTTCACGATTGTGTATTCTGTATGTATATTTTTATAATAACTTAATATAGGATATGTTGCGCTTGCCAAATGTTATGGGTACTTATGTGCTGCGTATGATTCCTTATTTGATATCTGAACCACGATAGGTAAAACTTTGCGAGGCAAGTCAACAATTTTATGGAAGAAAGTAATGAGACGAGAATATCGTTACACTTGACGGTAAGTGCAAACTCTGCACATTACAAATTTGTCTCAGAACATTTTTGTTCGCTACCACAATGCGCTCGTCACCCTAACACCTCAGTTCTTGAGTCTTATGTGCCAGGTAATTACACTAGCTAAAAGTGCCCTTCAAACCGAAACATAGTAACGTTAACACACTACATCTTCACGGCTGAATTACTGACACTGCGGTAGTATCTACCTAGATTACTGCATAATCCTACCACCAGTAAAACATGTGAAAGCATTTTGTATTCGGAGTGTCATTTTTCATTGTTTTATTTAATGAATTGCTTATAATTAACATAAATAATACCTGAAATAAAAATTAACATTATTATATGGGGTATGTTCATAGTTTTCTTGTCTGGTCGGGATATATATGCATATAATAGATAAATATATAAAATAAGATAAAAAAAATAAGATACTATAAGAAATATACTAGATAATACTATAGAATACTATAGAATACTGTAGAATACAATAAAATATATTAATAAAATCTTAACCAGATGGGAGCCCTCGTCAGGGGAGACCAAACGGCCGAGGGTTAGGGGGAAAGGGAAAGAAACCGGCGGACGATTCGGGCCGTATTGAGGACCACTGCCTTCTGCATTAGAGCACGTAGCGGCCAGTCGCGGAGTCCCAGTCGCCTCTGATGTCCCGAGAGACTAACCGGGATTAACCCGTTTGCAGTCACGATTACCGGAATAATTTCGGTCGGCATACCACCCCACATATCGGTAACCTCGTGAGCCAGGTGCAGATATTTTGTCTTCTTATATGTTTCGGCTGTCACGAGGTTCTTGTCATATAGAATGGTAATGTCGACCAAAAATATTCTCGACTGTGCCCGGTCCATCAACACGATATCAGGCTTATTCGCGAGAATATTCCGCTCCGTGATGATGGCCCGGTCCCAATACAAGCAGCGATTCTTTGCTTCAGGTCGTCTATGCGCTCTGTCAATTTTTGCGTTATATCCGGCTGGGACAAACTTACATCTGCCCTTGCAAACGCCATTCTACTGGTGGTAGGATTCCTATGCCGGAATCCGTCCACGTAGGTACCACCCCAGGACCAGTTATTCTGCCGTGAAGCAGTAGTGTGCAAACATTACCGGGTTTCGGTTTTAAGGGCGCTTTGAGTTAGCGTAGCGGGCATATGAGACTTAAGAACCCATGTCTCAGGGTGATGAATTATTATTATTATTACTGCACCTAATATCAGACGTACGAGACTTAATATCTGAAGATTTAAAGTGATGAGCGCTGTCGCGATCGCCATACATAGTTATAATTGGCACGTAGATTATTTCTGAGTGTCACCACACTGCGCTCGTCACGACATCAGTCCATATATCTAACGTGCCTAGCAATTACAATAGCTATCAGTGCCCTTCAAACCGAAACAAAGTGATGTTCGCACTACTACTTTACGGCTTAATAACTGGCACTGCGGTGGTACCTACCTGTACGGATTCTTGTATAGGAATCTTATCACAACTTATATATCTATATGTAACATAACATTTTTTTAAATAAAATTATTAATTAATGTATTCTTTTGTATGTTTTTGATCACTGGAGTAGCAACAGTCAGATCTTTATTTCAATTCAATAAAATGAAAAAAGCAAATCAGGTACTATATTAAAAACCAGCGATTCGGACTAAGGAGGGGGCTTCGCCAGTCGCTGTTTGAACTGTTTAAGGAAAGTAATATTTTAACACTGCAATCGTTGTAAAAAAAAGTAAAGTTTCAGTCTATAACTGTCCCACTACTGAGCACAGGCCTCCTCTCATTTCTGAGTTTTAGAGCTAGGAAGAATCCGCCACGCTGCTCCAATGCGGGTTGGCGGACTTCACATGTCTTCGAAATATTGTTTATTCCTCAGACATGCAGGTTTCTTCACGATGTTTTCCTTCACCGCCGAGCACGTGGTAAATCAGCACTTAAAATTGCAATTAACAATTTTAGTGGTGCCGGCACCGGGAATCGAACCCAGGTCACTCGCGTACTATGAAATTTAAAGCGAGCGCCTAGCCCTTGATTATTTTTTAAATATTATGAACATAGTTAAATGAAACTAATTTATAACACGACGTTTCTCCTTTTATTTTTTTTTTTTTAAAAAAAAACGAAGCTCCAGAGAAGAAATTCTCCTGTATCGTGGGTGCGTTTTACAGAAATAAATTTCACATGGACAACACGACCAGACCCGAAAACCAACAATTTGTGTTTTTGCACATATGTTTACTCCGGCTGGGATTCGAACTCAGGACCCGCTCAGAAGTCAAGTGCACTGACCACTAGGCCACGCGGTAGTCAATTGTTATGTGTTGCTGATTCTTTTTAGGTCTTATTTTTACCGATGTAGAATTAAATATTAAGCGACAAGGAAGGTTTGTCTTCAACAATGCGATCCTAATTTTGGACATAACATTGTGAACGATAAAGTGAAATGGTCCTAAGCAAACTTATATTTTCAAGGGTCCATATGTGCATAATTTATGACTCAGATTTACTGGTGGTAGGATTCCTATGCAGGAATCCATCTAGGTAGGTACCACCCCAGGGCCAGTTATTCTGCCGTGAAGCAGTAATGTGCAAGCATTACTGTGTTTCGGTTTGGGGCACTGTGACCTAGTGTAAGCACTGGGCATTTGAGACTTAGGAACTGATGTCTCAGGGTGATGGGCGGGGTGTCACACAGAAATATTCTGGGTGACACAGCATTTGGCTTTAAAATCTTACACAGGCAGACATTACAATTACCATCAGGTGAACGTTTTGCTCGTTTCATCACTTTATCCAATTAAAAAAAATTACTGTGTTTCGATTTGAAGGGCCCCGAGGGTTAGTGTAATCACTGGACATATGAGATTTAAGAACTGCGTTCTCAGCGTGACGAGCGCACTGTGGTGTAGTTTCTTATGAGCAGATATTGCACTTACCATCAGGTGAACGTTTTGCTCGTTTCGCCACTGTATCCAATTAAAAAAAAAAAATCATCTTCATGGTAATCATAGTTCACTGCTGAACATAGGCCTCCCCCATAGATAAGGTAAAGTTTGTAGCTCTCATTTTGGGGGTATTTTTTCATAGTTTCCACGTTTGGCAGGCGGGTTGGCAGTTGGGTTATTTATGAATTGTAAACATACGAGTATTTAATTCGCAAATGATAATAGAATAGATTCAAAACGCGTTTATATATAGCTACTTATATTCTGGGTTAAGAGGGTATGTATAGGGTCGTACTCGTAAACGCGAGCTTCAGAAATTGTTTACATGATTGAATCCAAAAATCGGCATTTTTTTACAATCTAATTTATTTTTGCATGGCCTTTGATATACTGCTTCACGAATAAATAAATTCATGTGTAATTTCGTTTGAATACAACCATGTCCGATCGAATAGTCTGCTCGAAATTTATGTTTTCGGAAACAAATCGTTTTGCACTCACATGCCCAGTAATTACACTAGCTCTCAGTACCCTTCAAAACGAAGCACAGTAATATTTACAGTAATACCAACGCTAACGCTTCACGTCAGTATTACTGGTACCTACGTATTCCTTTATAATTCATAATCATCATTTCAGCCTATCTCTAGTCCACTGCTGAAAATATACTTCCCTCATAAATTGTCACAAACTTTTGCAGCTCTCATTTTAAGGGGATTTGCCATTCTTGCCACGCTTATCAGGCAGGGGGGCAACTGTATCTCCTAGTTTTGTCTCTGTCGTCTTACTTACTTACGTCTTAAACATTAAGATGGGGTGGTAGATTCTCTTAGGCCGCCACTATATGGTTCTGCATTATTTTTTATTTATTATTGAATTGACAATCAACAAAGCTTACACTATAAAAAAATAGGACAAACTAGTGAAATCTCTTTTTGTTTACTGGTGGTAGGTCCTATGCAGGAATCCGTCTAGGTAGGTACCACCCCAGTCAAAATTTTCTGCCATGAAGCAGTAGTGTGCAAAACATTACTGTGTTTCGGTTTGAAGGGCACTGAGAGCTCTTGTAATCAATGGGCGCAGCGTGGTGTCTCACGGAGGAATCTGACGCAGCATTCGTTATGTGCAAACGTTGCACTTACCATCAAGTGAACGCTTTGCTCGTCACGTCACTTTTTCCAATATAGTATAACAAAATAAAAAAAAAACAAAACTGTGAAAGTGTAGCCTTATTTAAAGGCTTCCACCACACTACTTAACTAAAACAAACAGTGACCTCTGCCACATACAACCACTTGTGGAATCAGCTGCCGACCTAAGGACTTTCAAAAAAAGAGCCTACTCCTTTCTCAAAGGCCAACGCACCAACGGCAACGCACCTGGAATTCACGGGCGGCGGTGATCACTTACCATCAGGTGACCCGCTTGCTCGTGTGCCTCCTCTTCTATAAAAAAAGAACTATGACTGGATTCTGCTAATGGTGGAGAAATTACTCAATTTATTTATAAAACTTCATAGCGCAAAAGACTGCATGTCTTTAGTCAGACTATCTCACTAGTTTGTAACGAGTAGTATAATAAATTTGTTTAAGTTAATGCATGCAATTCTTCTTCTTCTTCTTCTTTTCAGCCTATCACTAGTCCACTGCTGAACATAGGCCTCCCTCATAAATTGCCACAAAAGTTTGTAGCTCTCATTTTGGGGGGGATTTGCCATAGTTGCCACGCTTGGCAGGCGGGTTGGCAACCGCAGTTTATTTTTTCAGATGTTCCAGAATGATGCTGCTGCCCATCTTTTGGTTTTCATTTTCCCTCTGTCGACTTTTACGACACCCACGGGATGAGATGGGGTGGTAGATTCTCTTAAGCCGCCACCACACGGACACGCCACATGCAATTAAATGAATATATATCAAATATTGCATAATGTACTAATAATATATGAATGTTCTTGGCTTCCCATCCGACTTCGCAGTAATACTCATATACTTTCTGCTTTGTACTGCGTGCTGTTCAACCCATGTACTCCTCTGTACTTAAAAAATCGTTTTAAGTACGAGGGTGGATTGAAAAGTACTCGGCCTAACACAGATCCATTCAATTCTTAAATTCAAATCTACCCACATTATTTAGTTCAGTTCAGACTAGTTCATTGTGTGAAGTTCGAAACGTGTGCGATAATTAGTTGTGATTTTATAAATTTATTAACAAAGTAATCGGTCATAATTTCCGCGAATGGAGCAAATCGAGCAGCGTGCCGTCATTAAGTACCTCCATAAGAAGGGGCTATCATCAAAAGCCATCCATGATGACACGGTCAGTACATTAGGCGATTGTGCTCTGTCATATTCATCCGTCAAAAAATGGATAGCAGAATTTAAGCGTGGTAGAGAGAGTGTGAAAGATGAACCCCGCTCTGGAAGGCCTTCGACGTCAACTACTGACGAAAATATTAAAAAAGTACTTGATTTAATAATGGGAGACCGCAGATTAAAAATTAGAGAGATAGCCGAGATTATAAGCATCTCTTATGAACGAACTCAAAACATCATTGTCAACGAGTTGGGTTTCCACAAGGTGTCTGCGAGGTGGGTTCCGCGACTGCTTTCAGTTGAACAAAAAAGGACGCGATTGACTATTTCACGCGACTGTTTGGAGTTATTTGAAGCCGATGCAGATGATTTTTTGAATCGTTTTGTTACTATGGACGAAACATGGGTTCATTACTGTACACCGGAAACAAAACAACAATCAAAACAGTGGAGGAGACCTGGTTCACCACCCCCTAAAAAGGCTAAGTCGATTTTGTCGGCAAATAAGGTGATGGCTTCAGTATTCTGGGACTCGAAAGGTGTGATTATGATTGATTATCTTGAAAGGGGTCAGACTATAAACTCTGATTACTACTGCACCTTACTACGTCGTTTACGAGAGGAAATAAAAGAAAAACGTCGAGGAATGCTCAGAAGAAAAGTCCTGTTTCATCAAGATAACGCCGGTGTTCACACGTCAGTACAGTCAATGGCTGGAATTCACAACTGTGGCTTTGAACTGTTACCGCATCCGCCGTATTCACCTGATCTGGCACCATCAGACTTCTTTCTGTTCCCTAACCTAAAAAAGCACTGGGAGGTCAAAGATTTTCGACAAACGACGAGGTCAAAGCAGCTGTAGACGCATATTTTGACTCTAAGGAAGAATCTATTTTTTTTTAACGGTCTAAATGCTTGGAAGGGAGGTGGCAAAAGTGTATTGAACTTGATGGTGATTATGTAGAAAAATAAAAATATAACTGATTTAGTATGTGTTTATTTTCTTGGTTAGGCCGAGTACTTTTCAATCCACCCAGATATATTTCCCTGTCCCATGTTATATTCCTTCGTTCTTCTGTCAACCTCTCACTCTGGACTCCTGTGCACAACATTTCTTTCTTTAGTAAATCTTTTACTGTTACAGCTGTGCGCTTGTGGCACTTCGTATCTTTGTACATGCGAAGTGCTAAGTCCCTTTTTTCCTTCAAAAACTCCTTCAAAAACCTTATCCGTTTGTTCTTAATCATTTACCTTAGTCAGTCGCTTTTAATATGAGATGCTATCATCCAGTGTTTCTTTTATGAATTTATATGGTATGTACACAACCCTCTTTTTCTGGTTTTGCTGTATCAGTTCTCTGCGTCTGCGTTGTCTAGAAGAAATCGGTTTCAGTATCATAGTACTTAGTCCTTATTTTTGTATTGTTTTTTTTTTCTTTGGTAAAAGTGACGGAACGAACAAAACGTCCACCTGTTGGTAAGTGTAACATCTGCCCATAAGAAATGCTGTGTCACCCAGAACATTTCTGTGTGACACTGCGCCCGTCACCCTGAGACATCAGTTCTTAAGTCTCATATGCCCAGTGATTACGCTAGCTCTCAGTGCCCTTCAAACCGAAACACAGTAATGTTTGCATTCTACTGCTTCACGGCAGAAAAACTGGCCCTGGGGTGATACCTACCCTAGGCGGATTCCTGCATAGGAATCCTACCACCAGTAGTACATTATAGAGCATATATAAGTCCAGAGAGTAAAATAATCAATCAATCAACCAAGATTGATTGATTATTTTACTCTCTGGACTTTATATAACTACTGCGTGGTCAGTTTGGCCTAAGTAGTTTCACGTTTATTTCTCACATTGATGCAAGAAAGTATCTTTTTCGGCAAATAATTTAATATTGCTGAAATAAAAAAATATTGGTTTAAAAATGTAAGTCTATAATGGCTTATGGTTGGCATATACTCAAAACATTTCTAAATATTGTCTAATCTAAAGCTGTAGATTTTGTATATAAATAAAAAAAAAAATTTTTAGGATTAATATATAATAGTGATGATGATGTTCTCCTAGCCGAGTTTCGACTACGGCGACAACTTCCGAATACTGTCGAGAGCCATCAACTGCGCAGGAGATATTATAGTGCCACAAGGGTAACCTACCCGCGCCCGATGTTACGCTGATGCGATAAGATCGCAGGTAGGCTATGATGCAGTGTCAGAAACACGGGGACAATCACAACACAACCGGACCCGAAAACCAACAATTTGTGTTTTAGCACAAATGTTGGCTCCGGCTGGGAATCGAACCCAGGACCCGCGGCGTAGAAGTCAGGTAGTCTGACCACTAGGCCACGCGTTCGTCATCCTATATCCGTCTCCAGGATGCAATTTTTCTATTTGCCAAATTTCGTCAAGATCGGTTACACGGTTGAGTCGTGAAAAGGTAACAAACAGACAGAGAGAGTTTCGCTTTTATAACACCAGTATGGATTATTGTAAATACACTTTAATTTTAAATAAGAATTTATAAGCATAATCATTTAATCTGAGAATTAAGGCAAAAGCATTGCTGGTAACTGAAGCTCTACTAACTCAGGAGCTAAGTGCTCTAAATAAATTTCGAGCCATAAAGTTTGAACCTCGGTTCCTGTATCTCTGTTATTATTTATTGCCACTAATGCTTGATTTAACTCGTTTGTTTGTGATAAAGGCAAATATAGAAAATAACAGAAACCGGCTTTCTCGTATTTCACTTAATTTAGGTGCGGATGCTCTAAACTGTATTGTGGGTGCAGTCAAGCGTCGATTCCGTTTCGATAAGACTACAACGAAATTATCTTCCTGCTTCGTTGAAGGTTTGGGATATCCAGATCTCTTCCGGACTTAGTTTCCTCCATTAGCTCGTTCGGGAATAAACTCTTATTGTACACGTTTATATGAAACGCTGATCTTTTCAGTGATTTCTCGTATAGAATATCTTTCCCCGCTTTATGTACAGATAGTCGTAGATCGATGCTCTTAAAAAATGTTTCCTTTTTAATGAAGGAAATAAGTTTAATTTGCTAAGAGCCGCGTGTAAAATAAAAACGTTATGAGGTGCCACATCCAACCCCCTCGCGTTACACCAAAGAGACCGAGGCACGTCCTCAAAGACCCTGACGACGCGACCACTAGGGCCCAAGCGCTCTACTCAGCACGACACACACATACAACACAATCACCATCATACTGCCCTCGCCGGCTCTCAGACCGGTTCTCGGTCGGTATATTGCCTAGTGGTAGTGTTGTTGTGGTGGAGGATATGTGCTGACGGTTCCGGGTGGCAGTGTTAGTTTGCTCGTGAACGCTACTTTGGGGCGGCGCTTCAAAACCAGGTAACATTTTATATTTTGCGTGCGGATTTTTATTTATTTCATAAAGTGTCGAGACGAGCAAAACGTTCATCTGATGGTAAGTGCAACGTTTGCCCATAACAGACGCTATGTTACTCAGAATATTTCTGTGTAGCACCACACTGCGCCCGTCACCCTGCGACATAAGTTCTTAAGTCTTATATGCCCAGTGATCACGCTAGCTCTCAGTGCCCTTCAGACCGAAACACAGTAATGTTTGCACATATCTGCTTCACGGCAGAATAACTAACTGGCTCTGGGGTAGTAACTACCTAGACGGATTCTTGCATAGGAATCCTACCACCAGTCTTAGCAAATTAATTCGTCTCGCTCATGCGTGTCATCGAGTTGCGCGACGTATTGTTTTGAACTTCTTCTCTACTACGAAATACATTATAACTTAACTAGCAGATGCCCCCGACTTCGTCCGTGTCAATACATTATTTTTAAATATCCTGTCGGAATTATTTCGTTTCCCGGGATAAAAAAATCCTGGGGCCGTTTTGAGGATGCAATCTATCCCTGCGTCAAATTTCGTCAAAATCGGTTCAGCAGTTGAACCTTGAAAAGGTAACAAACAGACAGAGGAACAGAGAGAGTTATTTTCCAATTTATAACATAAGTCTCAGGGTGTCAGGATCAGATCAAAGTCGTTTTAAGGAAAGGCCACGTCAAAACTAACCGCTACCGACGAGATTGTATGAAAACACTAATGGAAATAGAAGAAGCGAAAGTTGTGTGTCATGTTCGTAGCAAGTGGAAAGATGTGGTGATGACTTACACTTTTAAACACTATGGGTTTTTTATATTTTAATTGCAAAAGTTGAATTTTTAAATTTTCTGAAGTATGTAATATACTCGTATGAATAGAGATAATTGTTGATTTTATTAGAAATAGTTCTGTTCTATATTAAAGGAGTTCACCGACAGTGCCTTAAACAACTGCAGATTGTTATCAGCGTGCTGGAAGGAAATGTTCACCATGACATTTCATTACACGTTTAAGTAATCAGGGAATTTCAGAATGTTATGAATTAATTAACGAACAGTATATTGCAACAAGATTACGAAGACGCATAATCGTGCAAAAAACGCTGCTTTTTGTTTTTTTTGTGTTTTGTTTGTGTTTGTTTTTTATTGTTTTTTATTTATTTGAGAGCAAAATGTTCACCTGATGTTAAGTGCAACGTCTGACCATAACAAATGCTGTGTCACCCAGAAAATTTCTGTGTGACACCATAACAAACCCGTCACTCTGAGACATCGGTTCTAAAGTCTCATATGCCCAGTGATTACGCTAGCTCTCAGTGCCCTTCAACCCGAAACACAATAAAGTTTGCACACTACTGCTTCACGGCAGAATAACTGGCCCCGAGGTGGTAGATGCCTAGACGGATTCCTGCAAAGGAATCCTATCACCTCACTTTAATTTATTACGCTTGCTTATAATATGGACAGACTGTTATATTGTAGTTCATTACAAAACCCCGTATTTTTCAGTTTTATATCTGTTGCCGCATATTTAATGTTACGTCATAAAGCGATTTTTATAGCTTTGTTATTTGTGTGCCACTTGCGTTAAAAGTAAATACTTACTAAGGATAAATAAGGAGGTAGCAAAAAAAAGCTCGATAATTTTTGCTATCATTATACAATAAAAATCGTAAACCGTTTTGAACAATAACACTTCCGTGTTTATACATCGCTACAAGCTTAACGTGCGCAAGAAATCCGACCCTGATCGATGATATACATATATACTTCTCTATTTGATCTGATTTTGGGGTATTAATTATTTTGCGCGGAACCCTAATTATTTTTCTAAAATAATAGTAGCCTAAGTTACCACCTATAATATCAGCTATCTATCAGTGAAAGTCCCGTCAAAATCGGTCAAGCCGTTTCGGAGATTAGCCTGAAAAAACAGACAGAAATACCGAAAGAATTTTTAAAGTAAGTACCGTATACACTACGACATTTTAGGGATGATGTCTATACAAATAAATAGAATTGAAGTGTCTGTTTGTAATACGAGTACCAATATAACAGCTTTTAACTTAATGCTTACGAAAGTGTATACGGTACTTGTAGATTGTAGATTGTAGATCTACAATCTACAATCTACTGTTCTTCTAATCTTAGGTTCAATCGTACTTACTTAAAATTCAATTCAAATGAACCGCAAAAAAAATTAAAGTAATATTTATAGAAAATTCTAGTAAATATAAATAATTTGCTCTCATTTCGTAAAAAGATTTTTCTTTTTTAAATGAAACTATTTTTACAGACTTATCGCGTACCGTAAAAGTAGTTTTATATAAATGTGTAGTATTCCCTTAAGAAACCATTAAGATTTTTCTTTGGTAACAATATGTATTGTTATCGGAATATTAATATATGGCTCCGAGAGCGTATTATTTGATTCTTACGTCCCTTGGCCGAAAAGAGTACTGAAAGAACTAAGTAAAGTGGACGGCGAGGCCAATTCTCTAAAGTTCAACGTCCTCATTACTCATTGTTATAAAAGGTTTAAGATGACGTACCCACATCCATTTGGACGAGACAAAATAAACGGGGTACTTGAACATCGCCTACAGGAATACAACAATACATAACACTTGAACATTTTTTGAAGGCAATTACTATCTGACAAATTCCGCTTCTTAATTTATTTATGAAATACAAAATATTTATGGAGTAACATCTTTTTTGTATGTTATTGTGAATGTATTCTCATTTCGAATTTAAATTAACTTCCGTCCCTCGAAAGCTTACATGTTTCTTTATCTTTTATGTTGATCAGCAAAGAGCTTGTATTAGGGTTAGAATAGATGTATTATGGGCTTCAAAGTTAATTTGCTAAGATCCGCATGCAAAATGTAAAATGGCTCACTCGGCGGTTGACAATCGTAGAGTCAATATCACTTGATAATGCCTCGTTTTGAGGTGAAACACGTGTCGTGTTCTCGACTTCAGTGGTGTGTATTGCCTAGTGGTAGTGTTGTAGTGGTGGAGGGTATCTGGTGGAGGCTCTCGGTGGCGGTATTGGTATTCTTGTGCACGCTGTTGTGGGCGGGCGGTGCTCTTCAAAACTAGGTAATACACACCATTTTACAATTTGTATGCGGATCTTAGCAAATTAATTTTCTTTCCTTTACTGTAATGGATTTCCGCAAAGTAACACCTGATTCTATTAACTAAGGACTTCATTATCCACCATAGCAACCTTAGTTCGAGATGAGTAAAAAATTAATAAAGATATGAACTACCTCATCCAAAATCTTGTACTCTTGTCCCCTGACAGGTTCATTTATTTTAGAAAGAAGCCTATCATAAATATGTTAAAAAAATTAAGGCTTCCTTATACTGGTGATACGACTGATGTGCAGGAGGATTCGTCTAGGTAGGTGCGACTGCAGTGAAAACATTACTATGTTACTGTTTGAATTGTACTGATAGCTAGTGTAATTACTGGGCATATGAGACTAAAGAAACACACAAATTATCTGTGTGACAGCATTTGTTATGGGCGTTGCACTTACCATCAGGTGAACGATTTCTACGTCTCGTCACTTTAATTCATAAAATATGCTGCTTCGCTTATCTGCTTAACCTTAATTTCCAAGTTTTTCTTAGTTGTTAATCCATATGGATATTTTTCTGAATATATTGAATAGTATAGTTCTGGTACACATAGTAAGCTCATTGTATTTAGATAGACACGTACATACAGCCACGCTAAATAACTTTAAGTAACTTTTCCCATCAAGAGTAGACGGAGAACACACTCGTAGACCATCTTTCGCCCCCGCATAAAAGGATACGTGACGGGTGGTGTTCTTAGTATCTGTTGC